>JAUMHI010000008.1:2322424-2333622 GCA_032359435.1 Enteromius unitaeniatus
CTTTAATAAAGTCTGTGTGGTGCCCTGGTGGCCTGTATACAATAGCCAGTACAAACATCACAGGGGATTTATAACTATCACATGTTCCTCTAGATAATGTTATATTCAGCACCATAACTTCAAACGAGTTATACTTAAGGCCTGCCTTCTGAGAAATATTGAGAATATTGGTATAAATTGTAGAAACACCACCTCAGTCTTAAGAGTTTTATTTTTCCTCCTCACTCTATTATCTTCCAAAAAATGTTTTAACCGTACATCCGGTCATTCTTGGAGTCTTCTGCCTGCTGTCATTCAAGACACCAGAGCAAGAAGGACTTCACTTACTGTGTCTAGTACACGCTCTTCATATTTACATCTACCACACTTGAATAAAATGTTGGCTCATGTGATTTGAAAGTATCTTGGTATTATTTATTTAACAAAATGTTTTTTGATACATAAAAGTTATTTTTGTATTTCGGTTTTGAAATAAAGATAAATAAAGATGTAAGAATGGGGCTGATTGTTATTTATAAAGTATTTGTGATATGTTATGGACAAACATGTTATGGATACAAATATGTAGACTTTTCTTTGACTCTCTATATGAACTATACGGTACATATTGAACTACACAACTTGCCCCAGTTTCCCCAATGCTATATACAGTAGGTCTATTAGGGGGAAAATGTGGTGTAATGGGTAAAAATCCCCTTATTGTCTTATTTTTATTCCAGTTAATTTCGATCACACAAATAAACACCAGCTATTCCCCAGAGTAAAATCAGTATGAGGAAGAGGAAATGAGAAATTGTGTGTATGTGATCACTCATGCATGGACACTGAACTATATCACTGCTGAAAATACACAATCTTGACTTTACTTAAAAAAGCAAAATCAGAATTTGTTGAAACCTGTCTTTTGATAAATGTAAACTGCATTTAAAATGAACTGCAGTTAGTATGCAGTCAAAATTAAGAGCTTCTTGTGAATGTTGATATAGCTTCAATCTGAGTCAAAGCAGAGGAAACAAAACAGCATCATAGGTTTTCCAACAGCATTTCCTGATATTTGTAAGAGTGTCATTGTAGTAGATAATGATAGGGGATATCTATGGTGTGTCATCAGCAGTGACTATATCCTCAATGCAGGGGCCTCCCTGTTTCTCTACTTTCACTCTTAGCCATCTTGTTCAGCCCATAGTACATCTCAAGCCAGATATCCAGGCATGAAAATGATATTATTGTCTCCTACTTCCACATTATTCCTAGTTTAGTAACAGTTTAGAATAATGATCCATCGTAAAAAATAATTATTCAGGAAGTAAAGTCAGGACAATTAAATTGTTAAACACTTCTGTTACGACTATTTACTAATAAGGAAACATGATTATCTAAACAGTAATTAGAACTAGTCACTCTGCAAGAACTACTATCGGGACTATAATCATTTTTTTTTTTCTCAATTGCTGATACACTATATATACATTCTGATGTTCAGTTCTTGAATTTTAAGCCAGTTCTCAGAAAGTAACCACTTGAGCCAGTTTACATATCAAACTGAATCTAACTTTAGTTTCGTTTTGATGACTCAGGACTCACAGCCGAAGTAGCATGTTCAATTAAAAAAAAAACAGTTTCAACCAACTGTTGAATTTTACCAAGGACAAAACAAGAACTCAATGAGTCATGACAAAGTTTGCCAAGGATTACTGAAGATTCTGATGAGCAAGTTGACAATATTTTTGATATTGACGATAAGTCTGAGGCTGGAAATATGTAAATATGCTTATTATGACTGTTATTAACCTTAATTTTATTAAAACTTGCAAAACACTTTCTGTCGAGTTAAATAACTTTTACTATAGTTTATTGTGCCAGCGTATTAAATCAACTGCGTATTATATCAATATATTTAAAATATAATATATCAACATTTGAAGTTGCAATCATGTCTGTCAACTGAATATAAGTAGTAAATATCTTATTAGGAATGACAAGAGGTATTTGATTTATTGTTTTATAGCCTTTTTATGACTTAATGAGGGGTCATAAAAACTGTCCAATAACCCATACACCTGGTGCACAACCGGACTGTACGCACCCACATCCTGTCATAAAAATTACCCCAGGAATGTTAATGGGCAACAGCCATAAAAAAACAAGAACAAAGTCATATAAGTTTATGATGTTTATTAAATAATAAAGTTTGTTTGTATGCGTGTATGTTTCTGTGTTCTGCTTGTGAACTGGGGCCCATCATTCTTCCCCCCTGAGTGCCAGAGCAAAATCTCTAGATCACAAGAAAATAATCTGAATTAGAAGACTGATTAATAATCGATTTGTCGCTTGATGAAATCAAATACGCATTGAGAACTTAGACAACGTTAGAGCTGAGAAACAGCCTGTGCATGGATGCACGAGGCTTTGTGTCCCCCTGTATGTCTGTGCGTTACCAACGACCAGCTAAAATAAGCGGTGCCACGCAAACAATTAATTATACAACTTATTAAAATCAGCTTTAGCGAACACAATGTGTAACTCTGAGAAAATAAATGAAAGAAATGTCTATTTCATAAGATTTTTTCTTGCTCTTGCTCTCACTGCGTTAACCAGGTATGGCCGACGGGTGCCCAGTGGCTCCCTCACACGAAATAAAAGCCACATTTTGACAAAATTCTGTTCAGAAACATTCTATTTGAACGGTAAAATCGGTAAATTGCGTTGCAAAGCCAGAATATTAATCTTGATAAAAACACTCCATCACACGTAGTCTCTCGATCCCTCCCCTCCTGCACTGCCACACAGAACGGAGAAATAATAACTTAAAGTTTGTAAAGAAAGAGGCCAAATATTTTGTACTTACCATTGTAGCAACTTATGCAAACGTCGTCCAGGTCTCTGCTGTGCTTCAACAGATCTTGATGCTGTAGAGGAACCAGGGAGAGTTCCGTGCAACTCAGAAGACTGATACAAAATGAAAGGAGGCTTATGGACGCAGATTTATGGCATGGCAATAAAGTCTCACAGACAGACCCGTGTTGTAAAAGTACAAAGAAAGTGTTTAGATCTCTCCTTGATGTTCAAAGAAACTGAGTCATGCTAGACAGATTTTGAAGCAGACATCCTGGTCACAGCAGGGGAAAAAAGTCTTGTGAAAAAAGTCTGTTTTTGTTGTACCTGTCGTAAAACCCGTGTCTTCAAACGCGACCAGCATCCTACGTGTGTCTATGTGTGTGTGAGCGGAACCCTGCAGAGATGGACACTATTTAAACCAACACAACAAACTTAGCGTCAGAACAACAGGACGGAACTCTGACGAATTCGCTGAAGGTCTTTCACCTGTTCATCGGATCAACGAGTCGTTTGGAGACGGACGGAACCAATTTATAGTCTGACTTTCACAACATCGCAAAGGTGAGAGCGAAAGTTTTCTAAACTATTTTGCGACCCACCTTTATTTTTATTATTCTGAGGCGTGATATGATGTGCATTTTCTGAACTGTGAAAAGCACACAGCATGCTTTTTCTGATCTAACGCCTGCGAGGCTGATTTTCTTTTCCGTGATATGAGTTTTGAGGACGAGCGCGTTCTGTTTATCATGTGAGATTGCTATGCTGATAAATATAATGTTATGTATCATCCGCAAATTTATTCTGCTTTTTTTGAACTACTATTTGCGAAACACTTACTTTTATGAAAGCTAAAGTGAGACGATGTTTAGATCGTTTTTGATTGTTTAAGACTTTTATGTTTCACTGCTCTCAGATGGAAACAAAGTCTATTTATTCATTGTTTTGTTACTCAGAACGCAATGAGAGCTCGCAGGCAGGCTCGGATAGTTTGTTTTTGACAGTTTAAGATGTACGCTTTGGGTCTCTATTCATTTCATTTCATTAATACTCACATTTCATTAATACTTATTGTATAATCTTTAAAATAATCAATACAATACAATAACATTTTTCTTATTCACATCAATAATGTAAACATAAACACACTCTTAGATACCAAACATATCTTTAGAAAATCTTTTAAGCTTTTGCCTTGTGACTGGTTTTGTCATAACGTCAGCAATCATTTCCTCAGTGGGACAGTATTCCAAAGTCACTTTGCCATCGTTTACAGCTTCCCTTATGAAATAATACTTGATGCCAATATGTTTACACCTCTGTCTACATATTGGATTTTTGGCCAAAACTATGGCACCTTGGTTGTCTTCGTACACTTTTGTCTGTGTACATTGATATGTGTCTAACTTACTGAGAAGCTGTTTCAAGTAGACACATTCCTGTATGGCTGATGCTAAGGACATGTACTCTGCTTCACAAGTTGACAGTGCAACTGTTGATTGCTTTTTGGTCTTCCATGAAATCAAGGAACTCCCTTCACTAAGACTAACACAGTATCCTGAAGTACTACGCCTGTCTTTTGTATCTGAAGCCCAGTCAGCATCACTATATACTCTTAGGCCTAATTGCTCTGTGTCATTCTTTCTGAAACATAGCTCATGTTTCGCTGTGCCTTCAAGGTATCTGAACACATGTTTCACAGTGTTCCAGTGTTGTACTGTTGGTTCACCAAAATGTTGAGAAAGTTTACTAACAACAAAACTCAAATCAGGTCGTGTACATGTGGATAAGTATATTAAACTTCCCATTGCCTCTCTAAATTTCCTTGTGTCTTCCTTGTGGTTTCTCTTGGCTTACTATTTTGCGTTTTAGTATTTTGTCAACATATTTCTCCTGTGACATTTTGACTAGACCTTCTGTTTGCTCAAAATCTATACCAAGGAAATGTTTTAACCTTCCCATGTCTTTCATTTTGAACCTCTCAGTGAGCATCCCTTTTACACTCTCTATAACATTTTTGCTATACGTTTGTTGCTATAATTAGGTCATCAACCCATACAATTAAGATTACCTTCTCGTTGGGCTTTTCTTTTGTATAGACACAATTATCGGCTGGATTCTGCATAAATCCATTCTCTGTCAGACATTCATGTAATACAGCATTTCAGTTTCTACTGGATTGTTTAAGACCATAAAGAGATTTTTCTAGCTTACACACAAGCTTTTCACCTGTTTCGGATTCTTGTTCATAGCCTTCTGGTTGTTCTACATAAACCTCATGATCGATTGGTGCATGTAAAATAAGCAGTCTCAAAGTCCATCTGATGCAAGATCAGGTTTTCTTGTGCTGATTTTTGCATAACCGCTCTCAAACTTGTCGTGTCTGCTGTAGGAGAGAATGTCTCATCATAATCAGTCCCTGGTTTTTGGCTGTAACCTTTTGCAACAAATCTTGCCTTGTACTTTTCAGATCCATCAGTGTCTTTCTTAATTGTATAGACCCATCTGCCTCCAACTGGCTGTTTCTCCTGTGGCAGCTTTGTGAGAGTGAAAGTTTTGTTTTCCTCTAGAGATTTAATCTCCCTGTCCATTGCACTCTTCCATTGCATTGAGGTGGTTGATGTGATGGCTTTATGGTAAGTCTGTGGTATGTCACACACTATTCTATAACAAAAGTCTATGCACGTTTGCAGTTTTTCCTCTGAATCACCAACCTCATAGTCCTGTAAATGAACTGGTCTCCTCCGAGTTCTTGGCGGGTTCATCCTGACTGTAATGTCCTCAGCCTGCTCAGGTAAAGTCTCAGAAGTGTCTATCTGAATGTCCTGTTCTGTAACATCTCTCACGTTTTCATCAGTGGTTGTCTTGGTGTCAATTTTTGGACACATGACTTCATATTCTGTACATGTTCTTGATGTCTGTGTCTCTCTTTCTTTTGTTGTCTTGGTCATGAACTTCACTAATCTGCGTTTTGGGATCTTTTCAGTGGTGGGGTAGTATACAAGGTAAGCTGGACTGTTCTTGTCGTAGCCAATGAAAACACCTTCCTCACATCTTGAATCAAATTTGCCTTTCTCTTATTTATAAGCAAAACATGCAGATCCAAACTTCTGCATTTTTTAAATGTTTGGCTTCCTGCCAGTGAACAATTCGTACAGGGTTTTCTTTGTACGTCTACAGTAACACCTATTTCTCACATAGGCTGATGTCTGCATTGCATAGTTCCACAACTCGTCTGGCAACTTGCTTTCTATCAGCAAACATCTGGTCATTTCACTAAGTGTTCTCCAGCCTCTCTCCGCTGTACCATTCTGATGAGGTGAGTATGGGGCAGATGTTTCGTGCTTGATCCTATTCTTTGTTAACAGATCTTGAAAACCTTGACTCATGAATTCAGTTTCATTGTCTGAACGGATGCATTTTATTTCTCCATAAGGCGCAATATCTGCCACAAATCTTTTAGTGGCTTGTATTGTATCTGCCTTAGACTTGAGAAAGTACACCATGATAGTACCTGAAAAATCATCTGTAAAAGATTGAGCATACCTGTGTCCTTCCTTGCTCTGTGTCTGCATAGGACCAGCCAGACCAGGGTGAATCAATTGTAAAGGTTTCTCTGCCCTTCTGTCTGGCTCTCCGTTTCTTGTTTGAGTAAATTTTCCTTTTGTGCACACTTCACATAGCCAATTTTGCTTGTCTGTATTCCTTTTTATGTTCATGCCGGTAACTACTTCTTGCAACTTTTGCACATCTTCAAAATTGCAATGCCCAAGAATTTCATGCCAGGTTTGTAGATCGTAGCACACTTTGCACTGGTTGATCTCATCTTCAATAGTGGGCAAATAGTACAAATTCTCACTCTCGTGTATGTTGAATTTGCTACCATCTTTGGTGATCATGCGACTGTTTCCCTTTTCAAAGATGATCGTCGCATCTCCAGTCGCTGCTCTTGCTACAGAAAAGATGTCATGTGGATAAGAAGGCATGTACAGTGCATTCCTTAACTGAACTCTGTGCTTTTGTTCTTGATCATCTAGGAAATATATCACTGCTCTCCCCTTTTGTTGTGCCATTCCAACGCTTCTTGTTCCATCAGCTAATTCTACCGAATGAGTTTTAGGTTGGAAAGAGCTATCAAAGTTGTTCACAATGTGAGATGTTGCTCCAGCATCCACCATAATACCTTTCTTTTTCACATTGTGCTGTGGTCTTTCATACTTTAGATGTGCAGCTTTGAAAAGGTGATCCGAAGCATCATCGTTTTCATCTGTAACCTTTCTGGCACCATCTCTGTCACCTTTCTTCTTGCACAGATATTCAGCATGTGTACTATTTTTACAGTAGTTACACCACACCCTTTTGTAGCATTTTCGTGCATTTTTCGGTGTCCTTTTATTCCACACTTGTAACATGTCAGATCTGCATCTTCATCCCTCTTGTTCTTGTTATTTGGTTTGTAAAAGCTTTGACCTTGTCTTGTGTGGTTCTTCATTACATTATCAGTAGTTTCTTTTGTGTTCATTTTCTCTGCCTCTTCATAAACCCTCAGTCTTCTTTTGAAGTCTGTGAACGTGACGTCGTCTTCATTCTGAGTTATGTGAACAACTAGTGGCTTAAATGAATCTGGCAACCCTCGAAGAACCATTGCTATTGTGAGTCCATCACTCATTGTTTCTCCTGCAGCTCTTCGAGCTGTGATGTTGTTTTCTGCTTGTATCAGATAGTCTGTTACACTCTCGTTCTCCGTCATGCGTAGCTGGGTTAATGTTGTGTACATATTAATTATCCGCGGTTTATTCCTTCCCGAATAATGTTCTTTCAATATTCTCAGGGCATTTCTTCCATCATCAGCTGCTTCATGTCTTATTAATGATAGGCTTTTATCATCTATCAGTCTTATCAGTTCAACATAACAATCCGCATTTTTTAGTCTATCTTCGTCTATTTCATCAGTGTCAGGTTCATGCAGTATAGTGTCTTTTAGTTTCAAACTGTGTAAATATCCAAGTCATATTTGTCTTCCGATCCGTCAAACAAAAACTGTGGTGCTAGAAATCCTGACGCTCTCGCCTTTTTTTACATTACTTTCTTCTTCTTTCACACACTCACACGTAATCCGTCGTGTTTACTCACTCAGTGACGATCGTTTGTCTTGACTTCTGGGCCCATAACCTGTTGAGCTTGAGTGCGTAGCTCGCGTAATACCAGTGATAAAAACAAAGCGAATCGCCTGTAGCAAGTTTATTTTTCATTCTTTGTACATACTCTCAGTACAACGTGCGCTCTTCAACATGTGCTACTTACTTTGAACACTTCCATATAACACACAAACGTAATCATGTATTTCACGTGACATAATCACGCTATCGTTCACGTAGCATTATATATAAGTATATATATACATTAACCACAAACATAATTGAACTTTTTTTTTTCAATTGGTTGAACTGTTAATACAATAAAGCAAGAGTGTACAGTCTCTGACTTCTCAAAAAATAAAGCTTTAATTTTTATATGGCCCCTTAGTTATGAATCTGGCGTCGTTTGATAATTTAAAAAAATGCTTGTTAGACATACGGGGGCAGACTCTGCTGCATGTATTTGTTTTTAAGTGATTTTAATCTGATTATGTTACACAAATATAGTGATGCTGTTCGTTTTAGTCAGGGCACTAGGTTAAAATATTCACCCGACTTGTTTTATTTGCAGTAATTATTTCCTCAGAGGCTTGCGATGCAAAAGCGAGAATGATTACATCTGCTGGTCATGTTAAGTTATTGGTTCATATTATATTACTACGTGCTTCCGGGTGATTTGACTCTCTGATTCCATGATGCGGTATTACATGCACACCTTGCACTCTGTCTCCCCTAGAGCCCTGGAGAGGTATTACACCATGATGGTTCACAGATGACGTCATCTAGTGGTTATTTTAGCTTACATGGCTCGCTGACCCCATCGTGTGGGATGGCTAAGCTATTGCAGCTCAATTATTTAACATCAGTGCTATTCTGGGCTATTCAAATCTGATATATCAATGATATATTAATTTATTTTAAATTAAATAATAGTTTTTTTTACTTATTTTTATTTTCTTTCTCTGCAGATTTGCTTTAGAGTCTAATTCTCAGGCAACAAAGCAGCGAGACAGTGAGCACTAACAGGTGGCAATTCAATCTTTAAAAATATATTTTATTTCATGTTATTTTTACTTACTTATTTTTTTTTCTTTCTCTCTTTGCAGATTTGCTTTAGAGTCTATTTCTCAGGCACCGGAGGACGCAACAAAACATCAATCCGCTGACAGGTAAAAACTCAATCAATTTCTATATAATGCAAACATATATAATGATTCTATATAATGATCTGTGATCTGTACTTTTATCAATGGAATTCTGTTTCGAATGAGAAGAGGAGATATCGCGTGAGGCTGCTACCGAGGTATATACTCATATCATCTTGCAGGGATAGAACTTTTCACAACGAAAATATAAATATAAATATAAATAAACGATATAAATAAACATCTGAAGGACTGTAAAGTTCGCTTTGTGTCTCAAAGCGATGACGAGACGTATGATGATGAGTCAGACTCGTCTGACGAGCATGTTACAACCGAGTGGCCTGACATCGCGTTAGACAACCCCTAGCGACGTGCCTCAGTTAAACACAATTTTCTCAACAATAGATGAGTTGTTTCAGTCAAGCTAGAGTTCTGCTCCAGCTGTCCCAAATCGTACGGCTATCATACCGCACAAGGGAAGGTCTGCATGAAAGCCAAGGGTATAATTTTAAACAGTTGAATAACTTAGACTCACTGATTGGCCTAGTCAATGTGTACACGACATCCGGCGATAACACTCAGTACATCACGGCTCTGACGGAAAACATCACTAGGGATAAAAAACATTTCACGCTTCGCAACAAGAAAAACGACGCCGACAAAATATTTAATTTAAAGGGTTCGTCCTCTCTGTTCATCAGGCAGAATTCGTCTTTACCTCTGATCATTCGTATTTTTATGTCGACGCCGTTCAGCATTCATTTTTCTTAAAAGAAAATATCGCTGTGGATAGGAGCCGCCATATTTTTAGCAGCCGATTTTAGATGAAGTTTAGCTATACTGAACCCTCTTTTTAACAAGGTTACGCCAGGCTAAACAGTCCTCTGAAGAGGCCTCCTAGCCCCGCCCCGTACATGACGGCCCCTCCAGAGTACCCCGGCAACCCTCCGCCTGCCTGGTTTTGGTAATAGTCGATGTAATCACCTGCGTCCATCCCCCTGGGTTGATAGTAAACCATTTTGTCTTATTTCACAGGTGTAGTTTCACAACGACTTTCCCGTAAGAAAACGGTATTTTGCAATTTTGGTCGTCATTCAATTCTACGGTAATGTCTGTGACGAGCGACTTGTTGACCGATGCGTAATGTGGCTTGTCGTATCTGACACTGACGCTAGCGTCGTCTCCTCTTGCTATATGTACATCTTAAAAGGGGTACGTACGAATCACCCACCAATTGGTACTTGATAATGTTGGTGTAAACGTACATGGTATAGAAGCCAGCGTTGATGTCTGCTTGGTGAGGTGCCTCTGTAATAGTGCTTTTTGTGAAATCTGCATTTTCGTGGTAGGCGGACCGTCCTAAAGCCTCGCCGGGTTTTACTCCTAAAGTGGGGGCTAGTTTCCCGTAGAAAGACAGTGAGATGTTGGGCTGCACAGCCAGTCGGACTTTTTTTTTTGTTTCAGCGTAACCCAGTACCGCTGGTGCGATAACTGAATTTATCGCTCACACCACCACTCGAACGTTCTCGTAGTATCCGCCCTCTATCTGTTGTTTTTGTGCTACGGAAAATCTTGACAATCCTCTAAACACTGCATCAGTACCATACACCACAACTCTATTACATCTGTAGATTTTGGGGGCAGATTTGTGTAATGTGTACGCATTCTCGCCCAACAGCCAGTCCAAAATCTGCTTGTCATTCAGGCATACTCCGGTATCCTTCAAGACGGCCGCTTTTAACCTTTTCTTCCTCCCTAGAGACCCCGGGTTGGATGGATCGTAATAAACTTTTCTCATAATCTCTGCCATGTTGACGTTTCGAACATACTCATAAGAATGACACCATGTGTTGTATAACATAGTATTTTATTTAAAATAACAGACAAACATTTAAAAAATTGGTTACATGATAATGACGAGAATCAGACGTTGTTACAGATTGTCCAAGTCCAAGACATTTTTCACAAGACATGAAGCCGTGCTCTAGTATGTAGTTTACAAGGATTTCAATCAGTCTGTAAGCATTGCGGCTCTTATTTTCAGCAACGAGTTTCACACAAACATCGGTTACATATGTAC
>JAUMHI010000008.1:2341458-2353361 GCA_032359435.1 Enteromius unitaeniatus
GAAGGTGTAGAACCATCTCAAGGATGATCAGAAGAAATGGACAGCACCTGAGTTAAATATATGAGTGTCACAGCAAATACTTAGGACCATGTGATATTGCTTCAATTTTTTTTTTAATAAATGTAAAATGTCAACAATTCTGTTTTCATGTCAATATGGGGTGCTATGTGTACATTGAGGAAAAAATTAACTTAAATGATTTTAGCAAATAGCTGCAATATAACAAAGAGTGAAAAATGTAAGGTTTATGGTTGACTAATGATGATTAAATTTCACTTGTAACTTAACAATAAAAAGGTCTTTCTCTGCTATTTACTGATTGTTATAATAAAAAATCAGTGCCACTTCCTCTGTTGTACAGAGCATTATGGTTTGTGATTGGTTGTGCTTTGACATGTTTTTTTTTTTTTTTTGTCAGATCGAGCTGGCCATTCTGCGGTTTCCCTATGACTCATGGGGAACGCCATTTCAGCAGCTTAAGCAGGTGGTGGAAGAGCCATCGCCCCAGCTGCCTGCAGACCGCTTCTCACCCGAGTTTGTGGACTTCACGTCACAATGGTGGGCGAGCTGTTACACACAGTTGCACACTTACACACCAGAGTGCAACAATAATGACTTTCAACTTTCACTGGGTGCAGCACAAATACAAAAAGTACTTAAAACTAAAAGTGTGTATATATTTAAAATTAATACTGAATGTTACCATTAACTTTTTTTCTGATTCAAAGGGTCTTTTTTTTTAAGCACCAAATCAGCATATTTGAAAAAATAATTTACATTTTAAAATGTGTTATTCTAGATTGTTATTATAAATTGTAACATAATTTTACAATATTTTATAATATTACTTATATTAATATATACCCCCCCTACACACACACTGGAGTGGATGCTTCAGTGTTCGAAATAGAAACGCGACATGGTTACATGGAGAGACTGAATTAGTGTAATACTCATTTGGGATGACTTCACGCAAGAAGAATACTAATATGTAAATGAGGCCCATAAATTGACACTTGTGGCTAGAGTATGTGGGAGGATCATGACTGAATTCTGTAGAAGCGCATTTCTCCGAAACAATGCTGACACCACAATGTTTTGTGAAAGTGAAAACACTCATTTAAACGTCGCATAAGACGCACACACTCTATACATACCTTGACTCTTCATTGTGTATTAGGAAAGTGAACAGGATGTAGAAACCCTGATTGCATCCTCTCTGTCACATTGTGAGGGGAAGTACTTGAGGCCACAGTTAGCACTGAGGTTTTTGCGTGTTCCTTCTGCAGTTCTGGTAATTCATATTGCGTTTCTAACATAATGTGTTTTGCATTTTTTTTTGGTTGTGTTTCAGCTTAAGGAAAAATTCCAAAGAGAGGCCGACTTACACAGAACTAATGGTGAGTTTGATGCTGACTGTTTTATTTGTATTTTTTCTCCCACTTCCTTGGATTGGCCTTTAGGTGTCAGGCTTGTGCTTTCAATGCAAACTTGACCCTTCACCAATCTGATTCTGCTTGGCAGCTGACAGCAGTTTGACTTGCTGTGTTTTATCTAAAACTATTGTGACCATTTAAAAATAACTAATTTTTAAAGAAATTCATACAATAAATATATATAAATATTACAAAAAATACATAAAAAAATATTTTTTTTATTTTATGTATGTGTGTGTTATATGTTTATGTGTGTATGTACATGTGGGACCCTGGACTACCCTGGTCTTAAGTCGATGGGGTATATTTGTAGTAGCCAAAAATACATTGTATGGGACAAAAATTAAAAATTGTTATTTTATGCCAAAAGACCCTTTTAAAGGTTTTTTCTGAAATTTACATATTTTTTTATCAAATAGTTGTTGAAAAATATTGTGTAATCCAAACAAACCATACATCAATGGCAAGCTTTTGTGGTCCAGGATCACACACACACACACATACATATAATATATATATAATTTACACACACATGCAAAAATGGTATAGAATTAAAAAAAAAAAAAAAGTACAGTTTAATGTGCATTATTAAGTATATACGTTAAGTATAATGTACATCTATTTTCACTTTAACAGACATTTTTACAGTTACAAATAGTACATTTTATGTTTTTATTAAAAATCTGGAGATTGCGTCATATATTTTTCAAAAAATACAATATATATTATCAGTCTGTATAGCAATCCAGTGTTTACTGTGTATGTATTTTTTTAATTTAATTTTTTTTTTTACATAGCGCAACTAACAAGGACATGCTAATTTGCGTTTTTTTTTTTTTTTTTTTTTTTTTTTTTTTTGAAAACAGTTAAGCATTGAAATATCCATAAATGTAGTTTTTTTTTTAATTTATAATTTTTTTTCCCTCTGTGAGCACATCATTTGGCATAATATTGACATTTGAAATCTTTTCCACATCCAGCAACATCCCTTTTTCACCCTCCATGACTCCAAAGACACCGACGTCGCTAGCTTTGTGAAGAGCATCCTCGGGGACTGAGAACGCTCCTTTTGGCAAAACTGACGTGTTGCCGCGGGGGGAGACGGGACTATTTGAGAAAAAGCACCAATAGCAAGACTAACACCTGTAAGACACGCCCACCTCAGCAGCCAACAGTGCACAAGCACTCAGGAGGGTCTGGGGAAAAGAACACCGAAACTGAGGGTGGGCGGGCCGTTTCCTAGCAAAACACGGAGTAGGGCATGGGACGGGAATCTCAGCGCGTGTGTGCATGTATGTGTGGGTGCATGTGCGAGAACGAGGGTGAGTGTTTGTGTGTGTGTGTGTGTGTGTGCGTGTGAGAATTCGTCGCCTGCCTGTATATGCATACATGTGCATTAAAAAAGGTTTTACAGTCCCAAGTCAAACTTCATCTATCGTTCAATCCCAGTCCTCCTCCAGCTTTACCTCTCAATCCAAAAAGCAGTTTTAGCATCAGGTGAGTCTGTTATAGATGTCTGTTGAGTTTCCCCAGTGGCACTTCAGTGTAATTCTTAAAGTATTCAGAAATGTCACCCACCCCCACAATGTCCGGTTCTTCAAAAAAAATAAAAAATAAATAAAAATAAATACAAAATTAAAAAAAAAGAGAGAGAGTGGTATAGATATATTTATCTATTATCTAGATATGTATATATACTCAAAAATATTTCTTGAATTTGTTGAATGAGGACAATATTCTGTGTTGGCTGTAAGGAGTGATGGTTATTAAAGTGGATGAATGGTGCATCTTTCTTTTTTTTTCTGAGTTTGCAAAGACTGATTAGTGCATTTGTGTCACTGAAGGCTAATCTCAGATCAGTTTATAATTGCTGTCATTCTAGTGAGGGTCTAGGCCCACAGAGCTGTCCCTGAATCTGACGTTAAAGACCAGAAGTGAAAAGACCTCTTTTCACATACCCTCCATGAACTCTGTGTGTGTGTGTGTGTGTGTGAGTAAACGCTTGTGTGCTTTATATGCTATTCGTCTAAACCAAGGTGATTTTTGGGCAAAAGGTATCTAAGTCTGTTGGCTACATCTAAACCTCTATGTTCTGAGCCAATCAAAAAACCTCTCACTCTTTTCAATTGCAATCCAACTGGAAATTATTATTATAATTATTTTATTATTATTATACACAGTGCATATGTATTAACAGTAATGAGGTGTTCTGCAGTTTCTGTATGTGTTGTAACTGCTGTTTTTCTCATTGGAAACTTGACAATTTCTTTTAATTTTAAGGTGGTGTGCAGGTATGAGCGTGTGGTCATTTGTGTGAGAGAGAGTGTGTACGTGTCTGCATGTGAGCGTTATATAAAAGTCTGAACACACGTAGCTGACACTTCTTTCAAAGCCTCACTGTGACTCGGAAGCCTGATTTTGTGCCTCTCTATAGAAAAAAAGAAAAAGAAAAAAAACACCTACATTAAAACAAACTACAAAACCCACGCTGCTGTGTCATGAGACATGCTTTGCTTTCCACAGGCTTCAGATAGTGGCGAGGGGTCTGTTGCTTTGCTTTCTGGGCTTCTGGTTTTATTCTCGTATCATTTTTTGTAAGGTGATGAATGTGTATGAGAGAGTGTGTGTGGTTTTTTGTTTGTTTTGTCTTGTGACCACTGTATACAGATTGGATAACACTGCTGATTTGCCTGTAATCGTTATAATGTTTGATTCAAACATAAAAGTTCTCTTATATCTTCACTGTTTCTTTTTGGTATGCTACATTACAATGTTTAGGATTTTATTTTTTTTGGAAGGGGGTGGCCAGTCAGTCTGAAATCATAAATTAGTTTTCCTTTCACCTTGGTTTAATTTAGTTAAATAAATAAATATATAAATATGTATATTTGTATGCTGTAGGATTAAATTGTCAGACCTAACAAAAAAAATTTGATTTGGCCACCAACTTCTCTTCAGTGTGGCATTGTCATTATTTTTACATTTGTTGGATGGGACTTAAATAGTAAAAATCATCATAGATTGTGTTGCGTTTATTTGTTTTTTGCAGTTATTTAGTGTGATACTGCAAAAGAATAAAACAAATGCAAAATGTCACATTGCAAAAATATCCTAAAATTGTTTATTTTATATATATATATATATCAACAAAAAGAAAATGCAAAAACAAGCATGGTAATGAACTCATGAAACTTGTGAGAACTGACTTAACATTTTTTTCAACTTATTAAAGTTTCTTTTCCTTCAAAAAGATGACCGCTGGATGCCACCCAAATTTCTCCACTTCGCCTGCTTCATTCATCCAAATGAATGTTCCCAGCCATCATATGTTATAACGTTCAACATTAGAGAGCGGACATGACCAAGAGATGACAGTACAAGTGAAAACATTCAGCACAAGCCCTTTGAAAGTGCTATTTTTTATGGACTGTGGAATAAGAGTCATCTTTCATCTATACAACATTCTCTTATTTCTCATTTGTCTTAATTTCTTCTTATTTCAAGTGCCGTTTGATCAGTTTCTTGTCACTTTATTGTCATCCTTATTCAACTTAAGAGAGTCATTCTGTGAATCCGGAAAAGTAATGCCAGATTGTTAACATACTCCTTTTTATATTAATGCGTAAGCAAAAATTGCACTAAGGGGCAGCTTCCCAAACAGGGTTTAAGACTAGTCCGAGATTAAATGTTAGAGCTATCTAAAATGGAAAAAGCTTGCACTGATGTACCTTAAAATACATTACTGCCATTGTTTGGTCTTAAAATGCTCCCATGTAATGCTTTTTTTGTAAGACATGTTTCTAAAAACTACTTAAATGTCCTAAATTAACAAAGACCTAGTCCTGGCTTAATCTAATTCCTGTCTGGGAAACCGCCCCTAAATGTTTAGATGCCGTTTATATTAATGCACATTTTCTTCATAAGTCATGGCAAGTTGGTGCTCAAATAACATTTCTTATTAATATTGATCACAATTGGGCTGGTTTTAAACATTTTTGGATTTCTTTGAAAAGTAAGTTGAAAAGAACAGCTTTTAACATTTTGCAAATGTTACTTTTGATCATTTTAAAGCACCCTTGCTGTACAAAATATTACGTAAAATGTTAAGCCGTTTTGAAACTAACCAGTTGTTTATGATAATGAGAGAACAATTATGAAAAAAAATGCCAGGCTTTGTGGTCTTATGACTTATCAGAATGCCCTCTGTGGTCACACCGATAACTTGCCGATTAATTTTAGTTGATGTGACAAGAAGCTGGACTGAGAACCCAACTTATGATCAACTCAACGTCTCATTCTTTCTCAGGCAGTTCTCATCTTCACAGATTGTCTGAAAGCCAGCCAAGTATTTTTAGAGTTGGGGGAAGCAAAATATGCGTTTGAGATTTGCTTAAAGGTGCAGTAAGTGTTTTCAGCTGTTTCGACTGTCAACACACTCTCTAGAGAACATCTCTGCATACTAGAACATGCAAAATGACTACTAACTGTTCTGATTGGCTGATTTTATGTTCAGTATATTGTTAATTTCAAAAAGACAAAAATGCTGAAAGCACTATTAATGAGCAATAGATTTCAGCCTCAATACTAGCAAATTTGTGCCATAATATCTGAGGTTAGCAATTTTGCCTTGGATCACTTTTGCAGTACATGATAGAAGTTTTTATTTTTTTCTCATGTGCTTTTCTTCACTTTAATGTTCATTCTTTGGTTTATTAGCAAAAGCCACTTGTACATATCCTTTAATAATCAGTGCAACATCAAAAGAGAAGCAGAAAAGAGCTCTTTGGTCAAAAATCAGCAGGAGGTCCACATATAATCATTATGCTTTGTGTTTGCTGTGGTTTGCCTATTCTTTTTCTCCTCTGGGTCTTTGACAGGAAAATGGCGAGCCACACCGTAGGCGTCAGAAATTGTGTCTCAAGGAGATGTGTATTCATCTGATGGTTAATTAAAAGGGTTGCAGCCTTCCATGTGAGTAGTGTACCAGCTCGGTGATACCCACATGTTGACTAAACTGCTGACTGAATTTGTCACCTGTACTGTACAATGAAAAACGTGCCCTGAGAGCCATTGGTGACGTTTTGTTATGCTGGGTTTTGCTTTAACCAAGTGGATTCAGAAGAGTGAATGTGATGACTTCATCTCCTCTTACTAGAATATAAGAATATGGCTTTAATTAATCACAAAGCTCCTTCTGCACATTGATGTGACTGTTCCTATTAATCTCCACAGATAAAGAATTCAAGGAAATGTGAGGACATGTCTGTTCCTGTTCCGATGCGGTAAAAACCTGATGGGGAAAATCAGTGTGCTGGAGGGGGGTTGCAGAGGGTCATAAAGGTTTCTATCCAAATATGAGAAGCCTCAAGGCATTTTAAGTTCACAAATATATTCATATCTGTCTTAACTGTCATAGAGTGCTGGGAAGCCACTTTAACAGCGCTTCCCAAGTAGTAAAGTAGTTCCATTACAGGCAAGCAGTCCCATTTAAAGTGTAAAAAAGTAGATACAGTAACTACACTGAAGTATAAGTTTGATCAGATAATGTAATTTAATGATGATAAAATAATTATGTATACATAATTCCATTTCATCTTACAAAAACAGTGCATTTCAGTTAGGCTGATAATATTAAACTTGGCAAAAAAATATTTTTATATTTAACTGAATAATTGAAAACAAAGGTGAATGATTTAAAATGCATCACTTGGACATCAGTGCTATTTTAGTATAATTTATATACTGCCCTCTAAGATACCTCAGGCAAAGTGTGGTTTTTGGTGATACCAGCATAAATCCTTATCATTTTTGGTGCAAATACATTAAAGAAACTTTATCATTGAACACCAGCAATAATAATTTTCATTTTGATTACGTGATAATGGCAATATATACATGACCTCAACCCAATTGAGCTACTATGGGAGGACCTGGACTGTGAGAAGTGTCCAGCCGGTGTCAAATCATCTTTGGGCAATCCTTCAGGATGTTTGAAGTAATATATCAGGTCAATGCTTGAATAAACTGACAGGTCGGATGCCCTGATTATGCAGAGCTGTAATAGCTGCTAATGGTTGATATTTTGATAAATAAAAAAATTGTAAAGTATTTTCTATTAATAATCTGTTTATGTAGTAAAATATATTTTTGAAAGTTATCACATATTAAAAAGGATTCATGTCAATATTATCTAAAACCCCACTTTTCTAGAGCATTTCCAAACTTTTGGATAGTATTTAGATTTTTTTTTTTGTAATGTCAGTTTTAGTAATAGTGCTTTTAGTATTTTATTACATTTTTTACTTTAGTTTTAGTTGTACTTTGGCTTAAAATGTATTTATTTATTTATGTTTTTTTATTTCCCTCCAAATCTGAGTTTTTAGTCAGATTTTATTTGAATGTGCTTTGGACATAATCATATATTTTGTGTTTTGCACAGGTTTGGAACAAGATGAGGGGGAGTTTAGCGTAACTGCTTTTAGTATGGTACTGTAAACTTCTATTCAAATCAGCTTGTGTGTTTGTATACAGTTTGGACTGGACCTGACAGTAAATGCACAGCAAGTTTTTTTTTTTTTACCGCCTTTGCTTTGTAAAAAGAGTAAAGTGAGTTTTTTGCTTGAGGACTTTGGGGCCTTTTGCCTTTTTGTCAGCCTTTTTACTCTTATTTAGTTTATTTCTTTATATCTTTTGCAATGTTCCTGTGCAGCTGAGGACACTTCATTCATTCATTCAGCAGGTTCAGAGGATGAAATGGATGTTTTGACTTAATTTTACCCATGAATAAAACTGCAGCAATGAGAAATAAGGCAGACAGCATAGCCTTTGAAGTGTTTTTTCCTCTCTTTAGAACTAGCGTTGAGAGAATGGATGTACAGACATGTAGTTCTAATGGTCTGCAGAGCTGAATAGAGTTTTGTGAATATTTTAGATAACAGTTGACTGATTTCCTGACCTTAATGAAAGGGGCTCAATAAAAACAGATTTTATACTTCAGAATTGCCTTTTCTTAGTCTCATCCTGTAATGAAAAAGACTTTGAGAGATGTGGGCTTCAATAGAAGACATTTGACACATGGCTGGACTCCAGTGTTTAATCAAAAGCTTGGGCTTTGACAGATTTTTTTTAGCAGAATGGGGTTTAGGCTTCAGTCACGTAGCATTGTGAGACAGTGTATACGGTAAGTTGGCCACATGAACTTTTTAAGTGCATTACACATAATTTAGACAGCCAAAAACAGCAGAGACGACAGACAAAACATGCCAAAATTAAAGCCTGTCTGTCCAAAAACCCTGATGGGAAGAGAGGGGAGTGAGAGAAGATGAACTCTTGTGGCCTCTGTGTGTGCAAAATGATATAACGGGGCCCTATTTACAGACACCTGCTTTGATGCGTTGTGTGTTTTTTGACGCACATCCCTCCCCCCATGATCATAAGCTAAAAAATGTCCCCTTTGGATAGAGGAGGTATTTATAGCAAACTTCAAGGCCTCTGTTTCAAGACCTCAAAAGATATTTTTTCACACACTCTCACAACTACATCCAGCTAAAAGGGCAAGAGAATCCATTCACTGATGGAGACCTTCACCTCTGTTACAGTTTAAACAGAAATGGAGCATGCTTTGTGTATGAGATACATTTTTATAGGACATAAGGAGGTTTTATTGAGTTAAAGAGGAGTGTGTGAATGATTGTAATGGTCATGGTGTTGAGTCAGCATTTCATGTTGTCTGTAGCTTTTAATACAATTAGATTCTAGTAGAATTGGTTTAGAATTAGGAAATTAACCCAGCTGAGAGGTTCTTGCAAACATTCTACATCATAGAAACCAATTTAAGGCCTTTAGGTAATAAGATCATGAGAAACAAATTCAGTCAAGAGTACATAAACACTTTTTTTTTCTGTTTACCCACTTGGCACTGGAACGTCAACTTGTTTCCTCTTACTTATGAGAATTCACGGATTGAGGGGTCATAAACACAAGACGTCCAGAGGAAGTGTTAAAATATGCTCTGCACGCCAGCTCATTTTGTCGAAGGTGACATTTGCACATTTTCCTGTAGAACTTGCATCTTGCAGTCTGCATGTGAAATTGTTTATATATTTCTACTTGTCGCTCAGCACAGATCAAATGATTTTCTAGTGATGTAATTTGAATTGGTTTGTCTGTTTTGTTTGCTTAGGAGTTAAATAGTTGATTCTGAAAGAAAATCATGCACATTTTTGTTAAAGACAGATATACAGTGAGCTACGAGGTTTCTGATATATATTCTTTTGTTCAAGCCATCAGCCCTGAATTTAATAAAGAAATCACGTTTAACAGCACAGCTGAAAAAGAAGTCTTGTAAAAAGAAAACTTTGGTGCATTGGTCACAGTAAGCATCATTGACCTGAGCTTGTGCTAATAATATAGCATTTGCATAGATCAAGTCCAGCTTAGATATGATACGTCATGCTAGATGTATCTATTTTATCATATTAAACACAGCACATAATGTGTGTATATGCCATTTCGGGTCATATTTATCCAAATATATATATATATATTTACATATTTCTTTATTGTTTTGTATAATGTAAAGATGTTTTGCACTAATGCCAGTATACTGTATATGGTGACCTTTGAGTGGCCTTGTTTGAATTTTCATTGCTGTTAATGTTATTCCATGGCTTTGTGCACGCACTCACACCTTTACACGCATGTGTAACATTCATCATTGTGAGTGTGTTTCTCAGTGGGACTTCTTGTAGCGTGAGGGGGCCAGTTTCCTCTCTGTGCCCTGGTTTGGGTTTCACAATATAAAGGACCGGCTTCCCATACTGACAGCTGATGATGTCATGGAAACTGTTATGATTGCACTTAAAAACGGGAGAATGATTTGTAATGAAGTGCAGCTCTCTCTCGCCTTTTTCTCCCCTCATTTTCTTGAGGAAATGGGGGGAGGTGGTCGTCTTTAAGCCTTTGCGATCATTAAAGCCATCTACCTGAGCTGAACTCATGCTTTTTGGGATATTTATGCATTTACGTAAACCAGAGGAGGGTGCTTTGTGGGACCTGTTTATGTTGAATTTGAAATAATATTTTTTTTAAAGTAGGGCCTCCAGTGTTTTACTGGAGGTTTACTCCACGGTTTTAATACATATTTTACATCCGTTGCTGCTTTTCAGGCAAGACACTGCAAATTGATTGCAGTACAAAAGACCCATTGACCCGAGACACAAGGTCTGTGCAGACCTTTATATCAAACTGTCTGCTTCTCATGCCAGACCGCTCAAACAGAAAAAGAATGTTGAGAGAGACCAGGAGGCTTATGAGACTTATGCTTATGGGACATAAAAAAAAAATACAGTGGCTATTCTTTAAATTTGTATGAAAGATATGTGACATAAGGACCTTACATAAGGTAACAACCAGTCATGGAAAAACTTGCATGACTAATTTATGTACAGTGGGTGCAACAAGTATTTAGACCCCCTTAAATCTTTCACTCTTTGTTATATTGCAGCCATTTGATAAAATCGTTTAAGTAAATTTTTTTCCTCATTAATGTACACACACAGCACCCCATGTTGACAGAAAAACACAGAATAGTTGACATTTTTGCAAATGTATAAAAAAGAAAATCTGAAATATCACATGGTGCTAAGTATTCAGACCCTTTGCTCAGTGTATACAGCCATGAGTCTTTTTGGGAAAGATGCAACGGGTTTTCACGCCTGGATTTGGGGATCCTCTGCCATTCCTCTTTGCAGATCTTTTCCGGTTCTGTCAGGTTGGATGGTAAACGTTGGTGGACAGGCATTTTTAGGTCTCTCCAGAGATGCTCAATTGATTTTAAGTCAGGGCTTTGGCTGGGCCATTCAAGAACAGTCACGGAGTTGTTGTAAAGCCACTCCTTTGTTATTTTAGCTGTGTGCTTAGGGTCATTGTCTTGTTGGAAGGTAAACCTTTGGCCCAGTCTGAGGTCCTGAGCAATCTGGAGAAGGTTTTCGTCCCGAATATCCCTGTGCTTGGCCGCATTCATGTTTCCCTCGATTTTAATGCATATTTTACATCCGTTGCTGCTTTTCAGGCAAGACACCGTAAATTGATTGCAATACAAAAGACCCATAGACCCGAGACACAAGGTCTGTGCAGACCTTTATATCAAACTGTCCGCTTCTGGACTGGACAGCCATTTTTAGCTTTCTCCAGAGATGCTCAAATGGGTTTAAGTCAGGGCTCTGGCTGGGCCATTCAAGAACACTCACAGAGTTATTGTGAAACCAGGGTCCAGGGTCCCATGCTTAGGGTCATGGTCTTGTTGGAAGGTAAACATTCGGCCCAGTCTGAGGTCCTGATCATTCCGGTTTTGGTCCAGTATATTCCTGTACTTGGCTGCATTCATTTTTCCCTCGATTGCAACTAGTCGTCCTGTCCCTGCAGCTGAAAAACACCCCCACAGCATGATGCTGCCACCACCATGCT
>JAUMHI010000008.1:2366727-2378023 GCA_032359435.1 Enteromius unitaeniatus
AATAAGTGACTGCTATGAAATTGAGACCATTGTACCGCTCGCGTTAATACCTTTACATTGACATCATACATGACAGTAAAAAACAATATCTTCACAAAATATGACACAGTATGTGGTTCTTAAAGAGCAGTTGTGACTGCAAGAGATAATGGCTCAGGGATGAATCGTAAAAGTGGGGGTTTGTTTTTACTGTCCTGAGGTTTTTCAGCTCAGCTTTGTTGTTATATGGCATGCTCTTGGTTGCGAGAGATCCATCTGTCCATCTCAAGACAGGTCAGAGTTTATTGTCTTTGGAGGTCTTAACATTTTTCCCATGTCCTCTGCAGGCGTGTGAGTTCAGTATTTAATCAGAAGGATTAAATTTCTTTAAACCTTACAGCAATTAATGCCATTAAAACACTAATAGTACTGTTTTAAAATTTATACACATTAAATAATAATTTAGCATTTAGAAATTTAAACAAATAAGAATTTTAAAAACAAAGGACCCCTGACAATGGCAGCAATGAGAAGGCCTAAACAGTGCTAAATGAAAATAACTGAGTGCTGGCTTTCAAAGGCTATGTAATAAAAAAAATAATAAATACAGTCAATCACCTTTATTTATGTAGCACTTTTAACAATACAGATTGTGTCAAAGCACTGAACAGTATCAGACTGGAGAGTAGAGTGGCAGTGATGTATAATGACAAGACACTCAATTTTTAACTAAAGGCATTTCATTATTGAATGGAGGTGTACACCATTGTCTAAATCAGTTCATTTTTCTTTTGTAATCAAATCAATGATAATCGCAAGAAATTAAATGTCCCCAACAAAGCATTCAGTATCAAAATTTGTCTGAATAAAGAAAGCTGTTCCACCAGTTTGAGCACAAACAATAGAGATGATATTGTCAGTTTGGCCAAAGTCAAAATGTTTTCCATAATGCTGTCATGATCAGCTGGATGTGCCAGCCTGCTTGGCAATCCAGCTCCCTGCAAGCTGTGTGTTTGTTTTGTGTCTGTTACATTCATGGACTCACTTCAGTGTACTCATGTCTCCGCCCACTCGTTAGTTGCCTAGGTGTTTGATTGTCTGCTCCACCCCCTTGATCTACTTTCACCTGTATATATACCAGTCTGTTTGTTTGTCTTGCACGGTCCATTGCACTGTCTACCTGTTGTTTTGCTCCCCGTGTCTATTGATATATTTTGATCTGTTTGTTACCGACCTTGCCTGGACTTTGATTACTCTTTTGGCCCTGCCTCTGCCATTGATGTTAACTGGTGATGACCCTTCCTGTCTGTCTACGCTCTGTGTGTAAATAAACAGCTATCATTTAAATCCGACTGCTTCCTCGCCTCCTCCCTCGTGAAAAAACGCATTTGTCATTGGGTGTTGGCTGTTCATGCGTTTTTGGGAAATCTATTACTATCATGTGGGATGTGCTGAGATCCAAATGTGAGTATTTCAATTGAAGTTATGCAGTGTAAAAGCCAACACATGTTGTTAGAAGGAGGATGAAGAACAGGCAAATCATGTGAATTGTTTCCAAAAACATTTAGGAAAGCCGCTTTGCCTTTTGACATTTTTGTGGTTTATTTTATGTGGCAATGATTTAATCTATTTAGGAAGAAAAGCATACAGGGATGGATTTTTTTTACTGACAAACATAAATGCATTTTCATGTCTGCATAAAGGCGACCATGATGTGCATTGGTCATTAAAGGACCATTTGATGTGGCTGCTTAGTGATACAGACCTTACAATAATCAAAGGTTTTTTTTGGTAAAAATGAGAAAGAATGCTGAGTTGCACCCAAAGAACACCATACCTACTGTGAAGCATGTGGGTGGAAACATATATTTCCTGAGTTCTCTTTCGCCCCTTACTACGGATTCTCCCTTCTTCCCTCCCATTTTTTCTTAATATTATTTTTGTTATATATTTTATCAAAATGTGCCATTCTATAACTGCTGCAGAAGAAGAACTGCGTACTTCAAGACCATCATGACAAAATTGTAACCTGCCTTTCTGAGATTTTATTAAGAAGACACCAGGTTTTATTCAAGTAAGTCATGCAAACTTCAGTTTTTGTTTCAGTGTGTTTTAGAAAACCTTGCATTGTGTTATTCAGCGGCAGATTAGTTGTACTTGATGCCCGTTTGGGTGACACCTGATTAGGACAGATACATGTGGCATAAACATTGCATGTTTTTTTTTTGTAAAAAAAAAATGCCTTCTGAAGCTTAAAATTAAATGGCCACATGTAGAGTCCCCCACATAAAAAACAACTATAGAAATGTAAAAGTGTAAATTTAAATTATTATAATTTAAGTTAAATAGTGAGACAAAACAGTAGGCTTGTATAATACGAAACCTTTCCACTTCGACACCAACACATTCATTTCAGATAAAGTATTTTTCTCTCTCAGGCTCAGTCCTTAAGACGCACTTTGATGTACATCAGCTCACTCATTTTACACACCCATTTCAACACTGTACTGTCTGTACATCACATTTTCATAACTGACTAACCTAAAATCTTACTAAATGTGTAAACAATGAGAGTCATATGAAAATGTATATTTATATCACCATTTCTATTCCAGCTCCGGGTCTCTGTTAATGTAGTGCATGATTCATGACAACATTTACATATGTTTACATGTGTCATATGTCTTATAGTTATGCCCAACAAACAAGAAAAGCACAAACAAAGTAAAGTACCAAATAAATTGTCAGTGAGAGGAGAGAGCTTAAACACTGGCTCTGTGTGTGATTGAGTTTAAAATGTGTTGTATGACATTTCATAGTTTACATTAAACTCTTGTTAAGTGCTAGCCGGGGCTGTAGAAATATTGGCAAGGATTCCTAAATTGTATTTATCTGTGTGTTATACAGCTGTCTTCTGGAATAATGGGTATTTGGGTGAATTCTGTTCTGTCTGGAGACTGCTGGAAAATTGCTAGGAATGTCTGTAAAAAAGAAAAACTTGTCCTACTAAAATGCAGCCTGGTAAAATGGTAGCATTTACTGTGCAAAATTTGTTCATATTTGCATTTCTGATAAAGATATCCCTCCCTTTGAATGTCTTCCTGTTTTACTGGTTATTTTTTTATTTTTATTTACTTATTTACGTAAATGCACTAGTGCTGTCAAATGATTAATCACGATTAATCACATCCAAAAAAAAAAGATTTTGTTTACATATATGTGTGTACAGTGTTTGTGTGTGTGTGTGTGTAGATACAAACACATGCATGTGTATATATTTAAGGAAAATATGTTTATACATTAAATATGTTTATATATAATATAGAAAATGCAAATATATTAAAATATGTTCATACATGTGTGTGTGTTTGTAAATACATAATAAATAAACAAAATGCACATACATTTATTATCTATAGAGTTCTGGGCTGGCAAAATACGACAAAATGTATAAATTGTGAATTTTGGCCAAATTTTTCACCTCTTCCAATTTCCTTCAGTAGGTTATACAGAATCCTATGCTATTTTGTCAGCTGGCCATTTTGATTCAGGTGATTCAGGTAATTTTACAATAACCTGCAAGAAGTCATTTTAACTCGCGTTACAAATGGTTAATAAATACATTTATTCAGTCTTATTTAACTTAAAAATAAGATTCCTTTTCATTTAATTTCATAAAAGGGGTCATATGATGCAATTGTTTGTTTTCCTTTTTTTAGCAGTTTATGGGAAAAGATTTGCCACCCAAGTGTTCACGCAAACAAAGAATGACAAAGAAAAACAAACACATTTAGTATCTCAGTTCCCGTAAGATAATTTAGTATTTGGTATTTAGTATTAAGGCTCCACCCTCACTCCTTCACAACGTTCACAGTCACCCAAATTCTAATCATCAGCACCTGCATTATACTTACCTATTGAACTTACCTAGCCTCTCCTTGTACGCTCCTCGATCCTGTGTCATACATGAGACACACAGAAAAAGTCTAAGGCTGGAGTGCCTTTTGCAGTCTCTACTGGCAACTCCAGCTGAGCGTGACAATGACATTGTTTTCAGTTGCATTATAAAACTTATATTTCATTCTGTTCTGTGTAATTTCTGCTGCCAGGTTTATTTATTGCAAAACAACAACATTATTGTCTGGATTTTATTTTGGTGGCTCAAACATTTAACTTTTTTTTTTTAACAATTTTATACAAATGTACTTACACAAATTATTCTAACCATATGACTGAAAAACATATACATAGGTGCAAAAAGAGTTTAGAGATGTATTTTCCCCACTTTTTACAAAATGTAATATAAGTCTCTGGTGTTCATAGAATGTGTCAGTAAAGTTTCAGCTCAAAATACTCTACAGATGTTGTTTCTACAGCTGTTTTTATGTAATTTTGAAAATGGCTATTTTGAGTTGAAGCAGAAATGTCTACGGTTAATTCAATTCAATTCAATTTAAATTGATTTGTATAGCGCTTTTCATGATACATATCATTGCAAAGCAGCTTTACAACAAAAAAGTAATGTTTACAGTAAATGTAGTGGTAGTTTGTACATGAACAGATGTGAGATAAAGATCAATTTGACAATCAAACAGACAAGGAACATTCGAAGAGTTCGCGTAGTGCTGTGTTGTTCCAGGGTTGGCATCATCTGAAGTCCTCTGTGGGGTTGGCATCATCTGAAGTCCTCTGTGGGGTCTCTTCTTAAGTGTAAGTAAGGATCCAGGCTGGAGCATGTAAATTCTTAGTTACAGAACAGAACAAATAGGAACAAGATTAGCGTAGCTACTGTTCAAACTAAGAAAATCAGGAAGGCTGTTCCAGAGTTTGGGAGCCAAATGTGAAAAAGCTCTACCTCCTTTAGTGGACTTTGCTATCCTTGGTACTACCAAAGGTTACTACTAAGGTTACAACGTTAACCCACGTTCCCTGAAGAAGGGAATGGAGACATTACATATGGGATCTCGCATGAGAGACCAATCGCCTTCGAGTCTTTGGAAAAGGCCAATGAATATCAAAATCAATCACAGTCAGGTGCACCTTATCACAGTGTGAGTATAAGAGGGCATGGCTGGATAGCACATGCAGGTTTTCGCTGAGAAGCCGAGCTGGCATCAGCGCGATTCAGGGTCGTGGCAAGGGGATGTAATGTCTCCGTTCCCACCTTCAGGGAATGTGGGTTACCGTTGTAACCTTAGACGGTCCCCTTCAGTCGAGTTCACTTCGACGTTACATATGGGAACAGACCCGTGGAAAAGGCCATGACCCTGAGGCCGCATTATGCAGAGACTCCGGTGCCGGCAGGCTGTATTGCAGCGTGTCGACAAGAGAGTCTGCACGTAATCTTCCCAACGCCCTTGGGGTCGCATTTGGGGCCCCATTGGGATGCCAGCTTCTATTCAAGACAATTTTTTGATATTTTAGACCTGAAGCATGGGTTGGGGGGCGGAGACATGAAAAAATGAATTTCACATGGAATTTTGTAGGGAATGTACTATATCGATAAAATATAGATATAAGTGAAGGGAAACACAGCCTTCGAGCTGACTGTGGAACCAAGATGTTAAGGCCACAACCTACTGGTGAAGAAGCCCAGTAGGAGCACAATCAAGACTGACTCCGCTCTGAGTCCGACTGCGCGGCAGAGAGGAGGATGGAGGGGGTTCGCTTGGCATCGGGGAACCCCCTGCAAAGGGCACAGCGCAAGCCAAAGCCAGGCCGAGGTCTCAGTGTTATGTGAGAGTAGGCCGGGCCGAACTCTAGGCACTCTTCGTCGACAGAGAAAGCTTGGAGGTCCCCAACCCTCTTAATAGAGACCAAGGCAATCAGGAGCGCTGTCTTCAACGACAGGTATTTTAGCTCGACTGAAGCCAAGGGATCAAAGGGAGCAAGCCGCAGGCCGGTTAGGGCGACGGCAAGGTCCCAAGAGGGTACCGGGGGCGGTCTCGGGGGATTAATCCGATGCACCCCTCTCATGTTATGCTGTGATGGCAGCAACATACACTTTAATAGTTGAAGGGGACAGCCTGCGCTCCAACTTTTCCTGCAGGAAGGAAAGCACAACTGCAATCGAACATCTCTGTGGGTCCTCATGGCGTGAGGAGCACCAGTCGACGAACAGACCCCATCTCAGAGCGTAGGCCTGCCTCATAGAGGGGGCTCTAGATTGGAGATGGTGTTAATCACGGCCGCTGGCAGGCCGGAGAGGTTGCCAGATCGTGCCCATCCCCTGAGAGAGGAGGTCTCTCCTCAAGGGGATTTTCCAGGGAAGGGCAGCCGCAAGGAGCATTAGGTCTGAAAACCAGGTCCGGCAGGGCCAATATGGCGCTACCAACAGAACGTGCTCCTTGTCCTCCCTGATCTTGCTCAGGGTCTGTGCAAGGAGACTCACAGGGGGAAAGGCGTACTTGGGCCCCGCAGGCCAGCTGTGCACCAGAGCGTCCGTGCCGAGAGGTGCCTCGGACAGGGAATAAAACAGGTGACAATGGGCAGACTCGGGAGAGGCAAAGAGGTCGATCTTGGCCTCGCCGAAGTGACCCCATATCAGCTGCACTGTCTGCTTTCCGCAGATGTCGTCGTCCCCCAAAGAACAGATTTCTTCACCTCTGGGCTGCCCGTCTTGCGGGTGTTCCCGCGGCCAGCTCAACGTCTCTGAGCCAGCGCGTGCCTCGGCGGGAGACGGAGCAGGTGGGACTGGTTTCGGTGCCGCGGGGGGACGCCCTCGGCGACGAGCAGGCTTCGTGAAATCCCGGCGCGGCAGCACGTGGCTGATGGCCTCAGCCTGCATGCTGAACTGCCAAGAACTTCTGGGCAAAGTCCTCGACAGTGTCGCCGAAGAGGCCATGTAGATGGGCGCGTCAAGAAAGCGAGCTTTGTCAACGTCGGCCATCTCAGCTAGTTTGAGCCAGAGATGACATTCCTGGGCCACTGCGGTGGCCATCACCTGACCGTGTGGCCACCTTCGTCACCCGAAAAGTGAAGTCGGAGGCAGCACGAGTTCCTTCATCACACCCTGGTCAGATCCACCCTCGTACAGATGTTTCAACGCTCTGGCCTGGAACACTTGCAGTGTGGCCATCGTGTGCAAGGAGGTGGCAGCCTGTCTAGCAGCGCGATAAGTCCTAGCCGCCAGAGCGGAAGAGAGCTTACACGGCTTAGACGGGAGGTGAGGAGGGCCGCGCCAGGAGGTGGCACCGCGTGGGCACAGATGTACCGCTATGGCGCACTCGACCTGTGGGACCCCCTCGTACCCCCTGGCTGCTTCTCCATCGAGGGTGGAGAGGGGAGAGGAACTGGGGGCCCGGCGTGACGAGTATGGGGCTCGCCACGACCTGGTCAGCTTCTCATGCACCTCCGGGAAGAAAGGTACTGAGGGCCGAGAACTCAGAAACCAATCATCCAGCCAAGACGGATCAGGCTGAGGTGTATGGGGCACCTCTAACCCGATCGCCTCGGCGGCTCGGAGGAGCATAGCCGAGAGTTCCACATCCGCCTGAGAGGGAGGGGAAAGCGAGGCTGGATTTTCCTCCGCCGCGACGGACGCTTCAACGCTCTGCGTTGCCATCCCGCGAAACATTCTGCACGGTCACAGTGAAGTCACCCAAATGCCTCACCGCAGTAGTGGAAAAACCTTTATGGCTTACCGGACCACGGGGAGGACGCAGGGGGAGCCGTCTCATGAAATGGACGCATGACTCATCCACGAGCGCTGCCTCAGCATACTCCCGGCCCAAGCATGTGAGACAGAGATCGTGTCCATATGAGGAGGTGAGGAAAGTACCACACCCAGAAACGCACGGTCGCATAGACATCCCGAGGAACGCCTATGAAACCGTGAAAAATTGCTCTTTTGTGCAGCCTGGATGCCCAGGGAGGACCTCTCGCGGCACCGTGTGCACTCAGGGGTGAGGTCACTCGCTGGCGAGCAAAAGTTCAGCGTTTTGCCAAGCCTTTAAAAAGGCTACCGAACCCGCGAGCCCCTGCTGAACGCCCAGACGAAGTTGATGTTGTTGCAGCAGCGAGAGAGCTTGAACTCGGGGAAGGAACTTTTTTCTTCGTTGTGAAGAATCCAGCAGACTCGTACAAAGACAGCATACACTGTTGGCGAGGCTCCGAAACCGAAAAGATGAATGTGCAATCCAGCCGTGCTCTCTTATACTCACGCTGTGATGAGGCGCACCTGGCTGTGATTATTGCACGCCAATATTCATTGGCCTTTTTCCAAAAGACTCGAAGGTGATTGTCTCTCGTGCAAGATCCCATATGTAACGTCGAAGTAAACTCGACTGAAGGGGAACTCTAAGTTCCCACGGTAACTGACTCTGAGTAATAGTTACCTCTCTTTCAGAAACAGGTTTGAGTTACACTGCTTTCTCTGGTTAGACAAACCTGCCTTTTTGAAACTGAAAACTTAGAGTTTCTCTTCTCTCAGAGTTACCAAACTCTGACTTTTCCCTTAACCCCCAGGTTAACCCCCAGGCCTGGATTTGACGTTGTGTTGTGTTGTGTTTTGATTATCTTTTATTATGTGTGTTTATGGCAGCCGTCCGTGAGGGGCTTGCATTACTTTTATTTTGTTTATTTATTTGGAATAAAGTCTTGAAATGTTTGCTGGTTCCTGCCTCCTTCTTCCCATCTCTACGAACTGTTGAATAAATTTTTGATATTTTCGAACATATATTCACTCAACAAAAATATAAACGCAACACCTTTGTTTCTGCTCCGATTTTCCAGATACACAATATTACCATTTCTCTCAAACATTGTTCACAAATGAGGTTACATGTGGTCTGCAGTTGTGAGGCCGGTTGGATGTACTGCCATATTCTCTGAAACGCCTTTGGAGACGGCTTATGGTTGAGAAATAAACATTCAATGCACGAGCAACAGACATTCCTGCTGTCAGCATTGTAAGGTCCCGCCTATTGGGGAAAACGTGCTTCGCCTCCGGTACACCCCTGGATATTTTTATTTTCTAATTTTACGTTTCTAATTTTACTTTATATTTTAAGTTTTACCTTTATCTTTTACCTCGTTTCAATCTGACTCCAATTTTTAAGTTATTCTCTGAAATTACGATCGGGTATAATATTAGAAAATGTATTGTGTAATATGTCACATTATATATTATTCAATATATTCCCATGTATTATTGTTTCGTTAGGGCTGAGCATGGTGCAAGATGTTAACAAGATCTCTTATGAAGCTTTAGAGGAGATAAATGTGAGAGTGTGAGTGTCTCTGGTTAAGGAGAATAATCTGAGCACAGTGAGTGATGTAGCTGAGATCTCTTATGAAGCTTTAGAGGGGATAAATGTGAGAGCGTGAGTGTCTCTGGTTAAGGAGAACAATCTGAGCACAGTGAGTGATGTAGCTGAGATCTCTTATGAAGCTTTAGAGGAGACAAACATGAAAGAATGTCATTTTTTGTCTCAGGAGAAACATGTGAGAAGCAGGAGACTTAGCCTTATGTCTCAGTTTGATGTTAACTTGATCTCATTTCTGTCTAGGATAAAGATGTGAGTTAAGAAGATCTCATGTTTGATTTTCCTTTCCTCTGGGTACTCTTCCTGAAAAATAAAAGTGATGTTTGTTTTATTCATATTATGTTTATTGTAATGTGTATCTATTCGAATAACAAACAGAAAACAGATTTTTTATCTTTGCTCATTTTGACCTAAATATCTGCCCTTCTTTATTTTATACTTTGTTACCTTGAAAGGCTTTGTTTTTATAAAAAAAGGCAAATTGGTTTGTCTGAACAGCTCAGACAACTTACAAAATAGTAAAATCAATGACGAACGATGATAAAATTATATTTTTGTCATACCGCCTACCCTTACCTCTGTAATTTGCAAAATAGTCTTAAAAAAACAACTTGAAAAAGAATCGGGATTAAAATCATGAATCATGATTTCCCCAGAAAAAAATGTGATTTTATATTTTTTCCATATTACCCACTCTTATATACATCTACTTAAATCAGGTTTAAGTCAAATAGTTAAAATAATTGTTTAACACACACAAAAAGGGTCGAGTCGGCCGGCCCTGCCAGCGATGTGTCCCTTATTTATTTTTCAGGGAGTTGGCAACCTTAGTTTTGTATATCTGTGCATCACAGAGATCATGCTCTCTGTATGCATGCATTGCTATAGTCATTCGGATTAATTACAATTATAATCACAAATGCCATGGTGAAGCTAAAAGGCTAGCACAGAAAAAAACATGTTAATGTGTGGCAACTTTAGTTTAACTATTTTGTTTTTTTTTATTTGTAGTAAACTCATGTTTACCCAATTTTGATCATTAAAACATATACAGTGAGGTCAATAGGTATTTGATCACCCTGTGATTTTTGCAAGGTCTCGTACTCAGAAATCATAGAGGGGTCTACAATTTTCAGCATAGGTATGCACATTGTATGATTTTTTAACAATTTATTTGTGAATTACTGTGTCTAAGTATTTGATCACTTGCTTATCAGCCAAATTTCTGACCCTCACAGGTGTCTTTATGACAGCTAACAACCTCAAACAGGTGCTACTAATTTAGAATCATGAGCAGAGTGTAGCTGGACTATTTAAAAGTAAAATAACAGGTCTTTGAGGGTCAAAGTACACATCCAGCTGATTCATAGCCTATTTGAATCGTCTGACTAAATCAAACAGGCTACATATAAGATAGGGACAATAGCTATGCTTGCATCTAAAATAGGCCCTGTTTATATCACTGCATTTTAAAACGGCATTCTAGAATGAAAACGATCCTCGTTTACAATGGCGTTAAACCAACCCTGGAGTTTTCAAACTAAAACAAGGTCTGCAGCATTTTCAAAAGTGTCAGTTTTCGAGGGTGGAAAACAGCGGATTCATTTAAATGATGTAACTGTAAATGGTTTAACTGTAGCAAAAATTATGCGTTTTAAAATGAATACGCACTAGTGTAAACGGGCAGATGCAGAGCTGTTTTGTGGTGGTCAGCTTTAGATCTATAATATTTTTGTTTGCTAAATAATATTGTATAGTGTAATAGTGTATAAAGCATGATACACAAGAAGTATGTTCAACTTGGATACATAGACGGCTGTAGTAGTAACAAACACCGTAAATAGCAACCATTCATGTGTCATGTGTCAACCTTAATGTGCATCTCATGCATGAAAAGCATTTTGGGGGCCCCTTGGCTTTCGGGGGCCCAAGGCAGTTGTCTGCCTTTGCTAAATGGGTAAGTTTGCCTCTGTTTGAGTCAAGTCAAGTCACTTTTATTTATATAGCGCTTTTAACAATACAGATTGTAGCAAAGCACTGAACATTATCAA
>JAUMHI010000008.1:2378123-2396189 GCA_032359435.1 Enteromius unitaeniatus
GGGGAAACTAGTACTCTGGCGAAGGTTCCCGCTGCAGACTCTCGGAGAGCGCCACAGAGGCGCGGCTTGTGACAAAAGGGAGCATATTAGTACCTTTTTTTTTTTTTTTTATAAAAATGCTTTTATGCAAAGTTTATAAAAATGTGTTTAAAGTGTGAGATGTAGGTAACTATAGCCTATTGGCTTCTTAAAAATAAAGAGAAGAGTGCTTCAGCAAACCACAGCAATAGGAACTGTGCTTCGACGGATAATATATCAGATGTGATGTTACAATATTAAATTAATTCTCCTTGTTTTGCAATTACACCCACTCAGTTCTAATCCAGCTCTGGCCACTTTTTCTCATTAAATGGGATTACGTCCAATCTCTGACAACATAATTTGTTTGGGATTTTAATTAAACTGTTCTCAGATTAGTGCTTTTCTCTGGCGGTACATGTCATTGGCCAGCCACTGTAGTTAGAGTCCATTTACTAGCTTGAGTCCCATTGGTCTTTGGTTGACATTGACAAAGACAGGCTGATCTACCGGTACGTGACCCTAAACAGTTCTCCTAGAGTTTATTGATTTCTAATGCATCCAGAAAATCCTTCATCAGTGTCTACAGCATGTCTTTATAGCACTTCGACACACACAGTTTCCTCTTAACATATGCGCACCTAGAGATGCCAAATGCTAATATTTAGTTGATGACTGAGATTGTACATTACCATGAGAAAGACGCAGGCAGTTGGTGCCAGTCCCTGCAAAGTCAAATTGCATCTTGTGTTTGCTTTGTCCTTGCTTTAGGGGAAAACCATGGATGGTTGAGTCGCGTTCTGTGTCCACGGAGGACTTTGAGAAGCTGGCATCTGGTGCCAAAGCTTTGCTATTCATTAATTTTAATGAACACTATTGACTTGTTAAATTCCTGTGTGAATCTGGTTTTATGAGTCCTGTCATCCTTCAGGCAGTAAAGACGCTCCCTACACCTCTCTGCAGAGACATACAACAAAAACAATGATCTATATCCTAGGATTATTAACTAGAGAGGGAGAAAGAAAGAAGAAATAGTGGAGTTCAATCTTAGTTGCGGTAGATAAATTAATCTTTTATGTCTAAAAGATGTGAGAAATAGAGAGAGGTACAGTACACAAACTTGCTTAAATTTTGTTTAACACAGAAAATAATTGCAATTTGTCCTTCAGATGTATTTATTTATTTGAATTGTTGTTAAAGTAAAGCAGTTTCGACTGATGTAAGTGCTGTAATGAACATACTAGATTTTCAATGCACCTTAAATGCTATATAAATATATACACTGCTCAAAAAGTAAAGGGAACACTTAAACAACAAAATGTAACTCCCAGTCAATCACACTTCTTTGATTGTCAATCGGTGTTGCTTCCTAAGTGGGCAGTTTAATTTCAATTTCACCTGCTGTGCAAATGGAATAGACAACAGGTGGAAATTATAGGCAATTAGCAAGACATCCCCAATAAAGGAGTGGTTCTGCAGGTGGTGACCACAGACCACTTCTCAGTTCCTTTGCTTTCTGGCTGATGTTTTGGTCACTTTTGAATGCTGGCTTTGCTTTCACTCTACCGCAGGGGTGGGCAACTTTGGTTCTGGAGCAGCCCTGCTCTAGTGGTAGGAGGGCAACAACCCAGCAGCAGGACTGCTACCTCCGCCTTTGTGCAAGGAGGAAAAAGAGAACCACTGCCCCCTGCAAAATGACCTCCAGCAGGCCACAAATGTGCATGTGTCTACTCAAACAGTCAGAAACAGATTCCATGAGGGTGATATGAGAGCCTGTGCAGTATGTTTGGCATTTGCCAGAGAACACCAAGATTGGCCGTGGAGAACGTTCTGCTGCCTGCAACATCCTCCAGCATGACCAGTTTGCCAGTGGGTCAGTAATGGTGTGGGGTAGCATTTCTTTGGAGGGGCGCACAGTCCTCCATGGGCTTGCCAGAGGTAGCCTGACTGCTATTAGGTACCAAGATGAGATTCTTAAACCCCCTGTGAGACCATATACCGGTGCGCTTGGCCTTGGGTTCCTCCTAATGCAAGACAATGCTAGACCTCATGTGGCTGGAGTGTGTGTGCAGTTCCAGCAAGATGAAGGCATTGGTGCTATGGACTGGCCCGTCTGTTCCTCAGACCTGAATCCAATTGAGCACATCTGGGACATCACGTCTCGCTCCATTCACCAACGCCACGTTGCACCACAGAGTGGCCACCTCATCAGGAGCATGCCCAGGCATTGAAGGGAGGTCCTACAGGCACATGGAGGCCACACACACTGCGTCTCTGAGTCTCATTTTGGCTTGTTTTAAGGACATTACATCAAAGTTGGATCAGCCTGTAGTGTGTTTTTCCACTTCCAATTTTGAATGTGACTCCAAATCCAGACCTCCATGGGTTAATACATTTGATTTCCATTGAAAATTTTTGTGTGATTTTTGTTGTCAGCACATTCAACTATGTAAAGAACAAAGCATTTAATAAGAATATTTAATTCATTCAGATATATATGCATATGATTTAAAATTATAGATAAGAAAGATAAAATGAAAGGTACATAAACTCGTATATCTATCTATCATCTGTCTGTCACATTTTGCTTTTCATTTAAAATACAAACAAATAAAGCAAAAAGAAAAAAGAAAACACTAACAAACTCTTCAAAAACATGACGTCAAAATATAAACAACTGAAAAAGTCAAGTTAAAAACAACAGACAAGTTAAAAACTATAGTCTGTGGTAAAGGACACAGTAATTACCTGTAACATTTCTTGCATTACAAATCTACTGCATCTCAGAAGAAGCATTGTGTGTTTGTTTGTGCTGGCGGAAGAATGGATTTGTAGGCGTATTTGTTCTATAATGTACCTCTCATCCTAAACAAATAAGTGCTCCAGTTTAAGACACTCCTCTTTGGTTTGGGAGAACTCCTCCACCAATGTTCTCTGAGAAAAGCTCCTTTAGTCTCCAAGGAGATCTCTTTCACTCTGTCTCCACTCTTTTCCTCCCTCTGTAGTCCTCTAATCTGCACTGAGAAACAACACTTAAGCTTGTGTTTTGATGTTGAATTTAATTGGAAAGGAAAACACGGCCATGTAAAGTCTAAATCAGTGCTGTGTTTGACCTCATTGAGACCATCTGTTGAATTTGTATAAAGGACAGCGAGATGCCAGCAAACACTATGTCAATCAAACCCAGGCAATGTGTCTCAGGTTCCCAGAGGATCCCAGTGCTTTGTCTCATTACGGTCCTTCCTGTGTGCTCGTATTCAGACACAGATTTTATTTTCTCATGTAATGATGGAAAGGTTGGTTGTAGCCGCTCATTATTGATGACAATCTTGAAGTGGTGGCTTCATAAATATGGAACCCGGGCCTGTTTACCCGATCAGGAGTGCCCAGGGAGACATTTATCAAAAAGGAAAGAGTGCCAAAGGCTGGAAACTTTCCATACCCCTGGGAGGGAAGTAAAGGGCATGTAGGCTGGGCATTAGTCAGAATGCTGTGATTTTGAAGCTTAAAGAAATAGTTCACAAAAAAAAGAAAATGTAATTTACTCGTCAATATTACACCCCAAACTTGAAAAAAAAAAAAATTCTTTGTGGAACACAAAAGGCGATTTTTTTTTTTAAAAGAATATTCTGGACAGTGTTTTCGATATAAAGTGATGAAATGAACTGAAATGAAAGTGATGAAAGACTAGGCTGTAAAGCTCCAGAAATACAACAATAAATAAATCAATCAATAAAAGTGAATAAATAAGACAAAAAATACAACAGTAAATAAAACAACAAAAAACAAAGGCAAAACAATACATAAAACAATAAACAGAACACATAAAACACTTAAATACTTACCTTACCTGACTTAGGGTCATACAAAAGCAATTTTCCACAAGCTAATATGATTCTTTAGGATCTTAATGGAAAGTTTGTAATATATATTGCTTTAAAATTTCTCAAATAAAGTGTAAAAAAGCTACCCTGTTTTACCCTGTCAAAAACAGCTCTTTGGAGATCACTCTGTTCTGTGTACTTCCCCTATTTAATTTCATACTTCTGTAGCCCATACTTTAATTTAAAATGCCTAATGTTGTGTTCCAAGGAAGAAAAAAAACTCACAAAATAATGACAGCATTTCATTTATTTTCCCCAAACTAGTCAATATAGAGTATATAAAATCAGACATGTCAAACAAAGCATCTGTAGCATTCAATTCAGCAAATTTGCATGAAAATGACCAGTGGCGAATGTCCTTCTTCAACATCTTTTCGAAGAGCACAGAAAGAGATCTCCAGAACTGAGGGAATTAATGTGCACGCTCCATGGATCCTTCCGGATTGAGGTGAGGATGACTGGAATGAATGAATCGAGTGTGAGAGTGGATGAAGGGCTCTTTGGAAAGGGCTGATCTATGAAGAACAAGCGGTTTCTACGCAGGATCTGGCTAATGCATTATTACGCTATTATTTCCCGCTAACTCAAACTCCACTCCCAGAGTGGCCCAATTAGAGCACCAGCGATGCTTAGAACACATTAGTTTTTTCTTTTCTTGTCCGTTTGTGAAACCTCCAGGATGCATCTATACAATAACATGCTCTAAACGCATAAATTAAAAATAAAACTTGACAATTGATTGTACTTTACTGAACGACATTCCGGTAACTTTAGTGAGTATAATGTTATAACAATCAAAATACAATTTAACATTGGTTCGCAATCTACAAATTTTCATCAACACACACCTACGCCCAAGGACGAGGAACAAAAAAACCCAAGAAATATGCAATTCTCCTTGAGCAGACTTCTATGTCCACATTCAAAACCTTGAACGCCATGCCTTATCAATACAGCTTGAGGGGAGATAATGAAAGAATACAGAAAGGATCTTGTAAACAGCCAGCTAACTTTCTGAATCTTCCTCACGTCGCCAAATGGTGCAATCTAATCTATGCGTTGGTTTTGGCAGTCACCTGCCGATGTGCAGAATCATAATCTGATCCAACACTCAGTAAAGTCACCCTTTGACAGCTTTTCAAATGAGCTTAACACCACTAAGCTACTTTTTTAAATTCACTTGGTTGGCTAAATCCTTGAATAGTCTCCAAAACTGAATAGAGTCAAGCAAAGAAAGGGGCCGTTCAGCACTGAAACTTTATGTATTTCGAAGCCTACAGTACATAATGTGCTTACTGAAATGTACCTATACATACGAATAACTGCAGTTTCCAGTTGAAACTATGGTTCAACAAAACATCTCAAATCCACGTAAGGAAGTTAAAATAGCATGGTTGCATCAGCGAATGCATTTTTACGTTACTTTTGTATTTGTTAGCACTATGTTAGGTTTAGCTTTGGCTTTGGTGTAGGGAATATTTCCAACAAGATAGAGCATTAATGTTTAGCAACACTCACTGGATACTGACAAACATACATATCAAAGACGGCAGCTTCTGTAACACTGAAAAGTCTTATCGCAGTTGACACATTATTTAATAAATAAATTAGACACTTCTTCATCTGTCAAATCCTAATTAATTGGCAGTGACTTCCAATGCAAACAATGCAAAGTCTGTAAACATTGGAGAGTGGCTATCACGCTATCTCTAAGTGAGATCTCACTCTCATAGTGTATATGGTTTGGCAATAGAATACATTTGGCACTTTTATCCCAAACCAATCTTTTTGTGAATATCATACGTGGTGCTCTATTTATAGGACTACACTTCAGTCTGTGTGAGCACAGCCTTTGTGGAAAATTTTATACTGATTTCAATTAAATGAGGGTCTGCTGGCCGTTATGGAGACTTGTGACAGGACACAGGTGTGGCAGGTGGTCAGGACGCCACCGGTGGAGGTTGGGAACAAAATGAGCATCGGTGTACGCTGTGATGAGAGGTGCTTCTAGCTCCAGAGACACTGAGGAAAATAGAATTAGGGGCCACATGATAGTCGTGTCACCCTTCGACATCTGTCCAGCCCATATGGACCAAGTGTGTTCATGCCACATTTGGAGGAATCTAGAATGAGACATCGCTGATTGCTGTTTGTGTGTGTGCTTCATTTGACAGTCCCTTAGATATTCCATTTTAGATTTTTAATCTAAATTTAAACTGCAGTAGCAAAGAGGATGTGAAATTGCAATTTGACTATGAATATGTCAAATTAACTGTAGATAGATAGATAGATGAGCAAAAATGAGAAACAAATTTATAGATAGATAGATACTGTTTATTTTGAAGAGTTTTCAGCAAATAAGTCTTTAATAAGATTTCTCCACATGCGCACATACACCCGGATGAATAACAGGCCTGGTAATATCAAATGTGTGGTTTAAGTATGTCAGGGCTGGAAGGGGTTTTCTTGGCCAGATCCTGCTCTGAGAGCTAAAAGTGGGTTAACTGGCTTTAGGTCTGAAGCTGGATAATGATGAGGAAAAGAACTGAGGGGAAACAAGAGACACTCGTGTGCGGAAACCACAAGAGGCGATGGAAAGGGGATGGAGAGAGACTGACAGAAGGAACGGAGGAATGAAGTGAGTGAGTGAGTGAGAGAGAGAGAGAGGTGGAGCAGGAAGCTCGGGGGCAGCCTGGGAGGCGGTCTTTAATTGGCAGGGTTGTGTGAGCCTGGATGACCACCAAGCGAGACTGGCACTAATGTCCAGAGGGCAGAGACGGACCCTGGCACCACATGGCACCACCATAACCAGTCTCTCCAACCCTCTACGTAGCTCCTTCTCCCGTTTCTGCCTTCCCACAATCCCACAGGCACTTCCATCTGCCTCTCTCAACCAAACGCCCTCATTACAGCAAGAGAGAGAACGAGAGAAGAGTTGAGGAGTAGCTGAAAGTATCGATGCTACTAACTTTAGTGAGCTACATTTTGCAACAAGTAGCAGTGAAGCATAAAATTGCTGTTTTTTTTGTTTATCTCACACTGTATTTTCTATGCAGCTCTATAGCCAACTAAGACAGTAATATCAACAATTAAAAAAGAGAAAGGTTTACTTCATTAAAAGAAAAGAAGAGATACACCGCTATTCAAAACCATTCACTACCATATATATATATACATATATATTGTTTTTTTTTTAGGTTTTTTTTTAGTTTTTACGGCAATATTGGCAAATGTTATTATAATTTAAAATAGCTGTTTTCTATTTGAATATATTTTTTTTATTTAACTCAATTCTATGATGGCAAAGCACAATTTTCAGCATCCTCAGAGCCATGTGATGCTTCATAAATAATTCTAATATGCTGATTTGCAGTTCAAGAAACTTTGACTAAACCATGTTTTGAGGATTCTTTCATGAACAGAAAGTTCAAAAGAGCACCAAGGTTAGCTTGATTAGTTTTAGCATCATATTACAAGTAAACTACTAAAAAAGCAGAACACATGAATAAACGTTGAAAAAGAAGAAGAAAAAAAACACCTTGTGTTTCAAGGTTGGTTTCAAAACACTGAGAGAAAAGGAAAGAAATAAAAAAGACTGTGCATTTGTTGAGGCAGAATTTCCAAATTTTCCTTTCTTCCTTATAGCAAAACCAATATTTGTAATAGGCAAAACAATATTAGTTCTTCATTCAAAAACACGCTAGTCCCAGCATTCTTTGTTGAACTAACAGAACTGGTGAAAAACGCAGGGAGAAGGAGGATTCGCACCAAGAAAAATGTGGCTTTTGCTTTGAGATGGCTGGCTGTCCTTCACTAAAAGGGGTCAGAGGTCATTAGTAAGCAGTGGCCGTTTAGAGAGACAGATGAGCACAGAGCCGGGTGGCCGTCTGCTCACGTACTTAAATGGTAAAAGAACAGCACGTCTGACCACCACAGTCATTGTGTTTATGTTAAGAGCAGCTCTTGTTTAAGCAAGTTTTGACTAGTCGAGAATAATGGCACTCTGAATAATGAAGAAACTGACTGCTGAGGAGAACACACACACAAATACACACATACTTGCAGTACATATACACCCAGTTTATTCATCTCTGAAAACATAATGACCCTATTACAAAGAAACCGTCATGCTACTAAAGTACATAACACAGAGACATTCCTGCGGGACCAACATCAACACACTCGGCAGCCATCAATGAAGTGTTTATTTTATTGTGCCGGACAGACCAAACAAATTCACTCATAGTGTTTAGAGAGGGACTGAAATGAACTCCGGGAAAAGTGCTTTGGGCTTATTTTAATGGCTTTTATTTTAACACTGGAACTAACTACCCACTACCCACTGGAACCCACTATATACACAAAAACTGTGAAACATTCTTGCATGTATAAATTTATACTTATCACATGCAGGGCCAAAATAAAATATGTATGATATTGAGTCGACTGAGTTGCGACACAGGAACAAACACACAGAGATATTGATGACTTGACAAACCTACAAGCTTTGCCTATGAATATTAATTAGGTGTATAGCATTACAGTCCAAGCTGTTACTTTCACGCATCAAGTGTACTGCAAAAAGTGTACTTTGTTAGACATAGCAAAGTTTTATTAGGCAAACACATCTATATTACTCAGTATCTGGCAAAACAGAGCAAAAAATATTGCAGACATATTTTTTTTTACTTTATTTTGTTCAATAAAATGCTCTCTAGAATAACCACATCACATAACTCTGAATTATAAATACTGCACTGCAAAAAATGACTTTTTTGCTGAATATTTTTGTCTTGTTTCCCCATTTCAAATATCTAAACATTGTAAAATGCATATTTGACAAACTAAATCCATCCCAGTTTGATGGAAATTTTAATCTATTGATTTATGTTCATGGACATTTATTTGATTTATATATATATATATATATATATATATATATAGACACTTTAGTTTCTCAATGAACTAATTGCTTTCACCCATGCTAAAACTTTGGTTATACAAAGTAATGTAAACAGAAGTTGCTTATTTCTCAAGAAAAGCAAGTCAAGAAGGGCAAGGTGCTTGCTTCTTGAAAGGAAATGATGCATTCTCTTTGAATGTATGAGTGAAAACAGCATACACTGACTTCCTCGATATGTGTAGGAAATGCAATGAAAAGACATGAAGAGCTCTCGGTATTCAGATCTGAACCAGTTTGCACCAGTCATCTTGCCTTGATTTCTTATTATGGTGGCATGTCGCCTGCTTTCTTCATCTGGCACAGATATTGTATGCAAGACAAATACAGTGTCACAAACATTTTTAACCTAAACAAAAGCCTTAACATTTTAAATACAGTGAAATGATTGGCTGTTGCGTATTAATCTCGTAATTTCATTAAACCCTTGTTTTTCATCTCTCTCTCCCTTTCTTCCTCTCTCTCAGAGTGACAGACACCAAAGCCTCATGGGATGTGAGGATATGCGCTTCTGAAGGAGGCTGTTTCTGTGTGTGCGTGTTTGTGTGGCAAAGGAATATGGGATGCTGGAAGTCGTTGCCTGGTGTCGCTTGCAAAGAGCTTTCTCATTAGAGTGGCACTGTCTGACATAATGCGAATTATCTGCCTGCTTTTGAAAAACCCATGTTTCAATTACCACAAAGGGAGCGCGGGTTAACAGCTGGATGCTCTGCGGATCTGCATTCATTACGCTGCCATCAATCCGGGCTGTTATGCTTTTCAAAATACAGGTTGCAAAAGGGTCTTTACAGATTGATGCTGTGTAGACAAACCCAAAAAGGAGATTCACAAGATTTAAACACTGTGTGTTAACATGAGACTACTGGGGTAAAATGGCTTTCAAAAGTGAATTCAACTGCTGTGACTTTTTGTGTTAGGATACCAGGTACTAGGATTCAATGTAGCCTTCTGTATAGCACTGTGTGTTAACTGCAGGGTTTTTTCCCAGACTTGATATAAAGGTAAACTATAATTAATAAGTTAAAACTAACAAAAAATAACATTTACTGACAAGTTATGCAAGATGTAGATTGAATACTTTCTTCATCAGAACAGATTCATAAAAAATCAACAATTGATCTTCTGCAATGAATGGGTGCCATCAGAATAAAGTCCAAACAGCTAATAAACCATCACAATAATCAATTATTGTGATTATCAATAGTTATCAATGGTTATTGTGATTTTCATCTGATCTTATTCTGACGGCACCCATTCACTGCAGAATAACTGGTAACTATCCACAAAGTACATTCACATCACTACTAGTTTATTTCAAATCTATACAAGTACTCCCACTGTTAAGTTCAAGTAAGCCTTAATCAAGGTAGAAACTGAGGTTGTTTGACGGTGCGTATTCTAAAGGTACATGAAAGTATTTTGAAAAGCAAGTGGTGTCTGAGAAACTTTGGATCCCATTAAGCATCCACTATTTTGCTTTTACAAATTGAGGAACTGATCAAAATCATTTTCTGTTCAACAGCAATTCCACAGACGACATAGACAGATCAACTTGTACCGAAGCGAAACATTGATTTAAGGGGATGTCGGTGAGCTTGATGTTTTACATTTCTTTAGAAATTGTGTCGATGCTTCAGATCGCCCAAGAGAGCTTCATTTTTCCTGAAGAACTTGTGTTGTAACGTCAACAAGTTTTGTTTTAACCTCTAAAGAACTTTATAGTCAACTTTATAAAGATATAGGCTTCTTAACAAGAACCTAAGGTGCAGCCAAGAATTCTTATTTAAGTCTTGCCTCGCACATTTGACTGTATTTTTGCTCCTCTTTCCACTCACAGAAAGAAATAGCTATTAAAATAAATGCATTTAAGCTCTTGCTCTTTCACCCTCTCAAAATTTCCCTCCATCCTTCCTTTTCACGCTCAGGCGGTCATGTTAACCTTGGTCTGGCACATTTTGCTTGTTTGTGGCAATTCAGAGCATGCTTATCCGTCCAAAACGTGGCTCTCGGCGATCAAGGTTACAGCTCTGGAAGATGAGCAAGATCCTCAAAGACAAAAGGCACAACAAGCACTTCAGATTGCCACAAAACCTCGCTGCGCGCTCAGCATACCAGAAACAGAGGCCGACGGGCGAAATGAATGCAGCGCTGCACAATCAGAAACGAGAAGTGCTTTTCAAATGCGGCCACAGAGGAAAAAAAGCGAGAGAAACGCTTCTTTTCTTCTGCTCTTTTAATCAGAGGAGAGGTTTGTTTCATGTCTAATAAACCTCTTTGGTTTAACAAAGCTGGCTGACATCTCTATTAACGGGAAACAGGGGAAATGGATATGTGCAGACATTAAATAGCATTAATACGGTGACTCAATACAAAGAAATCTGATCTGAACTACAGAGGCATCCGGCATAATTATCTACAAAAAGGACGGACAGCGTGAACAGAGAATGTCTGTGTGTTTGATTATGTATGAGCTCCTTTCTCCTTTTTTTTCCCTCTCGAACGTGACATCTGTTCTGTGATCTGAAGTATCTCTGTGTGAACGTGCGTGAGCGGGAGAGTTAGATTTATCAGTTTTCTTGAGTTTCTGTGTGGTCACCTCCCTCCTATCTGTCGTGGCATCTGTCATGTGAACCGACACAGGAAGAACTTGATGCAGTTTTTGAGTGTGTAAATGTGAATATACACTTTTCATTACAGGATTAAGCTCTATAACCATCTGGTCCCCATCGGTGTTGCCTCTTCTCTTGAACGATGTGTGCCTGTGACATATCGAAGTTACCTTTTGCACATCCTGTACTAAAGCTGGCCAATAAAAGCATACTAAGCCTCTAAACACACCTTAGAGCTTAAATAGAAAGACATATTCATCTTCCTCCAGGCTGAGAAAAAAATTAAGATTATGGTTACGAACATTTAGGATCAGAATTAAAAATGGATGTCCTGAAGACACATTTGGCACTGCTGACTTTTAAAAACTTATCAAAGTGATTTATTTATTTATTTTTTTGTCAAATTAAATTATTTATGATTAAATTATCTGTTTTAAATTTACAATTTATTTATTGAAAATATTTAAAATGCCTAATATACAAAATAAATAAATAATATTATTAATAATAATAATAATAATAAATAAAATAAAATTTGTCATAATTATAATTAAACAAATGAAAAGACTAGACTAATATGCCACATTCATCATACACTTTACTGGTGAAGAGTCAATATAAATCTCTTTCAAATAAACACATATATACATACATACATTTATATTATAATTTAGTTTTATATTTTAAGACAGAAAGTATACACACAAAACAATAACATCGAAATTTCGTAATAATGTAAAAAATAAATACGTAATTAAATGATGATGATACGTCAGCTTTAATATGACCACAGGAATATATAAACGAATAATCTGTTTATTAAAATAAAACTCAACCTCTGGGACATAAAAGTGTCTGTAGTTGATGAAACATGCATAAATGACCAAATCAAAGACCGCTGGCCATAAACTGTTCTTACAGAGAGGAACAGATAATCATATTACACACCAAAATGCTAATATCATCATGATGAGTGGAGCAAGAGAAACAAAAATGAAAGGAGAAATAAACAAGAGCAAGAACCGCTCTGGAATGGCAGACTGCATTCATTACTGCGATTCCATCACCGTATGGTCCAAGCATATTTCTTCATGGCCTGTCGCAAGCCCTGCCGGCACAAGGGCAGCCATGCAAGGGTTGCTTATGGCCTTAAGATAGACTAATGAGAAAAGCCCGCCTTACACTCATGTGCACACACACACATAAACATGTAAGCTGTGGAGAATGCTACAGTACTAGTTCCTCATTCTGTCTCAGGGGGCCAAAACACGGTGCATTGTTGCATCAAAAATGCAAGTTGGCAAGCAATACAACAGAGCAGAGAGCAGGGGGTCTTGTGTCTCAGTAATGGTATAAAAAAAAGGTTGTGATGGTTTTATGATGATATGTTGTACAATTCAGAATTAAAGAACTTTGTTTGACATTGTATGAATATGCAAGTGTCCCACCCTCTTATTCTGATTGGTCCAATATATTTGTTAAGATCCAATCAAAATCAACTTTTTACTTTCTGGTATTAGCATGCATATTTTATATATACATATATAGTTTCTTTATTTTTTATTGTTTTGTTGGTGAAACAACAATTCATTCATTCTTTATATATATATAATTTGTAACCCTTCCTGTTCAAAAATTTGCCGTATTACAGCCATTTCCACAATTCAATTATTTCCAAGCTGATAAGTTATGTTTCTTTTCTTTTTTTAGAACAAGAAGTAGCATAATATTATTCAACATCACTCTCCACAGAACAAAATTCAGCACATTTTCAACCACATGACCCTGAAATTCCCAAGCTCAATTTAAATGGAGCCCTTGACCTGGTCTAAATTCTCCTTGGTTTAATTTGGTACCATGGGTGAGGCAACCAGATCTTTGTGTCAGCATTCCCTCATCATTCCCTGTTTCCACAGCTACCAAAAGAGAAGAATGAGAAAGATAAATAGCCAGAGGGGAATATGACCTTTGACCTCTAACCTCTGTGACCATGTCCACTTCTTTAATGATGGACAATGTCCACATAGCCCTGCCAAAATGTCTTTAGCCTATGAATGTTCCACTTTTTCTGGTTATTCCACATGGTCCAAGGTGGCCAGTATGTTCTTGCCTAGTATCCAAAACTGAATGGGTATTTCAGTATTTTAAGGTGTCAGACAAATTGCAAATCTGCAGAAGCATCATATTTCAGGTGACCTTTACATATGATTCCCTTTGAATTCCCTTCCCTTTAATGATGACAGCATTTTAACTACTTCTCTAAAACAATGCCATCAACAGCATAAGCTGTTGTCTCAGAATCTCATGTAAAATGTTCTGAAGTCATTTGCCTTCATTTATTTTAGAGAGTAACAAGTTTCCAGAACACTGGTGTTGTACCTCAGCATTACTATCACTCACACCCAGCCTAACAAATTGCCACTGCGCTGCACAAACCAAACAACTAATGAGTAAACACAAAATTGAGTTGCTTTCACGGTACTTTAATGGCCAGAGCTGGCCTTGGGGCCCTGGGTTTTTTTTCATGGTGATTTTACAGTGGCCCTAGTTTAATGCTGATCTTAATTAAGGTGAAACTGAGATCCCCAGGGGCCCGCGGCAGCTATCATTGCTGCTATTAAGTCACACTGTGGAGAATTTATGAGGCATCATGGGGCAAACAAAACAGATGTACTGAGAAGCACACAAACACAGAACCCACAAATGCGCTGGAATACAGAGACAAACTCTATTGTGCACAACCTCTAAATCAACAAGTCCTGCAGGGCCCCTGGAAACAAAAACATCTCTTAAACTGCATGACAACTAATTAATGTAAATTTGAAGAATTTAATGTGTATACACGCTAATAGTTAGGCTAATATATGTTTTGACAGGGCAAGCATACACAAAAGAGGTGGGATAAACACCGATTGTTTTCATATATAACAATTCAAAGTGAACACATAGCAGTAATAATAATAATAATAATAGCAATAATACAATAACTAACAACAATAATTACAATAATAGTGATAAATAATTGATTATAATGCTTATAATTAATATAGTTGTTATTCTTAATGAATTGAAAGCAACTTAAAATCATTATTTGTTAAATATATAAAAAAAATTCTTAGCCAGTCTAAGTAACTTAGCATGTCTTCACACACCATAAATGCTCCATAACAGTTTTCAGTAAAGTAGATAAATATCTGATGTGACCTGCACAGTCTCTAATATCCTCTGAATATAATAGTGGTTTCTTTCGAGGTCAAGTCAACCTGGGGGATATCCGTTCAATCTAATCAAACCGTATAAATAATCCAAAGTGCATTTTCGAACACCTTTCACAGAGCTTGACTTCCAGAGTCAGCGGCTTCTTGCATTCTGCATAGAAGCATTCCACTGCCATGCTCAGAGTTTAAACCCAACCTAAATATCAGCACTGTCTTCTCAAATGCCACAACACCATGATGAACAACTACTCGCTGTTCCTCAATATTACAAAAAAGGGAAAGAATCCTCAAAAGAACAAGTCTAGGGGATATTTTAAAGGTGAATGTGGAAAAGTCAAATGTGCAAGATTCGTCTTTGCAAATCATTGTGGTATAAAGCAATCCAGGGCTATTTGCAATGCTAGTTATCTTGACATGAAATATTAGCAGATTTCTGAACAATCTGAATATCAGGGTGAGCAAACGATGACAAGAAGTCATTGTTTTGCTATATGACTCAATTCAAAATGTAACCTTTTATTTTTATTTTAGCAGTAAATGCTAAAAATCATTCTGAATTACATCAATCATTAGAAATATGAGGCTCAAGCATGCTAATAGGATTTGGCTCGTCCCATCTACTCTAGTGCATTTCTGGGAGATGATATATAAAGATACAGTGATTGCGCCAGAATGAACTGTGTGATGTGAGCATTGTTACCCCTGTCTTAAAGGACAAGGACAGAGCCAAGAAGAGAAAACAGGCACGAGGGGAAAGTGATAAAGAGATAAAGATAAAATAAAATGAGGGCACTCTGTGATTTTTCTTAGCTTTATCCTTTTCCCCATCAGAAAGCATGTTGGCTAATCTTCACAGCATGCTTGAGAAGCTCTTACTCTGTCCGACAGCAAAGCCGTAATGGAAATCTATGCTCGGGCCCTCAGGACTGAACAGGGAGAAGGTGGAGGCGTGTAAAGTAAACTATAGTGTGAAGACATGGGTAAATCACAGAGGTTAGTATGCATTTAGAGCACTTGTGAGAGGGATTTCATTTTCAGTTTTTTAAATCATGGGGGGACACACCTCAGTGACTTAAGTACTGGTTATAAACGGTCAATTCTGTACATAAACCTGGAATTCCAAGAAAAAAGTCAGAACTGTGAGTTGAATAAAATTCACGGGGGTGGAGGGGATTACAAACTCATATTTGAGAAGGAAAAATATAGAAATGTAAATGTAAAAAAATCTGAAATTTAAAATCAAATGTAATCATTTTAAGACGAAAAAGTCAGAACTCGGTTAAACTCGTTTTTTATTTTAAGTTCATAAAACACAATTCTGACTTCTCAAGTTAACATCTTACAATTGTTTTGGAATTGATGGTTCGCAAAGAGTTGGAAAATTTTGGTTCCAAATAAAATATGTTAACCCAGGAACACGTTTAACTAGATCAGGCGATCTGGCCAATCATAATGCTAAATCTGTCATCTTGCACCACAAACAAATCAGAAAGGAGATTAGATTAACTTTGGTGGACTTAAAATTATTATTGCTTATTATAGCAATAGCAATAGGCTACAGTGGTCTGTCACGACTCATTAAAGAGCCACAGAATGATATAAATTATTTGAATTTTGTAAAAATTTGAATGCTGAGACCTTGTACCATACCAGAAGTAACCTGCTTAGGCTTGTCTGTTGGCACAATGTCAGTTCCCTCTTTGCTCCGCGATGTGTTTTTTACTGAATTTGTTTCTTTGGATTATACGTTTATATTTGTTTTAAGGAGTGTCATATTTCAATGACAAAATGATATGCAATGCAATTCTTATTTGAGTTATTCATACTAGTAATATGCATCATATGAGTTGCTCACAAAGTAGATTTCGGTGTAATTGTTCATAAAACAAAGCTTTTGTGCTTTATGGATGGGAAAATCCTCATTTTATCTTCAGCTGATTTGTTTAACTCACATTAAACAGGTTATAATCAAAATGTATTTGCACATGCAACATAAGGCATTGATTTGCAGTTTTCTTAGGTCTCACAATCGTTGCATTTTGTCCTTTCAGGTAGCACAAAAACAAACCCACACACACACACACACATCTAGAGCACTTCACAGCAGGTGTAGTACCTATCTGACACAAGATTACCTCATTGCATCCTTCAGCGTTTGGAGACCGCTTATCTGTGCGCATCACACACACTTATCCACAAGGCCTCGGAGCGACACACACACACACACACACACTCAGTTTCACTCATTCTTGTGGTTAATGAGTGTTAGCAGCAATCTCTCTCGGCATTAGCAACCCTGTCACTACAGATTAGCACTGCTAAACCCAGCCTCATCTTTATCATGTGTCGCGTTTGCTCGCAGAAAAGTTTTGCAGCAAGCGAAGAGTTACTTGTTAAAATCACTGTGCTTGTTTACATGTGACTGCGCTATAGGTGTGGAGGAAAGAGAGACAGAATGCAGGCTTGGAGATAGTGGAAGAAGCCTCACATATTATTTTCTTCTCCCCGCTGCTCAGTGGGAGATTTTTTTCCTCATCTCTTCGTAAAGCTGCATCTACTGTTACAGCAGCAGGTGCTGGAACCACCGACAAGCTCAATCCCCCAGAGAACAGCAGGAGAGTGTGAGAGCTCAGGAACACACACCTAGACTCCGGAACGATAAATAACACGCTCACACACTCTTCCAATACTGACACTGTGGTGTGCATCACCAAGAATAATACTAGATTTGGAGTTTTCTCACCGCGCAGTCATTTCCCACACAAGTATTATCATCATCTGTCTTTAACTTATTAGAAGCAGCATCTTAGCCTCTACTCTGATGTCTTAAACTGAATATGAACTCGTATCGAGGACATGGTTGTAATGAAAAAGCAAGGTGAACCCTCATTAGGTATATGGCAGAAGCTCGCTGTTGAAGCCGCCCTGGAATGGAGGGCCATTTTCTAGCCACATTGACAGCATGGAAGTTCTCACTCCCACTGGGCCTCTCATAAACATAAAGCCAACCCACTGAGACCCGTGCTTTTGAAGAAAGAGTGTGTTTGTGAGTGTGAATATACGTAAACTGTGCCGACTAAAAATAGGGGTGTTTTCCAGAAATATGTGATTTCTTTGCTATCATGTGTGACAAAACTTTTTGTTGCGCTGTTTTGAGGATGCAAGAAGGTAAGTGGAGGGAAATACATTGTAAATGAATCAAAAGGGAAGTTTGACTCATTTTAACAAATTTGGTTCGGATTCATGTTGATATGATTGCTCATTTCAGTCATTATACGTTCAAATCGAATTCATTCACTTTTTCAGGTCTTTCAACAGAAACAAGTCTGACAAAAAAAATAAATTAAATAAAAAAAATTATATATATATATATATAT
>JAUMHI010000008.1:2404769-2428410 GCA_032359435.1 Enteromius unitaeniatus
CACGTGCTACATTAACTCAGGATCAAGCCTGGGTTAACAAAGAAAGTTGATGAGCTTCATCATGGTACCAATAATGCATCAGTTTGGATTTGTCAACCTAAAACTAATCCTGTAACTCTGAGTTTGTTTAGCCACCATCATGGTACAGGCCCCAGGTAACTTATATAAAAACTGATATTAAGCTTCATAACACACCGAAACACAACTTAAATAGAAATCAAAAACATTAAACATAATGGTTTATTAAAAATGTGAAGCCAGAGGAAGATATATTTCAGTAAAAAAAAAAAAAAAAATAGAAAATTTAGTTATTTTTAAATACAATTAAATGATTTCTATGTTTTTCTTTCTTATAATTCAATACAAACAATGTTAATATTATTAATAGTTAATGATTATAAAAAACAGAACATGAATTTTAAAACATATTGTGTATTAGTGCTGCACGATTAATCATATCGCAATCGCGATGTCAGTCTATGCGATTACATTACAGAAAATGTTGCGATTATATTAAATAAATAAATGTATTAGTGGACGCAACGTGCGTTCACACTAGATGGATGAAGCGGTAAGCGCGAGTCATTTACATGTTAAGTCAATGCAAAGACATTAGACATCCTGCAGCACGATTCGCGCGAATTAAGTGGCGCGTTAAACACGCCGGCTTTACGCTACACGCAAAAGCGACGCCGATTATGCTTTAATTCTGGCAGCTTGTACTGCAGGCTGTAGACAAGCATCTTTCTGTCGTATGTTCCAGCGTTCTTCTCCGAAAACTGTTTGCCATGTGCTTTGATTTATATCATTTCCCTGCACCTGCTACACGCTGTGTGAAAGCTCTCAAAATATGCGTTCCTTGCGAATAGCGAGATATATTCGCCCAAGTCGCCTCAGGTGTGAACGCACTTTTAGCAAAGAGGGATTTGAGAAAATGATTGGCACACTGGACAAGAGATACCAAAAGAAATATACTAAGGATATGTTACATCCTGCTAAAATGTTTTGGGACAACATGTACAAATATAAAAATAGGCATTTGTTTTATTTATCTGTACTTTTGACTTTTTATTTTTATTTTAATGTAATTTAATTCAGTAATGTAAAGATGTGTACTGTTATTTAATTTTGTACAATTTAGTTTTAATTAGTTGATGCTAGATTGCACTATTTAATGTATCTCAGTTGAGAAATACAGATTTCATCAGTATTAGTAATCTGTGTGTGCAATTATCGCATCGCAATCGCAAATCGCAATTTTGACTTTAATAATCGCAATCGCACATTTTTCCAAATCGTGCAGCCCTATTGTGTATGCAGTTCAGCTGGTAGTCTGTAAAGGGTTTAATTGGTCAGATGAACAGATAGTCCCGCCCTAAACTCACACAATAGGCTGAGCCATTTTATGTTTGTTTGTTTTTTAATTATTATTGATCTAAGGTTGTTTGCCAAAAAAAACATGGTAGAGAGTATTTATAACATTGAAAAAGTTACGTATCACCTTGTTTCAAAGCAGCTTCCCCAACACTGGGCCTGTTGATCTCTTAGTATGAGTAAGCATTATTTTATCGCTGGGTTTTGGCTGCCACAAACCAAAAAACTCTGAGCTCACAAGTACTACACGGCATTCTTACTGCAAAAAGAAAGAAAGCCAAAATAAAAAAGCTTTATCTCACCTCTGCAAACATGCTGCCCGTGTTTCATCGGCCCCAAGCTCAGCCCTCCCTCGTGAAATCCATTCCTTTCTCCCCTGCTATTTCCCACAGGGCCCTGTGGGAGCTGAGCGCTTATTGAAACTGCCATCTTATCCCAGAAAAAAAGAGAAATCACACAGACACACCACTTCTCAAATAGACTAGTAATAAGTCTCGGTCAAGAGACGCACCCTTTTTGAGTATAAATTGGCCCAGGGCTTTAAATTTAAAGAAATTTTTCTATTACTCTGACGCTTGGAATATGGAATAAGTACAGAGGGAGAGAGATCAGAAATTGTGCAGACAACAGCAGTTACTAACAGCAATGCCGTGAGTCTGGTAACCAGGCAGCTAAAAAATGGCAAGCACATTTCAGAGAGGAAAAAGAAAATGCTGAACTTTAAGGTCAGCAGATAGTGAGACATATAGATTTCCCTGGAGCACTTTGATTTAGACAATGCCACTGTAATATTATTTATGATACTGCTTACATTTCTTTCATAATCTGACCTTACATTTGGAGCAGAAAAGGGCACTTTTTGCAGTAATATCTCAAGCTGTAGCAATGTATCAAGTGTTGAACACTTTCATTACTGGGTTGGTTAGGGGTGTAAGTGTTTGTTGGTGTTTTTAAGACACTGTTGTGTCACCAAATAATATTGAAAATCATTTTCACTCTTTTTCTGTAGTCCAAAATTTTCTCTTAAAGTGCCCGTATTATGGGTTATGAACGGTTCATATTTTAATTTTAGGAGTCCCAAACAGCAGGGTGATATGCATACATGGTAAAAAAAAATAGCTTTTAATTTACATTTCTTTTTACCTTATGTGTTCAACAACTCCGAAACGATTCATTCAACGATTAAGTTTTCCAAACCCCTCTGGTGATTGGTCATTTCATTTAAAAAGCAGCGTTTGTGAAATTTTAATGCTCAAAAAATGGCACCTAGTGGCATAAAAGAATTTGCATTCTCATTCAGACCAAGGCAAAAAGACCAACAAGTGGGCAGACAATATCTATCAATCAATCACTTTTATTTATATAACACTTTTAATAATACAGATTGTAGCAAAGCACTGAACATTATCAAATAGGAGAATATGGTAATGTATAATGACAAGATTAAACTTCCAATATGCAAATGTTTCATTTTGATGAAACAGCTTGGGATTCGTTTTAAAAACGACTCGTTTTTAAAGTATTCACAGTCGACTCTTTCTTTTAAAAGATAATAACTACACAGTGCACTTTTAGATTTAAAACGCTGCAGGAAGTTTTATTCACTTAAAGCTGTGCTACTCAATGCATTAAAGGTAATTTTCAAATATCCATAATAGAGGCACACTAAATAATTCTGTAAATTATGCATAAAGTGTTAATTTCTTAATACTATTACAATTTTGTATCGTAAATAATTGCTCTGACAGGTTTAATGAGTTAATAATGTGATATTTAGTCCCTGTAATGTGACTTTTATCAGGAGGAACCAAAAAAAAACTTTAAGGTATTTTACCTTTTTGGAACACAGTTTTTTGGGGATAGTTGTTAGTAGCCATTGGGCAGGTTTTGAAAACCTGCCTACCGTGACTTATTTCCACATTCACTTTAATGGACTGTAAATTAGAGAATAGAGTGGTTTCAGCACATACCCAGCACTAGCATTTACACTTAAAAATACCTCCTGTATTTCTACTAGTCTGTCTCATTTTTTTTTTTTTTTTTAGGATCCTGCATGGGCCAGCCAATCCTCTTTCTGTATAACATTATCTTCACAGGGCCATCTGTCGGATGAATAGCTCAAGTAACAGGTCATATTACATTCCAGAGACTAGTCCTCCTGGCCTGTGTGAGAATTGCTTTCCATGATCTCTTCAACTCTGCCTGGATTGACTGCAGCACTGAAGATGAAGATCCATTCTTCTCATCCTCTCAGCATCTGCTGCTTCTGAAAGTGTCTCTCGGTGAGACTGGTTAACAGTTCAACAGCAGCAGGTCTGTAAACACAAGTCCCTTATGGATATTAAAATCATAGCAGGTCTGAATCATAACCCAGGCTTGTACACTGATCCAAAACAGGCATGCCAAATAAAGTGCTATTTATGTGGTTCTAGCACATATGCATTTTAACAGACACTAAAACATACATAACACTGGCAGAATCTAAACTGTAAGTACTTTATGCTTAAAATTAGAAACGCTTTTTATGATTCATTTTTCAAATTAATTAGATTATTTAGTTGAATGATTATAACAGCTTGCATATGATACAAAATATCATACGCATCTACCCCAAAACTCTAATCCTAGTCATATACACACCATTAAAGTCCATTTTTGCATATCTACACCACAAGTCAAAAGCATATTTTCAATTTACCAGACACTGATATTAGTCCAGAAACACTAAGCTGTACTGCACATGTGACACACACAGGTTTAAATCTCACTAGCTGTGGCCCAATGCCATTCCCCGCAGTTCAGCAGTTTGTTATTTAGAGCGTTGAAATATTACTTACTGTACAAAATGTTTTCCATATAGCCAGCCTATAACTCATCAGCTTAGCAGAAAATGTCTGGCAAAGATGAACATTTCAGTGGATTGGGAAAAGGCAAAAAGTGAAGTACAAATTGTGTATAAATGAAAACAGATGTTGCAATTAACAGTGAAATTTTCAACTTGGCAGCAGATATCGGACCATTGATCTACATTTAGAGGACAGTAACTTCATGTAAGTATATGTGAGAAAGAGAGAGAGCGAGAGAAACTCATAGGTAAAGCAGGCATCAGTTCCACACAGTCACACCATCATCTGTTTCACAAACACAATTTTTCCACAATAATTAAATTGAAATTATCTGCAGCATGTGCATTCCCTCTATCAAAAACGTGCAATTGGGCAAATCTATTTTCTGTCGCACCTAATGCTGTTAGTGATTAATGAGTGTGAAGACAAAGTGGTAACAAAATGGGTGCAGAATAGATGAAAGAAAATATGCAAGTATAGAAAACCAATACTTTAAAACTGTGCCATGCTATTATGATGCCTTTCAAAATTCCTTAAAAGAGCATTGAATCCCGTAATGCGTGGCTGTACTCATTCTCAGGCTATCTAAGACTTAGATGTGCTTGTTTCTTCATTGGAACAGATTTGGAAAAATGTAGCATTACATCAGCTCACAAGGGAGTCCTTTGCAGTGAATGGATGCTGTGAGAATGAGAGATCAAACTGCTAATAAAAACATCACAATAATCCACATCTCTTTAATTGCAGTTAACACCATGTGTAGAGAAAATCTGCATAACAAATTAATCACTGAGACATTTTCAAGGATTACTTCTAAATTATTGTGATATTTTTATTAGCTGTTTGAACTCATTCTGACGGCACCCATCGACTGCAGAGGTTCTGTTAGTGACGCAATGATTAATTTCTCCAAATTTGTTTCAGTGAAGAAACAAACTCATCTTGGATAGCCTCGGAGTGCATATATCTTCAGATTTTTTCCTTTTTGGGTCAACTATTTGTTTAAGGCAGCACACTATGGTTTTGGACACAGCCACACACTGACATCTAGGGCTTTACAGCTTCAGTTCCAGAAGTTATGACATGACAATAAATCAGTTGTTAAAAATCCTTGAAACATCAATATTTTATAAGGCCTTTTGATTCTTTAGATAGGCATGTCTCGTTGCTCTTCCTTGTGAAGGGTAATATCAGACACCCATGCCATCCTGGGTGACGAGTCATTTTTTTATATGTGGCGTCTTGGAGGTCAATGACAGGCTTTTGTGTTTTTACATCAAACAGTGTGTCATGACAACAGAATGGCATGACTTCTGTACTGAGAGATTAATAGCCTTTACAGAGAGAGCAATTGAGCCTGTTCACCTCATCCATGACATGACCGTGGCATAAGAGTCCTTTCCCATAATCGTTTCCTTTTTCTGTCTTACAAAGCAGACATCACGGCAATCAGGAAACTCATTTTCTGCAGATTGGATGTGACATTTGACACGGGTATGACAAATCTAATAAATATGCTCTTTATGCAAGTGACGATTTCACTTGTGCATTCAGAGAGCATCGGCAAGGTCAGTCAGAAGATGATAGAAAAGAAATTGATTGTGAAATATTTCTAGTGACTTCAATTATTTATGGATTTTATATGTAATTTGATATTTTTGTGGTGCACTGTTGTGTAGCTCTGTTCAGTTTATTGCACTATATCTTCCTGCAAAGCCTACAACCTTCGGTTCATGGACAATTTGATTCAAACTTGTAAATGAAAAGAGGCAATACTTTTTTAGAGTAGTTAGTAGTAGAGTTTTAGAGTTTTTTAGATAATATTTTTTAAACTCTTCTATTATTATTATTATTATTGCATTATGAATACATCAATTTTATGTTAAATAATGAAAATCAGGGACTGGAATCGGGATCCTGGCCATACAAGACTGTTGTTGTTTAAAATTTCAAGTAATATTGCTCATATATTCAACATCCTGAGGTCATCCCTACCTAGTCTCATAGTTTCTCAAAGTTTCGTTTAACAAAGCAGAATATCATGTTATAACTTCAAAAAAATATGAATATGCTGGAATATTTGAAAAAAATGCTTTTGAATGTTAGAATGTTGCTTTCATTTCATTTTCACAGTTTGCTCCCACCGAGTCAGTCAGATTTCAAACTGCAGGGTGTGGAAGAGCCCATGGGTTAAGCGCGTGTAATATAGAAAATTATTTACACTTGTAATCATAGAGTTACACTCTTTGAACAAATATAGACTGCAATGCTAAAGCAAGTCTATTAAGTCTTCTGTTGTATCACGCTGTTCACTGTAGGTATATTGCCAGCAGTCTTCAGAGAGACCTCGCTGTTATCAAGCCCTTTTCTCATTAAGAAAGTGATGAAAGTATAATGGCTACTCCGTGCACACACTCCAAAGCGTGAAGAGAGGTGAGAAATATCAGATTCAGGAGCCGATGGGAATGTGAGCTGCATTGTGCCCTTTCTCTGCCTCGTTCATGTACATAGCTCCCATTCCTCCTGTTATATCTCTGTTTTCTTTGCCCTAAACAGGACAGAAGCTATTATGTTGACACTCTAAATGGAGGTTTAATGATCGTGTGATCCCACATCGCTATGTTTTGAAATGAGCAGCCATACGGAGTGACGCTCTTTAGTACCGACCCATTGCACCACGGTGTCTTTGAGTCTATGAAAAGTAAGACCCAGGGGAGCACTGATAAGGGAAGGGCCTATGAAAAATAGAGCAATACAAATACTACAAATGCTGACTGTGAACATGCATTCAAATATTATTTTTGTATTACTTTGTGCACACATTCAGTACAGGTATGTATGTTTGAATAAACACTGAAACCGAAAAGTGCTGTATCGTTACAAAAAGCAATCTTTTTCCGAAATGGAAATGAAGTTAAATCAATAAAAATATAAATATTATATGACGAGTGTAACTAACTAAACACTAAGTATCAAAATAGCAAAAATAAATAAAATAATAATAACAATAATAATGCTTACATTTTTAAGCATCCATGCCAGGCTCCACCCTCACAACGCTCACTATCCTCCTTGTCTGTGTGTTCTCCAGCAATCTCCAGCAAATCTCTCTAACCTACAAGAAAGAGGCATTGTTATTACTACAACATTCCAGTGTACACTCCAGTTTAATGTACTATCATGTGCAAAGATACTCACCTCAGATATCCATTTCGCCCTCTGTTACTGCTCTGCTGTCTTTAATAATTACTATTTACTCACTTACCTCCTGTGTTGCATTCCGCTTCCTAACACAAAATAAGAAACTACACATAAGCACATAAGAAACTACTAAAACCTAAACTAAAATGAAAATGGTTTATATCAATAAATATTAATAAATTCAGCACCCATTGGACTAATAAAAGGGAAAACATTTGTACTCTCTGTTCCAAAAATTCTCTTTTGTGCTAAACACAAAAAAAAATATTTTGGAAGGTTGACTTCCATAACATTCCCCCCATAATATGGAAGTCAATAGTATGCTGCTTTAAATACAGTATAATTAAATGGATTTAAAAGAAGCATGATGCGTGATGATGAATGAGTTCACGTTGTTTTGTCCTGTGTAAAAATCAACCAGGAAATAAAGCATATAACATTTAAAGAGGACAGAAAAGTCTATATGATATCAGTGATTTATGAAGAAACTATCCTCGAAATGAGATGCTCGAAAGGTCAGTTGGAGGGGCAGGCCTACATTTTGAGCTGTTTTTTTACAATTGAAGCATGCAAAAACCACCCCCTCTCACAATGCAAGCAGTGAGGTCCACAATATTGAGTTAAATGTAAGTGAGTCACAGCTCCCATAATGCTCCAAGACGCGTTGTGAATCCCCACCAAAATCCTGCGGATGATTTGAGAAATGGCTCCCTCTTGCATCTCTCTCTGAATCCACAAATTAGTTTATCACACATTAGGCAGCCTCCCTCTCACGAAGACACTGATATTTGCCTTGAAAAAGCCATGCTGTGGTAATCCCTCTCGGTGTATGTCGCTGGGTAATGATCATACAGAGCCTGCTAATCTGGATTTAGAGTTTGAAACACTGCCACTTGCGGCGAGTCCAATCCGCGGCTGTTATTTTTCACCCAAAGCTCCTCTGAAGATATTCACCTGGCAAAGAAGGGGACAAGACAACTAAAGGGATGCCAGCCGAGAAATGTCTGGCAGATCAGACTTTTCTGGATTGAGACGGATGTCAGGATTTAGTGAAACCTGCTCGAGGAATTACAGTTTATCCCACCAGGTAGACCTGGTATACGATGCAATATGCACCTTCTAAATATGTAAGTATTGGGGAAACCTGGAGAAAATTTGTTTTCTTTCTATCACAGGAAGATGGAACAATTATGACAGTATCTTTCTTCAAAAACAATCACTAGTTTTTTTGGCTCAAAAAAATCCCACATGCTATTTCTTATATCATTTTGAAATTGCCTATTTTGAGTGGACAATTCAGACCAAATTGTAATAGTGAGGAAATTTTCCACCTTGTACGAATTGGTCGTGAGACTTTGAAATAGCTTATTCTAAGTTAGTAAAAGCATAACAGTTCATTGTGTAAGGTTTTTGTGCACCTCTGAAAACATAGTTGCATACATTATATTGCATTTCTACCAATAGATCCTCCTAAACAGTACACGCTGCACCTTTAATGTACAGTAGTTAATTTAATAAATCCTCAGGCCACTGCAGCTCCTCCTCCATCTTGGCTTCCAGAGGCACAGGCCACTGCAGCCCCTCCTCCATCTCAGCTTCCGGAGCCTCAGGCCACGGTAGCTCATCCCCAGTCCCACCCTTCTCCATCAAGACCCAGGCATTACCGCCCCCCAAAAAAATTATTGGGATGGCCTCCCGCCTGTGTTGGGCCTTGGTCAGCAGATGGTTCTGGAAAGGACTGGGCTGTGGAGAGTGGAACCGGAACTGGATCTGGACACGGGTCCTCAAAATGTGAAACGGGGCTACCACCCATAATATGCAGACTAGACACCGCGAGGACATCAAACGGCTCTCCCAGCCGTGAAACCGAAAATGAAACCAGACATGAATACGGATCCTCAAACCATGAAACAGGCCTACCACCCGTACTGTGCGGACTAGGCACCATGTGATTTGGTGGCGACGGGATCCGGACGAAATCCCGCTCTTGATCTAAACGTGGCCAATGTTAAAAATAATGCTGACCTCTACGGCAATCCAGTGATCTCCGGAATTTCAGAATCCTGCAGAAATGCAGCACCGTCCTTAAACAACTGGATAATTTCCATATCACACAACAAAGACTGTTCGGCGAGAGAGTAAAACTCATGAATATAGTCCTCAAAGGAGGGTCCCAGGCGGATCAGCTCTACGAGCTGGGACACTAATGCCATCTCTTTCAATGATCCGTCGTTCTGTCACGAATACGTCTGGGCTGTAGAAAGTGTTGTCGCGATCCCACTTCTTAGCGGACTGAGGCAAGGCAGGCAGGAAGTGAAGTGAAAAAATATTTAATAATAAAGGTGCAAAAATACAAGCTGGGATCAATGCAGACAAACATCTAAATACAGGGCAGACGATCACAGTAACACTCAACAAAGACGGATACAGAGAACTGAAATAAACCTGGTTAAATAGACAAACTAATTACAAGAAAACTCACAGCACCTGGGGAGACAATTACACACTAAGGACCGGGGCGGGGTTACAAATCACAAGAGCACATGAGGGAGAATGAATGAAAACATACACAAAGCACATGGACAACGAATGAAAACATAAACAAAAGTCTGGTAGAACACCTGAGGGCATGACAATTTCCTTCTGAATTGTTGAGTTCTTTCCTCAATTGACCCCAACCCTGATTACTTGTTAGACTATTGTAACGGCATGAGTAATTAATGACAGAATTTTCATTTTAAGGTGAAATTAAGCTTTAAATGAAGCTTTAAAAAATAGGCCGGAGAATACAACGGAGAATGTGATGTCATATCACAACCATTACAGCATCTGTAGAAATTACACATGCTCAAAGTCTAGTGCGATCGCAGCTTTACAGTGCCGGTAATTTATGTAAATGAACAATGTGTAATCTTTCACCTGCATCCAGATAACCTTGTTTATTTGTCAACAAAAATCTGCCACCATTTATGCATCATCCAGCAGATGTTTAACAGCTCCAGAGCTCTTGTTAAAACTACAAATAAAACTGCATTTTTTGTATTCCCACCCACGGACAGTGTGATCACCACAGACAGCGGCAAAATCAAAAGTGCGTTTGGATGTTCAAGTTTTGCCAAAAGAGAGTGTTAGTCGTGTGGCACCAGTTTCATCCCAACAGCCTACATTTCTACTGCAAAGACAGCCAAGTTGTATTGAAAGCCAGCAGTGAATTACCTCTTAAACATGTGGTCTTGCATCATTCTGGTGACAATTGCTTTGGTAACAAACTAAAGCGGGCGATAGAGTTACATTCAAATGTATTTGACTTTATTTAGGCTAAGTTTCTGTAAACAGACTGATTTGACTGACTAATATTTTTTTCCGCAAGAGAGAACCGACCCGCAGCTTTGAAAACACAAAACGTGCTTGCATTGTGTTAAAAATTGCAGCCTGACATATTTCCTAAACTTCTGCATTGTGTGGACTTTGCTTCAGGCCTTAAATTGTTACTGGTATGTTACTAAATAGAAATTGTATGACATACCTGAAAGATATGTAGAAGTTTTGCTCAAAACAACAGGTGTTACCATCATCGAATATGATTCGGTCGTGTGGTCTTTCAAGAGCACTGATAAAACAGTTTAACATTAGTAAGACTACTGTATTATACATTGCTTGTCTGTGTTTGTGCGATTTCAGTGATCGTCTTTATGAGCGAGCTAAATTAATAATTTACTGCCAAAACAATTTGTGTATTTCAGGGTGCTATGGCTGAATTGAAACATTCTGACTTTTCGTTTTTAATTCAGGACTGATTTAATACATACATTTATCAATGATAATGTTACTTTTGGCACATTTATAAATGTTTCTAATGCCAAAAAATAACAGTTAGATTTGTAGTAGTCTGTGAGTTATGAAGCACTGTGTAAAAAGTGCTAGTTTTTAAGATCACTGTCAATGATATGCCTGAAATGTTTATTATCTGCCGGATATGTATCACAAATAAATAACCTCCCCTGACTAAATCACTTCTGAGTAGATTATTTTAATGTCTCTATAGTTCTGAAATTGATAGTCTGCCATAACTTACGCAGTGCAAACTTCCAACCTTCCCTCTAAACTTTCTCATCTATTTAATTCCATTCAGATAAGTCAGGAAAACCTGGCAACCTGTCGCATACATGTGAGCTGGTTTGATTGCAATAACTGCACAGTGAAATGAGGAATTTTGAAGCCTGTAGGATACAGAAGCAGGGATCTCTGGGAATTAAATCAAAGTGAGAAATGAGGAAGGAAATTGAATTAGATGCTTCAATTAATTTTCCATTTCTGAACTCTGTATCCTCTTACATTAAAAGTCGGCTAATGGAGTGATGGACAGATGGAGGAGAAGTGCACTTTCATTTGTTCCTCCTCTCCTCTTCATCCTCAATTATCTAGTATTAATGATAGAGCTGATAAAGATGTATTTAAAAATCTTTAATTAAACTAATGTCGAATGAGATGTAGCACATATGCATGTAATGTGGCCTGGAATCAAAAGCAGAAATACAAAATTAACAGTAAAAACTTAATCTCATTTTACTGTAATTAGAAATGACAAAAATCTCATTATGGTACAACCAGCATTGGCAGTAGCGAGTGAAGTTATTATTATTCTGTAAGTGTTATTTAATCAATCTATTAGATTTGCATACATTTACAATTACATTTCACATCCGCCAACAGAACAGGCAAAAGGAAGTTCACACTGTGTAACTCAAGCTGTCTTCAGATGTGAACTTTGGATTGTTGTCTCATTTTAAAGATGAACTTTTTTCTTTTTGAATACCTAACCAGCTGATACAATGAATGTTGAGAAAATGTCAAGGTACAGATGTGCTTTGTTAACGGCCGGATTGAAGATGTCTTTCCTATGTTCCTATACCAGAAATTTGTATTTTTCTAAGGCTTTTATTGCTTACCTTACCTTTTTTTAGTCTGTGCATTATTGCACCAAAGAGTATGAAGTCATTTAGCCTGACTTCGTCGTAGTACTGCTCAATTTCAGATCGCATCTCCTGCTCCAAAACGCCCGGACTAATCAACGAACAGAAAGCAGGCTTGACGTAGAGCCATGACGTAGGCACTATGCGCTGAATTTAAGATTGTAGTTTAGGTTAGGGAAATCTAAAATGACAGCAGACATATATTTTTCAGGCTATATGTGATTGACATATGGGTACACCAACGATTTTAAACTAAATTAATCAATCAATCACTTTATAATTTATATAGTGCTGAACATTATCAAATAGGAGAATAGAGTGATGGTAATCTATAATGACAAGATTAAACTATTTATTTATTAATACAGAAACGCTCTTTGTATTCAAAAAACAACAATGATCAATAGAAATTAGGTGCCCCCAACTAAGCAAGCCAGAGGAGACAGTTTGACAATTTGTAACTCTAATTAGAGCAGTCTCAGTACCATGATACTGACTGAATCCTGACCGGAAATCCTCACAGATAGTAGACTAGTATCTTTGACAGAAAGGGAGATTTGAGTTTGGTCTGTGAATAACTAGATCTTTGGGGACACGTTGCATTTTTTTTTTTTTAATGAGAGGCTTAACAACAGCCAGTTTGAAGGCTTTGAGGACATATTCTAATGACAATGATGAATTAATAATAGCCAAAAGAAGATCTATGACTTTTGGAAGCAGCTCTTTTAATAGTTTAGATGGAATAGGGTCTAACAAACATGTTGTTGATATAGATGATTTAACAAGTTTATACAATTCTTCCTCTCCTATGGTAGAGAATAAGTGGAATTTTTCCTCAGGAGATCTATAGTGCACTAATGTGATACTGTAGCTGAAGACTGCACAGTTTTATTTCATATCTAATAGTATTAATCTTAGAAGTAAAATATTGCATAAAGTCATTACTGCTGTGATCATGTAGAAAAAGGATGATGAGCTCACGCCGGCTCAGCCCCCACGTGCCTTACCTCTCCAACGGAGAGCTGCCTCACCTGTTCTATTCCTGAATGAGGAACAGCATCCCTCCGCGGCTGTGAGCGACCTCGTCTAATTCGGGACTCAAACTCAATGTTCTTTGCAGCTTCAGATGCAGAGGAGCTGTCGGGCTCAGTTGACCCCGCCCACCCTGCTTTGACAGATGCAGGCTCCCTTAAGCCAGGGATGGATACCAAACTCTTCCGTTTCCTCTCTAAAGCTGTTTGAGAGCTTGGATTGGATTGGACTACGCCACAGATTTATCTTCTTCCCTGAAGTTCATGAAGAACTCACAAAGTCCTGGTACTCTCCTCATTCAACACGACTCCGCAATGCCGCCGCCTCCTTCGCTTCACTCGAGGGCGCTGAGGGAAAAGGCTATGTATACCGAGCTTTCTCTTCAGCCGGGCAAGCAGCATCCGCCCTTCATTCCATAGCCGTGCTGCAGGTGTTTCAGGTGAAACTCCTCGCTAGATTTTGCATCATCATGGAAGTGCTAAACAATTGAGATAAATCAGGAAGATTTCATTTTGTGGTATATGTGATGGTTCTACCATACTTGTAACAAGGTGCACAATTTACAGGTTTATCTATAAGGAGTTTACACAAGACTAGATAATGATCTGAGATATCATCGCTTTATTTTGCAGAATTTCAACACCAGTAACATCAATTCCATGTGACAGTACTAAATCTAGAGTATGATTTCAACAATGAATAGGTCCTGATACGTGTCGTCTAACCCCAACAGAGTTCAAAATATCTAAGAATCCTGATCCTAACGCATCTTTTTCTTTATCAACATGGATATTAAAATCACCAACAATTAAGAATGTATCTGCAGCCAGTACTAACTCAGTTTGAAAATCAGCAAACCCTTTAATAAAGTCTGTGTGGTGCCCTGGTGGCCTGTCTACAGTAGTCAGTACAAACATCACAGGGGATTTATAACTATCACATGTTTTTTTCTAGATAATGTTACATGCAGCACTGTAACTTCAAATGAGTTATACTTAAAGCCTGCTTTCTGAGAGATATTGAGAATATTCATATAAATTGTAGCGACACCACCTCCTTTGCCCTTTGGGCCTGGCTAATTTTTGTAGCTGTAATCCTGGAGTGTAGACTCATTTAAAGTAATGTATTCATATATGGTTTTAGCCAGGTTTCTGTCAAACAGAGCAAATCTAGATTATGATTATTGATCATTTTAAATCATTTACAAAAAGCGATTTAGTTGAAAGAGACCTGATATTGACATGATCATTTGTTTCTCTGTATTATAAACAGCTTTTATTTTTTGAACATCAATTAAATTGTTTCTCTTATTTTGGTTTGGACGTTTTCCACGTTTTCTAGTTTGGGGAACAGACACAGTCTCTAAAGTGTAATATCAAGGTGAAAGAGTCTCTATACGCTGAGCATTAACTAACTGCTGTGACATGAGGCGGCTAGCAGATGATCGGTTTAGCCAGTCTGTCTGCTTCCTGACCTGGGCTCCAGCTAGTGAAGTATGAGATCTAAGACTATGTGCCATATTTCTAGAGAGAAGAGCGCCACCACCCCAGAAGGGATGAAGACCATCTCTTTTCAACCAGTCAGGTCTGCCCCAAAAACTATATTATTCTGCGAGCACCACTTAGACATCCAGCCTTTGAGACCCAGCAGTCCGCTGTGTATTTCATCACCCCAGTAAGCAGGGAGGGGACCAGAGCATATTACAGTGTCTGACATCGTACTTGCAAGTTCACACACTTCCAAAACTGATATGCTGCTCATGATAAAATATTTATATATAATAATAATAATAAAAAAGAGAGACTTACATTTTTCATTATTTTCCTGAGATGTTTCAATACTGTGAGAGAAACAGCGATAAAAATAAAATCAGACAGAAGAATAATCAATTGTGGAGGATTTTCCTGTTTTTTGAAAGACAGAATATTTCTGCTAGGCGCATTCTCAGAAGGGCAATCCTGCATAATATCTTCATCTAATAACCGCCATTTCTTTAATGTGCGCTCTTCCCTACTAGGCTTCTCAAAAAGAGTTTGAATAACTACCTTTCGAATTACCTGAGAGAGTCGTTTCAGTAATGGCTTTTTAATCACCTTGAAAATCACTATTCCATCACAAAACTTTCTCACATGGTGCAGAAAAAAGTTTCCTTTGGATTTAATGGTCTTGGCAAAGTGTCTGCCTCGTCTTTTTCTTGCAATCCCTCGCTTACAGTGTTCTACTCCCTCTACTGCCATCAATCTTCAATTTTACTAACAGAGTGATCTTTTTCATTTTTGACAAATTATACTGCAACCTCATTAAAGACAAAAGTAATGAAGAACAGGGTATGGATTAAATCCATTTGGAGTGTGTGTTTGTGTTTGTGGCCATCTAACACACAATGAAAATTGAGTTAAATCCATAAATAGATGTTATTAGTCTCAAGGATCACTAAACTTGCTCATGTGGATCTTCAGCTAAGAGAAACTAATAGCCAGTGCTCTACGCTTCGTGGATCTCTCTTCTCAATTTCTTGTGTTGATAAACACTCACGATGCACAAGCACTTTAAAAAGCCCACAGATAAAGAAATAAAGAGAAGAATACTATCATTTTAGCTCACTTCCTTTTTGACATTCAGTTAGTGATTTTTGTAAGGATTGGCCTTTTTTAATGCAGAGCTCCTGAAATTTCTGTAGATCTGAGGCTTATTTCCGATGCTCATTTTGCAGTATTTTGACTCATCAGCAGTTTCATCATGTTATGTTAAATTCTGATCAAATATGCCTTGCAACTATACATATTTAACAACACAAACTCTACTAGACTAGAAAAAATATGACAACTGTGGAATGTAAATGGCTTGTTTACACTGTGTATCTGCATAGCTAAGCAGCATTAGCCCTGTTGCTGCTTGGCTTAGCGTCTTGATGATCGTAGTGGTTCCATTTTTTTAATAAAGTTCTGAAACGAAATAATTTAATGGCATTTGTTTCCATCTAAAGAATAGTTCACCCCCAAAATATTAGTGAATGGGTGCCGTCAGAATGGGCTTTCCAACAGCTGATTGAATCATCCTTACCAGTGATGCCAACTCCAACAGTCTATCAGTTAACATCTAGTAAAAGAAAATACTGCATGTTCATAAAGAACAAATCCTTGCTGATTTTATATTTAGCCTTAAAACCATTATATTCCATTATAATAATTATTCAAAAAAAAAATTTTTTTGAACTTCTTTCAAAAACATTTAAAAATCTTAAACTGTAGCGTAAATAGTTAAATCAAACTTATTATTATAGATTGCAAGTTGGCTAGCTTTGTGTACCACTAGCTGATTAGTCTGCTAACTTATCACTAACATATTGCTAACATGTTAACCTTGTGTGATCCCAGGCCAAAGAGATTGCAATCCCGTTTTATGCCACTAGTGGCAGTAAAATTGCACTATCCTCTTTGAAACAGTACAAAGTAACCCAAATCATGGAATTCTCATTGGATTACTAACAGAGTTGCCAATTCAAACTACTTTTCAAACCCAATGTCATTGCTCCAGGTTGTCTTATGGAGTGCAATTCACCAAGCACTAGAAGTCAGAGTCTGTAGGACTGAAGATGGTAAATAACATTCTTAAAGACCATAAATATTTAATATGTTGTGCAGCAGAGTAAAATAGGGTAAAGGTTCAGCTCTGTTTGGAGATGATGTGGAGACGGAGCTCTGACTGGCTCAAAGGAACAGCAGGCAACAGCAGAATGCAGAATTACCCCATGTGTGATACAAAACACTATATCAGAATGTCAGCGTCCACCACATCATAAGGCTGTTTTCATTACTGCAGCCATGTCCTTCTGAACTAAACGATATGGTTTCCAGTCTCCAGTCAAAAGTAATAAATTGTAGATATGGTGTTTTATTTTGTGTGTGAGGGGACTTTTTAGGGGAGATGCCACAGTTTATTGACAGAGCTTAGAGTGGACACTATTCAGGGAGACAGAGGTGTAATGGAATTGGGACAAGACATGGGCTGCATTCAGATCTGCATCTAGCTTTTAAACCAAGGTACAGAGTTGTGCATTTTATAAGCCACAGCTCAGTGTCAATGAGGTTGGTCTTTTTTGGCAAAGTAAATTTGTATTTGGACAAGATCAAGTTTGTTTTGCATTTGCCAATAATAATCATCAGCAGAAACATTTAAGAATGGTCCAAATATAAAGAAAGTATATTGAAAAAATATATATAAATAAATATTTGAACATTTTATTGAACATAATAATACAAATTACTGAACACTTGACAGTTATTTTTAATGCTACACATTTTATAATAACTTTAATATAATAAAAATATTTTATAGGGCACATAATAATAAAAATTACTTAAATGGCACATCTAACAGTTTTGATGAAAAATATTTGTATAAAAAATATAATGTGACATTTTACCATTTTAAAGGACATAATAAATGCGTAAATGGCTGAACTAGCACATTTGACACTAATGTTAATGCTATTTTAATAATTGTTACATAATAAAATGTGTGTGTGTGTGTGTGTGTATATATATATATATATAAACACTAATATTATATTTTAACATTTTAGTGCACATAATAAAAAATAACTCAACTTGCACACTTGACAGCATGATGAAAAATATTAGGGTTAATACACTCTAAAAAAACACTGGGTTAAAAACAACCAATTGGGTAGTTTTTAACCCAAGGGCTGAGTAAATATAGGACAGAACCCATATGGGGTTAAATTAACCCAAGTTATTGGTGGGTTAAAAATTAATTTTAACCCACCAAATGGGTTGTTTTTCTACCCAAAACTTGGTTATTTTTTACAAAATGTATGGGTTAATTTGATTTAACAAATGGGTTATATTTTCAGATAATTAAATTTTATGACTTTAAAAATAATATTTTTAAATGAAATATACCACATGATGAAAAACATCTGTCTGATGGACAACACTGTATTTGTTTTATTTTTTCATTAATATTTGTAGCATATACAATATAATTAAATTTATAAATAGCATCCAAAACAATTTCAAAACAACTGCAAATGTTTTCACATTTAAGAAATTCAACTCCAAAAAACTTTAATAAAACAGTTTGCACATTATTTCATATTCAAATCAAATGAAATATTTAATATATCTCAAGAACAACTGTTTGTTACAAAGCAGTACTATTTTTAGTCTAAATTATGAACCTGTTGTTTTTATTCTACGGTATGAACACAAAAATGACACAGCATTTTGGCAGTAAAACATTTTAACAAAAATGTAATTGATAATGATGATTTATTCAATCAAGGGCCAGAGCTTTGGATAAGGCAAACTATCTTAAAATTACTATGACCCACTTTGACAGAGCCTACAGGCATACAAAGCAAGTCAAAAGAGGTTTTTTTTCAAGTCAAGTTTTTTTTTTTAACAAATTTACATTAATCCTAATATTGAATCCTCTTTTTCATTTGTTTATTAAATGTCTGCCACATTTTGTCAGTGTTTTGTTTAATCATTTTATAAATATTTACATGTTGAGAAATTTGCTGAAAAAGAATGCAGTTTGAAATTAGAGAATGCTTTTTTTATGCATTATAAACAAAAAGTGTCCCTTTGTCTTTACATCTTAAAGTCATAAGAGTTCGACACTGAATGGATTTTTTTTTTTTTAATTAACTCCTCTAAGAATCGGTCTAACCATTACCTGGGACAACTGTCCTGCTTGGTGCATTGTCTTTCTCTCCTTGTGGTCTTCTCAAGCACCTCAGTTGCTTTCGTATGTTCCTTTGTCTCTCTTCGATGAACCCAGTGGCTGGTCTATTATTTTGACGCTGAGCATACTGTGTGTCCTGGAAAGACATAAAAAAAAGTATGAAAATCCAATACACATGAATACAGGTGCTGAAATTCAGCATGGGATTGGTATCATGTACTATTTACATAACAACAAATCTTACTGCTTACATAACCACTAGCAGTTTTATCATGCAGACAGGGGAGTGCTTGTACCAAGGCTGATGCTAGGCCCTTTTGTGTCTATAATGAACAATTATTAGCCATTGTTACCGTATAAAGTATATTATCTGCCTCTTTCTGAGATAAAAACCGCACATCAGCTCACAAATTGAAGTTCAACTTCATCATGACGTGGGCCACAAGAAATGCAGACGGGCCGCCTGTTGAGCTAATGTTACCTCCGCTGTTTTGGGTCACATAATTGAAAAAAATAAGTGTTTTTTGCACTTTTTTTTATTCTAAATATATTGAAATGTTAATATATTATGAGTTAGGAAAGGTTCATTTCCACATTTACTTTTTTTTCTCTTATTTGTTCAAGGACTCCCAAACGATTTGTTCAATGATTAACTTTTCCGATTTCATTGTGTTTGTGAGCTTTTAACGCTACAAAAGGCACCTAGTGGTAGAAAAATGAATTTGCATTTTCATTCAGACCAATGGGAAAAGACCAACTAGTGGGTGGGGAATATGCTAATATTTCATTTTGACATCAACATGAAAGGCTTGACCCGTTTTTCATGTCCGCGTTTCAATGATTCAGAGTCAACAGTTTCTTTTGAAAAGACTATAACCTTATTCACGGTGCAAACTTTAACTGTGTTAATTCTCTAATATCCATAATAGAGACACTTTAATTAATGTATTCGGCTATGTTAAAAGTGTGTGACAAGTATGAATTTTCATTTAAATACCCTGGTCTTCGAAAGAAAGTAGTTTTGAGTCTTGTTATAGAGCAATACATTGTCCAATTAGAGAGAACTAAAGAATGCCCAGGAGATGCATGGTATTACAAGGAGTAATGATCCACTATATTCTATAATGTGAATGATGGCAGAAATGGATATATGTAAATATAAAGGTCTGATTAGCTAAATGGAAACCTGCTGGCTCAGCTTCCCGGTTCAGGTAATAAGAAAAACACTTAGATGGAAGACAGTGATTCAGAGAGGCAGTCGGAGAAAATTCAGGTGCCTGATTCCATTAGAGCTGCAGTTTCTCATCAGAGAACAATAACCCCAACGCTTTTCATCTTTGAAGCTCTGATAAATGTGCTAAAGACTATCATCAAATGTGTCTCTTTATATGTCAGTCCAGTGTGTCAGGTGTACAAATACAGCAAAAAGTCTAGAGTATATTATATATTCTGCAACTCTGGCAGTCCTTTTTATTCTGCATTAAGTGGTGCAGGCAACAGAATGCTGCATTCCAGCCAAGAACAGTTACAGACAGCTGAAATAGTCCTTCTGTCGACCAGAACTGACAAAATGGGTAGAAATGCTAGAAACCTGGTTCTCAAAGGCTGACAGGCACACGGATGGAAGGGAAAGCCAGCAGGCGCCAGTGTAGATAGACGGCATCAAGTTGGCATATATGTCAGACAGCTAGAGCAGAGGATGCTGACTTTCAGAAAATACTAATTTATGAAGAAATCATAGATGAAGTAGGAGCTAAAAATGGATAAAAGTGGATGGTGTTTTATTTTTGAATGAGTAAGTGAGCTGGTGCAATATGCTTTAGCTTTATATTTTTCTTGTCCTCGTGTTTAAAATTAATACTAAAAAATCTGATCCCAAGCGGGCATGTAACATTATTTAGGTACTTTTCTCCACAACTCCACCTGTAAATATCTTGAGAAGTCAAATGCATTAGGGGTAAAAAAAACCAAAACATTTAATTTCAGGCTTTTAGGGAGCTTATAAAATAGTCACTGAAAATATAATGAAATAAGAGTCTTACAAAAAATATTTGCTAGGAAATGAGAGGCTGTTGATGGAGAAAGATGCTTTTTGCTGTCAAAATTGTATGTTTTTTATGTTTTTAAAATGTTTTTCTTATTCAAAAATACAGTAGAAATATTGTGAAAAAGAATTTCAAATTAACATAACATATATATTTTTATTATCTTTTAAAATATTATTTATCCATGTGAAGTCAAAGCTGAATTTTTGAGTCTTTATTGTCACATGATCCTTCGGAAATCATTCTAAAATGAACCACTTATTATTCTCAATGTTGCAAACAATTGTGTTGCTTATTATATATATATATATATGATTATTTGATGAACATAAAGTAAATATCCTTTCTGTCACGTTTGATCAATTTAATGCATCAATGCTCAATCAAAGTATTCATTTCTGCTTTTTATTTCTAACATTTTCATAGATATCCAGGTGAATAGCTTGGATCCAGTGATTGCCTTGTAATGGTCCTTTCACATTGTGAAATGGCCCTTTCTGTTGCATTGCTAAAATGATGTCCTTCACCTTCTGAAGTCTGTATGATTGCTTTCAGATAGCATCTTATAATCCAGGATGTAAGAATCGATACTAGCAGATCAATGCGCATAATGCATATAAAGATGAGGTAAATCCCTTGTCAAAAGTACTGTATGAATTCACCTCAGCTGACTGTTTAAATATGTTCTTGTGGAAAGAAAACGTGTCTGTCTGGGTCTAGGCGCTCAAGAGAATGCTTGCGTTTGGTTCAATTCCATATTCAAGTGTAAAATCCTCAGCAGATCCTTTGCAAACCTAATTCAAAATTCCATTTCACGTTATTTCACCAGTGTTATTTCCACTCGGGGCCTCTTGTCTTATTCCAGTTCCAGATATATACCATTCCATTCCAGTGTAGCCCTACAGCGCTACAGGTTTGAAATTAAGGATGAAATTAAGTTGAGCAAAACTAATGATGGTTGGATGAACCCTGCTTCTTATTCCCATTTATGGTTCCAGCAGAATCCAAACCATGATTGATGTTGGGCCAGCACCGCATATTACTTCTGGCTATACACACAGTGAAGCTAGTGTTTGTCTCACCTGAATGGCTGAGTGATGGACTGTGTGTCATTAACGACGATGTACGTTAGTCAAAATGGAGCCTGAAGACTTGGCACACATCTAGTCTAATGGCTCAGAGATGTTATGTAAAGCCCTGCATGTTCTGATGTGGTAGTCAACTGTAAAAACTGCCCAAGGAGATCATTTTTTAAATTGTTTTTATGTAATGATTCATTTTTGAAAATTGAAACCTAAACATCAAAAAAAGAAAAAAAACAAGGAATTGAACACCATGCATGCTCGTATTTTATTTTATTTTTTTATTGGTTTGTTTTCTGTTTACATTTTTCCCTGGTTTTACAGGCTAGTCCTAGACTAAATGCAAATCTCAGGTTTTTGCACTAACCAATATTAAAACATGTCAGTGCCCTTGTTTTGTGTCAAGATGCACACCAGTAGTGCTTTTTAAAAGCCTTTTTATAAAAGAAAATGCTGAAATGTTCCAATTGAACTATGGCTATAATTCTGGCTTTGGCTAAACCTTTAATTTTTATTTTGTTTTTGTCTGTATTATTACTATTATTATTGTTACTTTGAAAGTTTGTGTATGTATATATTGTATATGTATATATTAGTCATTTTATTGTTTTGTTTTTATTTAGTACTTCAGCTTAAACCAGCGGTTCTCAAAGTCTACAGTTAAAGTCAAAACAGAATTATCATCATTGTCCGAGGTCCAGACTGGAACAATTGTTTATTACAAAACTTGTTTTTAATAAACATACTGTACATGACATGCATAACAAATATAAACTAATAAAGTGCCCTTTGCATTCAAATTAACCAGTGCAATTGTTACAATCTGCGCTGGAGTTTCCTGCGGAAGCCTCCAGAGGGCACTCCAGCCCGGACTATATTCATTGTTTGTATGTCTCTCTGTTCTATGTTCAGGGGTCCGTTCCTCGTACGTCGCTTGATACATCCGAGATGAATTGAGACATCTAAGATCAGATCATCGTGCTAACTATGAGCTCACTGATCTGGTTCTCTGAACGATCCTGCTGTTGATGATTAGTATAGCTGGATTGAGTTGTCTAGGATTATTGCGCGTTTGTGCGTTGGTTTAAAAGGTGACATGTATTGATAGTAGAAACACTGATTAGTTCAAGAAATGTCAAAAGAGCCAGCTCATTTTTTTTTGCAGAGCAAGAGCTTTTATTAGAGGGTTGTGAAGAATTACTATGACGGCGTTTAGTGCCACCAAAAAAAAAACTAAAACTAGATTGAATTTAGATTAAATGAATTTAAGCATATTTGAATATTGTTGAGTCAGAGCTTCTGCCTCATCTTATTGAGATGAGATCTAAGAACTCGTGGAAACCGCTTAATATCAAGAATATAATATTTATTAAAAG
>JAUMHI010000008.1:2428510-2440394 GCA_032359435.1 Enteromius unitaeniatus
GCCATGGCTGTCCCAGTCCTCTGACCTGAACCCTGAGTGAGGTGAACTAAAGAGGAGAAGCACCATCATGGAGCTGGCATTCTGAAGGATCTGGAGAGTGGTCTCTTTTCTCTTATCAGGTGTTGTCCAAACCCCTCAGGCATTACAGGAGAAAACTCTGAGCTGTTATCTTGGGAAAAGGACATAGCAATAATTGGGTGCCAATAATTGTGGCCAACATTTATTTCATCATGAGTTTTTCTCCCCATTTTCAGTTGTTTTACTTCAATGATAGGTTAGAATTTTGTAAATTTTTTGAATGAAAGATCAAAAGGATAAACAATGAAGATTTATTTTCACAGCCAGCTCTGCTCAGATTTACCAAGGGTGCCAGTATTAGTGGTGGGCACTGTATATGTAGTATGTTTACAAAATCATGCAATGTAAAAAATAAATACAATTATTATGAATTTCACTCCTTGTTATTATCAGTTATCCATAATCAATATCTTATTATTATCAAAAAAGTAATTAGCTTTTAATTAGTAATTAGTAATTTATTTTGTGAAATTATTGACATCAATAGAACATTTAATCGTATAATGTTTAATACTTTGGGTATCTGTGGGGTGTCTGTTTTTTCTAGAGACCCTAATGAAGTGAAGCGCACAGCCACCAGTTTATCCTGGCGCCCCGATGGCAACCATAAACTTGCTGTGGCCTACTCCTCCCTGGAGTTTCAAAGAGCACCCAATGACATGAGCTTTGACTCCTATATATGGGACATTGGTATGACGTAAGAAAATCTCTTTTTGTGATATAACTGAGTCTTGTGTCAAATATAGTAAAGACAAAAAAAAAACAAAAAACATGTTTTTCACTTTCAGAAAATCCCAATAAACCTGAGATGACGCTGAAACCTGTATCTCCACTTGTATGTCTGGAGTACAATCCAAAAGATTCACACATCCTTGTGGGGGGAAGCAACAATGGACAAATTGGTTGGTTTTATCACCTGAGCGAGTCACAATCAATCATGTTCTATTCCAGGCACCAAAACACTTATGACCATCTGAACTCTTTTAGTGGTGTAATTAGATTAACCTCAGTTGCTCCGTGCATATTTAGTTTTCAATAAATTATGGTTAATGGAAAAAAGTACCTTTGACCTTGTCTGAATAGCATTTGCTTGTTAAACAGATGTGGCTTTTTGTGTCTAATGTCTAATGGCTAGATTAATAGTCAATGTCATTGAATGCAAAGATAAAATGAGTGTTGAAACGACATTTGCAGATGTATTTGTGTAAGTGCACATGAATAACCTTGTGCTTTTGGTAAATTTATGCATGATCATCTTGTTATTTAACCTATTATCAGCATATTGGGACACTCGTAAAGGCAGCCAGCCAGTAGAGATGTCCACAATCGAACACAGCCATAGAGATCCCGTCTACAAAGTCATCTGGCTGCAGTCGAAGACAGGGACGGACATCTTCTCAGCTTCTACAGATGGTCAGGTCTGTGAAGGATGTGCAATGACACAAAGGTCTAAAATATATAAGAAATAAACCACGCAGTATTTTATTGAGACTTGTGTACTAATGAAGTACTCTCGCACCTGACACCAGGTTCTGTGGTGGGACATTCGGAAGATGAGTGAACCCACTGAGAGACTCGTACTGGACCCTAGTAAGAAGGGGTGCCTTGATAATGCCCTCGGTGCAGTTTCGCTGGAGTTTGAGACCACTATGGTAAGAGCAGTTCTTGTAGGCTCACTTGTAGAAACAGATGTTGAGAACTTAAACATCTTTTTTTTCGGATTATAAAAGCCCACTAAGTTCATGGTGGGCACAGAACAGGGTCTTGTGGTTTCATGTAATCGCAAAGCGAAAACCCCAGCTGAGAAGATTGTATGCACGTACAGTGGACACCATGGTCCAATTTACGCCCTTCAGAGGAACCCGTTATTTCCTAAGAACTTCCTGACTGTGGCTGACTGGACAGCCCGCATCTGGTCAGAGGACATCAAAGAATCCTCTATCATGTGGACCAAGTAAGTTTTGTTCTGTTATTCAAATTGCAGCATTACGATTTTTTATTTTATTTTTTTTCGAAAGTTTCTATTCAACCAGGATGCATTCGATTGACCAAAAATGACAGTAAAGACTTTTACATTGTTACAAATTAGTTCTATTTCAAAAAATTGTGTTCTTTTGAACATTCTATTCATCAAAGAATCTTAAAAAAAACTATTTTAAGCAGCAAAGCTTTTCTTAAACATTAATAATAATAGCAAATGTTTCTTGGGACACAAATGTGCAATGAAAATTCAGCTTTTCACCACAGTAATAAATTATATTTTAAAATATGTGACCCTTTGAAATTAAGATTTATAGATAATTTGAAAGCTGAATAAATAGGCTTCTAGTTAGGGTAGGCTTTTGTGGGTCACATTTATTGCATATTTAAACAAATAAATGCCGTCTTGAGCATTGAAGGAGACTTTCAAAAACATTTAAAAATCTTACCAACACTACACTTTAATGGCATTGCAGATGTTTGGTGTAACCTCCACAGGTGTCAATATTTCTAATCTGTTCCTGCAGGTATCACATGACCCATCTGTTAGATGGCTGTTGGAGTCCAGTCAGACCCTCTGTTTTCTTCACGGTAAAGATGGACGGCACCTTGGACGTGTGGGACATCTTGTTTAAACAGAACGACCCAACTCTCAGCCTCAAAGTCGGTAGTTAATATCTCCCCCTTGTGCTGAAACCATCTCACAGTCCAATATCTCCACGTTATGCATTTAAAAAAAAACATTAACAATGTCACAACGTGTGTGTTTTTGTCTCACAGGTTTGTGATGAAGCCCTGTACAGCATCCAAGTCCAAGATAACGGTCGTTTCCTGGCCTGCGGCTCTCAGCTGGGAACTACCACACTGATGGAGATTTCAGCAGGCCTGTGCACGCTGCAGAAGAATGAGAAAGCCCTGGTCTCAGAGGTCAGACACACCTGAGCATGTGCCATAGAAAGTTTTCTTTATTTTTCATATAAAAATAGGAACTTACAATTTAAAACAGAATTTCCTGTGATGGCAAAATCGAACATTCAGCGTTATTACTCCAGTCTTCAGTGTCACATGCCCCTTCAGAAATCTTTCTCAAATATGACCCTTGGACCACAAAACCAGTCACAGATGTCATTTTTTCTTTGAATCGAGATTTATACAGATTTCGAGAATCTGGAATATTGAGAAGGCTTTAAAGTTGCGCAAATTAAGTCCTTAGCAATGCATATTACTAATCGAAAGTTGTGATATATCTACAGTAGGTAATGTACAAAATATCTTCTTAAAACATGATCTTTAATTAATATCCTAATGATTTTGGCTATAATTTGGCCTATAATTTTGACTCATACAATGTATTGTTGGTTATTGCTACAAATATACCAGTGCTATTTACAGCATGACTTTTTTTGTGGTCCAGTGTCACATATGCTGATATATCTACTTATTATCAACATTTTTTCCAAAATAAAACACAGTAGTTTTGATATAAAATACACAATATGTATATATATATGTATATATACACCAATGAATCATACACTAAACTTGTTTATTTTGCAGATGTTTGAACGCGAGACAAAGCGGGAGAAGATTTTGGAAGCTCGGCACAGAGAGATGCGTCTGAAGGAACGCAGCCGCTCCGAACAGAGTCGAGAGGATGAGGGCAAAGAAGTAGACGGGGAGGAGAGCGCAGAGGAGCTGGTGGCCCGTGCAGAGAAAGAGTTCTTCGACATCATGGAAGCCGAGCAGAAGAAAGAGGAGAAAGAACGAAACAAGGTGAAGGATGTTCTTCTTCTTGAGTGAGCGTGTTTCTTCGAATGTTTTAAACATCAGTGCTGACGTCTGAAACTTTAATCAAGGTTTTTAACCACACATGTGTCTGTTTTGATGCGTGTTGTCATATGTGCGTGTTTTCAGAACAACCTTTCAAATGAAATCGCCCCCCTTTGTTGAGCTTAAACAAACTGCACCCCATGTTTGGACTGTTGCTCCAATAAGATAAGGCTTCCGGGCTCTATATATAACCCTGATAGCTGGGGTGAAAAAGCTCTATTGTGAAAGACAAAGAGAAAAATCAATAAAGTCTTCTTCGCCTCTACCCAGAATGCTTTATGCTCCTCTTTGATTGGTGTGGAGGCTTTGGAGCTTGCGTGAGCATCAGAAGTGTATTGCTATAGGCTTTTCTACTCAAAGGCTCATGTGATTAATGGTTTTGGCCTTTTCAAGGAGCTAAGTTATTTGAAAATAAAGAGGGGGTTTATAATTAGGTTTGTTGTATGTGTCTCTGATGATTTCTAGGCGGTTAATTGGACAAAGAAGTCGTTTTTGATCTGACTTTTCTTTTTCCTTTCAGGAGAAAGGTGTGTGTGAAGAAAAAGATTTCCAGGAGGAGCATGAAACTAATGGCGTGTCTTCATTTACAAGAAGAGAAATCTCTCTGTAGATTGGCAAAAAAGAGTTGCTCTCATACACAGATCATGTTCACAACCCATTTTACTTCTATAATATGATTATATATAATGTGATTATAATGTGTATTTCTGAGTGCAATGAGATATTCAGTGAGAGATCTTTTGTTTATCATGAACATATAAGAGTGGAGTTTCACCGTATAACCAGGACCTCTGTAAAGCTGCTTTGAGACAATATATGTTGTGAAATGTGCTATAGAAATAAATAATGGGATTATTGCAATATGTCCAGCAGTTGCCAATGTTGTTTTAGACTTTCTCTTTTCTTTTATATCCACAAGAGAGAATTTAGATGATGCTGTCTGAAATGGAATTGTGAAATTGGTAGTGACTTCTTGTAATAAAATATAAAAAACATATATTAATAACAATCAGTTAAGTAAATTGTAAATATTCAACATTGTTTAATTATATTTGTCTTTATATCTTAAGATTTTTAAATACTGGTATAGTGTGATAAATTCTAATTAAAAAATGCACCCTGAGCAGACCTCTAATATCATATATTTATATATATATGTATGTTCAGTTTCTGAATTAAGGGTTTCTAATGATTAAAAGGTTACATTTTTTGAATAAAAGCTTCAAAAATGTTGATTAAAAAGGAAATAAAAAGGTTATATTTAATCATATATATATATGATTAAATATAACCTTTTAGACCAAAATATCCCAACATTATCTATCTATCTATCTATCTATAATTTCTCATTTTAATTATTATTTCACAAATTATATAGAACATAAAATAATATATGAAATAACACAATATTACAATGTTAATACAATATCATATATTACAAAATAATTGCATATAATTATATTAATATAGAACAATAATGACGAATTCAATGTATTAAAAATGTATTTATAATAACAACAGTGACATAAAACAAGACCAACAGCATTGAATCGAAGGAAGCAAGTTGCAGTGCAATTCGTGACCATCAGGAGTCGCTGCTGTCCCAGTCTGAGAATTTCTGCCCACCTGAGTGAAGAGGAGCCAGTGGCGGTGAATGACGCGTCTCATCTCTAGGGACATCACAAACACAACGCGCACACACTCGCTGTTTACTGTGGGTGGAGAAGCACACATCCTCAGACATGGACCTGACTGACTCCACGGGCGTTTAAGAGACGCTCTCGTACGCGTCTGACCGTTTAATCTTACAGAGGGAGAAGCGCAGGTGAATTATTGCGTGGATCATGAGCGGGCGGCGTCTGCGGCGCTCTCTTCATGTAGCTGACAAGTAGCCGTGAAAACGTCCCGCAAAACATTACGATGAAGGACACTGGAGAGTCAAAGGACCACCAGCTGACAGTAAGTCCCCTGACTTCCCTGCGCTTGTGCCTCGTACAGTTTGTTGACTGTAGATATGTGTATGTATTTGTGTAATTAGAGCCTGTGTTTACATATTTGTTCGTGTGTGTCGTCAAATACAGAGTTTATATTATAACAACATTGGACACTTTGTTTCAGCCGATAATATAATAATTATTCGTGTATGAGGCTATAGAATATATATGTTTATATGCATTCTGTAGAATTACAGTGTGCATATATTTATGTACATTATGCAATATTTGAAATATTTATTGTATTATATATTATAATATTTATTTATTTGGCAATATTTATTATTTTTATCTGCATATCTGCATATCTGCAAATTGAGTAAATAACTGTACATGATTCTCACACACACGCACATATATATATATAATTTTTATTTGTGTGTGTGTGTTGTTAGTTACTACATACTAAACTTGAAACTTAAATTTAAGCAGCGTTTTTATATTGTTGTTTATAATTATGAATGCAGTTTGTATTCATAGACTATATGTAGTGTTTATATACAATGATTTTTGTAAGTTTCAGAACCATTTAAAATTGATTTTATAAAGATGATTAATAATCAGTTATAAAATATAAATATGGAAATTGTATGCATCAACTATGAATTCTGCACACCGCGTACAGATGAGTTTCAGCTGTGTTTAGCCAATAGCTTTCTATGCAAATATGTAATATAGAGTTATTATAAATACATTTAAATAGAGAAACAAGTGGATTTTTTTTTACTTCTATTCACATTACATTCCCTGACAGCTTGTCTTCTTAAAAGCCCCTGAACAGATTTCAGTCTGACAGTCTACACTTGTTATATTTAGATTCTCTGGGAGCTTAATACCTGTTTCTGGTGATCTTTTGCCCCCCTCTCAATAATTCACAGCGGCAGTTTAAGTTCCCTTTCTCTTCTTCCACTGTAAGACATCATGACTGTGCTTTAGCTAATGTAAATCTGAGACAGCCATGTACCTTTTCTAGGCCAGTTTAGAAAATCAATAACAATAACGAATATATTAAAAAAAGCTGAATCTGTAGCCCATATTTAGGAGGACGTTTGCAGTGAGTATTGGCTCTGAGCAACCATACAGAACTGGTTTTGCTGCATCCTGTTAGTATATTAAATGATGGCATTTGTTGCTCAACAAGCTATAATAACCTGCAGCTATAATATCCACACTGCATAATGAACTACTTAGACTGCACCGCTGCACCGTGACCCATCAGTTAGTTCTTCAGAAAAACACTTTGATTGTCCTGCAGACTTAAACAGAAATGCCCTTGAAATACAAATGAAGGAGACTGTTGTGCTCATGTGTGAAGCTATTTTTTATTTCCCAAATATATTACAATCACTGTATGAATTTCAATGCATTCGGTACAAAATAAGTAAATATATAAAATATGTAATATAGTAACAAATACATAGTTTTAAGTGCTTGTGATTTTGTTAATGTTGTTGTTTTCTTTTGAATTCATGCCATTTGGTTTATTATTTTATTCAGTAGTATGCATGCTTTTTAAAACAGTTTTTAAAAGTCCTGCATTACCTTTTTGTATGACTTTGCAGGTGGCCCTGCGGATTCGGCCACTGAGTGATGCTGAACTGGAGGAAGGAGCCACTATTATAGCCCACAAAGTGGATGACCAGGTCAGACCAAACAGATGTATTTGTGTGTGTGTGTGTGTGTGTGTGTGGGATGGAGTCGGCACTACATACTGTTTCTCCTCAATGAAGAATATATGTGTATAACTGCCTCAAAAAGGTGACTGCCCACTCTTATTTTTCAATGCTCTGTATTTGTGTAATCTGCAGTTGATACATTTTGTGGCTTGATCTATGTTTTGTTTTTTTTACATTTCAAGCCATTAAATGCAGACAGGCTCTGATTAAAGCATTACTTTTAGGACTTTGTGTCTGAATGGTATTAAGAGCAAAAAAATTAAACTAGTAACAGCTACAGATGTTTTTTAGGTCAAGTGGTCTCTTCCTGAACTAGTGGTTGGTTGCTGGCTAGAATAAGATGGGGGTGAAAAAGTTGAGCTTGCAAAATAAAAGAATCGCAAAGCTGGAATTGTGCAAAATAAACTCACAATTGAGAGAAATGTTCAAGCGCAATTACATTTTTTGGGGCAGAAACATAAAGTGAGAGATGTAAACACAGCTTATATCTCACAATTATGGCAAAAACGGATTCCATACAGTATCGTACAATGCATTTGTGGATTTAAAAATATAACGTTTAATACAGTGTGTATCTATAAAATATATGTACATTGTCTTGTGTTAAAATTGGTTGAAAAATCATATGACGACATTAACCACAGGCTGGTTTAAGTGTCTCTAGAGCTGTCATTGACTATAATAACCAGGTGCTAACCAGGCCCAGTGTTGGTGAATGAGGCAAGTGCGGTCAGATATTCTGTCTCAAGGGTCTGAGTCACAAAGACAATTAACCAACGCTGTGAGACCTTAGCATGGCGTAACATCATTTCATTTACCTGCGTCTACAACAGCAGGCAATCATTATAATTATTTTCACCCATTTCCCTCTGATCTTGGATGGATTAATTGTTTTAATTATAACTGGCGTGTGTCAGACAAGGTGACAGTCATTTGATTTACAATTATAGCAGAACAATACAAAAGTGCTACTTCTGAAATCCAAATTATAGACCGTGTTCCTAGCAATACCAAGATTTGATACATTTAAAATTAATAGCTGGATTGCATGAATGCATGTCGCTTTTTGGCAAAAGAATAAATTCTAATACTTTTCACATTTATGTAGAGCAGAGCTTGCTAAAGCAGAAGATGCTATTTATATGTAGAGATTCCATAAGCTCTTTATTTGAAAATCCCATTCATCAGGTACATATTTTACTAGTATAGTAAATACAATAACTAGGTAATAACTAAGTACTAACCCTACCCCATTTAGTTACCTTATTTTACCAGTACTTTCTTAGGTCAGTACACGTACTGTGAAATAAAGTGCAACCAAGATTTTAGTAGAATTTGGTGGCTGGTGGCATGATGCATTAAAACACAGAATAAAGGGTAGAATAGTCCATTTGAACTAGACTAAACACTCTAAGTTCGATATATCGCTCGATGTATATCGCCCAGCCCTAATAGATGCATGCAAGCCTGTTTCCGCCACAGAATAATAAAGAAATAAATAAAATAAAACATTTTAAAACATTTGGTTTGAGATGTGAATGAGATATTAACTCAAAATAGTGAGATATAAAGTTAACGGGTATATAAAGAGTTTTTTTCTCAGAATTGAGAAATCTTGGCATTTTATATAGTCAGAACTACAATATGTTCATTCCCAATTCTCAGGAGAAAAAGCCAGTTATCATTTTCCGTGCTATGTAGCTTTGTAATTGCGAGAAATTCCGAATTTTGAGATCTAGGTAAACATTTGCAGTTACCTATTATTTATTTAGTTTGTTTTGTGGTAGAATAATTGTCTTGAGGGCCTATAAAACACACGTGTGTTGTTGTGTTTACCTACAGCGTAGCATATTATTAAGTTGTTGGTTTATGATGCTAACTTGAAGCAGTCTTCACCTGTGGTTCCTGGTTTTCAGTTAGATACTGTGTAATGTTGACTTCAGACCCATGCTGAGGTGACCATGTTTACATTCGAAGACTTAACAATACATAACAATGCAAACTGGTTTTACAAGGGCTGATGGGATTATAGCATGTACAGAATGGTTTTAACGCTGTGTATTATGTTTGTGCAGTCAATAGAGAAAGAGAACAAAACTGCAAGTAACTTATAATGAGCTTGTGTAAGTGTAGAAAAAGATATAACACGCGCTCAAAACATGCACGCATGTTTGCTGGTGAACAACACGACCAGTTCTTGCTGGTCTAAGCTAGTAAGTAATTATCCAAGTCGCTGACAAACTAAACTAAGCGCCTTTCTTATCTGTTTGTGCCCAACACGCCATATGGCAGCGCCATCTACGAGTAGACTTAAGACTTTTTTTTTATTAGTGGTGTCTGTGGTGTTTTTCCCCTGTTGGCAGACACTCATGGAGGAGTAAACCTTAAGAGGATGATCTCACCGACAGGGGCTTTGGGTGGCTTAGACAGCAGCCACCTGCTCTTCTGTACTTCCAACCACCTGACGGCTGTAGGATCATGCCAGGGTTGGTGCAGCATCAACGCTAATGTGTCCTTCAAAGCTAAATCTGATGGGCACATATATTTTATTGCATTTATTTTACTAATGATAGAAAAGCTAATACATGTGCATTAGATTCTTTGGTTACACAAGAGCTTGCTTAAATGTTACCTGGTTATCTTGTGCAAATCGTGAGCTAAATTTGTTTAATGACTCCATGGACAAATTGGTATTTATTAACCTCTCTACGTTAGTACTGAATGTGGTAGTGTTCATTTTGTTAAACTAGTTTCTGGAGGAGCGTGTACGAATCAACCGCAGCTGGCGCCGCATTATCTAATCAACCACCTCGTTTCATCCGTCCAATCAGATCCATCATACCCACTATAAATAAACCCATTTCCTTCCCTTTCCGCATCTTGTCTTTTGCACACCCCTCTTCCGCCCCTTCTCCACCCGGAAGAAACTACGAGAAAAAAGTTTTTCAATTCAAAGAAGACTCAAAAAAGGCAAGACTGAAACATAGTTTTAAACAAACTCTCTGTATTCAAAATCTCTGTGTATTTTCTACTATACTAAAAGGAAAAGAAAAAGTGTACTCGTCCACGAGTTTTATGCTTGTCATTCAGATCAGAGCTTTTCTATTTTTAATTGCACATTTTCTGCCTACTTTATCTTTGCAATCTGGCAACCATGACGCAACCAAAAAAAAGATGATGATCTGAAAACATTGACAAACGTATAATTTGGAGTTAACAGTCGCCTTTGAGATATTGCACTAAGATTAAAATGTAACATAGCCAGACTGTATTTCTTCACTCTGCCGTTTGCTGAATAAATCTGTAAAATTCTAACATGGGTCTTAACTATATTAATTGTGGTGATTGGGGTTGCTGGGTAGATGCATTTACATGACTTCTGTGCTACACAAAGCATTTATTGTTGTTTTAACAGAAAGAAAAACAAGTTGAATTTAATATTTTAAATATAGTTGACATAATGACTAGAGTCAAAGTTTAATAAATCGGGATACTCGTTATTCGTTCTTTAGTAATTCTGATGAAATTCTTCAAACTACAACAGTCATGACCAGTTATTGTGAATCATTTTGAGCAGAAATAATAGTTTAACCTTTATGCAGCACATCTAAAATTAACTGAGGAGTATATTAGCTAAAAACTAAAACATTTGGAGAAAAAAAAAAAACCCTCAGCTGATAAATTGACACTAGTGTGCTTTAAGTAATTTACCAAGACAAACACACCCAGACCTCACGCTTCTCCTTAAGGTAAGATGCTCGTGATGACGCATGTGCTTTCAGACACTGCAAAGTGATTGGTTCTCTCATACATGCATAAGCACATGCTTAAGAACCATGCTGTCACCTCTCCTTACCTGTGTGTCATTATACATTGATGATACATATCAATGAGGCAACTTGGCACCTTGGCACCTCGCCGGCCTACAGCGACTTCTTTTCAGTAGTGTTTCACACAGGCAGTGTTTTTAATAAAAGGTGGATGCATGTTAATGTTAATTAAAGCATCCCTCCACTAAACCTCAGAATGCAGATAAACATTCACGACGGCCTGTGACAAGAACCATAATTCTCTTATAATCACATAAGCTGATTACGAAGCATAAGAGATTAAAGCTTTATCTTCCGCTTCATTCTTCTACCACTTGTTATTGTTAAGACAGTTTTGTTTTTGTGTCACCTGTGATGAAATGGCCTCATGAGCTAGCTTTTATAGAAGTTTTAAATAAGAATTGTAAATTTGCTTCCTCCCTAGATGTTTTGAAGTTGAATCACTGAAAATTAATTGTTTAAATACTTCTGAAATTAGTCATTAAATCCTTAAGTA
>JAUMHI010000008.1:2446864-2483690 GCA_032359435.1 Enteromius unitaeniatus
TTAATTGTTTACAGATGGAGCTTTGTTAATTGGTCATGAGTTTATCTTAAAAGAGATGTACTTGAACATTTGTATACTCCTAAAACAACATTTTATTTCAAGATTTACTATCCTTATCCAGCCCTGTGCAAAGCATGATGGGAAGGGACAATCTACTTCCTAGTTACACAAGTAAAATAATTTATGTTCTTTCAAAATGAAAATATTGAGTTGAAACAAAACTGTAAGTATTTATCAGTTTGTTCAATCAAACCCCTGACCTTAATGTTCCTCATATTCATATTAACAAATTTCTCAGTAATTAGTGTGGTTTTGTAGTAATCATCATTTATATTGTCTAATGTACGGCAGACTCCATAGTTTGAATTCCTTAACTGCTAGTTGTACGGTGTTTTGTGGAAGTGTTGTCCCTTTGGTGTTAGTACAGCCTGCACTGTTGTTTTTGTCTTTTACTGCTCTCTGTACAAAAGTTTGTTGACAATACACTTAAACTGTCTAGACCTCAGGGTGCAAATCTCTCTGATGTGGTCTCAGCCATCGGTCATGTCCCACTTTGTTGTGCAATGCTGACCTCCATGTCTTGACCTGAAACTGGCCTCTGACCTCATTCTGTGCTGGGTGGATGTGAAGCTGTATAAATGCCAAGGTAATCTCAGGAAAATAAGATACAGTAGTACAGGATGCCCCTTGTACGTACGTGTCCGGTTGTGTTTAACCTCCTTTTATTGTATTAACTTAAAAGCCCATCAGTGAGAATGGAGATCAGCTTGAGACTCTAAAAATATTGGGCTGTTATCCCTCTGATACCAACAAGGATTTATTGTTTGTCAGAGACCATTAAGTTTATAAAGTATTTATCTCCGGTTTAATCTCTGCTTGAATTGTATCGGTGACTCCCCTGCTCATTCCTAGGCATGTCAGGGCCTGTTTATTCGGTGATGTTTTTCCGCCTTGACCTGATGCATTGGTGTGTAACTTAAATGTTGGCGCACAAGTAGAGCAAGAACTTCTTTACTGCATGATCTGGATTTTTTTGAATCTGTGCCAATGATATTGAGACAGTATTGAGATTAGAAGAGTGTTATGAACTCCATCTTTATAGTGTTTTGACCAAGTTGCCAGGAAACAGTACTTAGGCCAAGGACAATGTAAATGCAACCACACGACCAAAGCAAAGACTAACATAAAACCAAGACTCCATTTCAGTACTTTTGCTTTTTAACAAATGGTCTAGTCTGTTTACTGGAACAACCACTGTTATTGCCTGTTGGCTAGCTTTAGACAGAATTCTGTCTGTCAAATTATTTTAATTGTATGCACTGAGTCTTAGATTCAGGTACTTATTATAGGGATGCAAGATTGCAGAATAAATACTAATCCATGCTTACTGAAACATTTTGCTCGTAGATTCTTGCATGTTTCATGACAAATTCAAAGTGCAAATTCCTGTTGTTTGTTGTTCGTATCTCAGTTTAGAAGAAATTAAATATCTGTTAAGTGGCGCTAAAAGTTTAATGCTCTATCGTGTTTGACAAATGCTAGATTTACCAAAAGCAAACAAGATACAATGCATTTCGTGCGGATATTTATTGTGGATAAGTTTGGTCGGGATTGGCTAACAAGAAGAAAGTGGAGCCAGCTGTGGTTGATTATTCGACACCCAACTTATTTTACCAACTGTTTTTTTGTTTGTTTTTTTTCCCATGTGGCATGGACGCCTAGTATGTTTACAGTTGGCTAGCTTAGCCTTGCATAGCCTAGCACAGAGTGGCCTGTAGACGGGTGATGTTAAAAAAGTAAAGGAACAAGCATCGCCAAGTAGCTTGTATCAGGTTGGCAGCACTAGAACAGAGGAGGCACTCAGGGCCCTTGTAAGAGGAGACACCATTGTTGGGGTACCGTGTCGGAGAAGGAAAGAAGGGATGATGAAATGAAAGAGTGGAATGAAGGGGTTGGCTGGCCCATCAGATAGCTTTCACCTTCTCAAAGCACAGCTCTTGGCTTTGAAAGGGCCACTCAAAGGTCACGGCCTTTTCAAGACTCGGAGCTGCACGGTTTGTGTTTGGACCTATTGTTTGACGCTGCCTTGTACGTCAGGCTTGCAGACATCACGTATGCAGAGAGGACACCTCTGAGAATCGCTCGGCCTATCTACAGAGCACAGCATGGAGCAGATACCTCATGTTCAGACAGGTGTCATGGATGCCTGCCTTGTTACACAGAATTTGTTGAAGGTTAAAGAGATAACTATTAATTCTGCTTCTTGAACAACAAAAATGTTCATGTTTTTTTTTTTTTTTCCCAGGAAAGGTTACACATACATTTGTTCATCACACTGATAATATATCATGTCATTTCATTTGACTTATTATGAGGACATTATGATGTGTCATATGTTGAAGTGAGAAACTGATCTGCCTAATATAATGTGGCATCACACCTGCAGCTGCTGTGACCAAACTCATTAAGGGTCATTAAAGGTGTGAAGGAAATTTGACACGTTTGTCTATGTGTGTGTGTTAATCAAATGACATGTGAAGATCCTAAAGATCCTGGCAGTGTCTTCTTATTAAAGGAATTATTTTTATTCTAGTTCTAAAAGTGAGAATTCCGTTTTTTGTTGTTGTTGTTGTTGTTGGGTTTTTTTTCTCTCTCAAACTCTTAACTTTTTTCGGGTGAAACATGAACAGAGAAATGCATATCACGCCAATGTTTTCTTTTTTTAGTACTTTAATTTTCCAACTTGTGTGCTATATTTGGATAAAAGCATCTGCTAAATGACTACATGTAAATTCAAGAGTCATGTGATAAGAAACAGATTTAAATTTACCCTTTGAATTCAGTGTTTTTTTCTTAAAGAAATGAATCAATACTTTTATTAAGCAAGAATGCATTAAATGAATCAAGCAACAGCAAAAGGCATTTGCAATTTTGTGAAACATTTCAGTTTCAAATATATGCTGTTCTTTTGAGCTTTCTAATCATCAGAGAATTCGAAAAAAAAAAGTGATGTATTACATTTTCCACAAAAACATCAATGGTTTTTAACTTAAATGATGATTCAAAGAATGTTTTAAAATGTTAATTTATGTTTTGTTTTGTTATGTAGTTCATCAGTAAATAATAGTATACAGGTTTGAAATAAGATGTCAGTGACAAAATAACGGTAATTAAAATGTTTTAATGTTTTAATAGATATCGAAGGGAACAAGACAGGAGATGCCCTTTTTGCATCCTTGTGTTTAGTAACAGATGCATCTTTTCTGCTCTTCTCTTTCCTCCTCACTGCTCTTTTTTTACTATGATTAAGGGTCTATTTTTCTCTAACCCTTTACCATTGGAGCAGAATAGCCATCTGTCAATGATATATTGCTCACAGTGTGTGTGTGACAGTGTTACAGGGAGTTAAAACCCTGCCTGTGTGTGTGTCTTCCCCCAGTGAGGCCCCTCTACAGCTACAGCTGCCCCCTCTCATCACCATTCTCCATCAGGCTAATAGCAACAGGTGTCTGAGTCGGTCCACACCCGCTTCTCTGTCCCCATGACAACTAGTGTGTCATACAAGGGAGGGGACATAGTATCTGGAAGAGATGCACACATAGATGTCAGCGTAAACACACCTGCATTCATGCATGCTTTATCATCAGCATGCACACACATGCATCCCTATGGGTACACAAAGCAAACAGTCACCTGCACATGATGGAAACACACATAAAGACAAACATCTGTCTGCTGATCTTCAGCATCTCAGATGGCTGACTTCTCGTCTTCAAGCCTGACTCACTTGCCATATGTGATACAATTTCACCCATTTTTGTCTGCTCTTTACCCATATAGTGGCCCACAAGATATTAAAAATGTGAACTTGTGTTGTATGCAGTCAAAAGGACAGATAAGTACTTAGAAAAATATTTGTTTGAATAATAATGAATTATTATTTTTCAATATTAAAATCTAATTTATAACATTTACGTTTGCTTTTTTAAACATTATCTTAACTGCAATCACAGTATTAATATGTTTTGTATTAATACTTTAATTTATAATATTTAAATGTATTATTTAATATATATATATATATATACACATTATAATTTACTTCAAAGAATGTGCATTTTCTAGAATTATATATGTTTATATATTTATTTGATTGGTGAATATATTCACACAAGTCAATAGATGAATAGGCTGAAATAAATAATAATAATAATAAATCTCAAATAACTCTCAAAAGGTCCCCAAAATCTAATGTGTGTGTGTATTTATTATTATTAATATCATCTTTATATATATATATATATATATATATACACTAAACATCTTTATCAACAATTTTAACTTTGTGTGCAGTATGAATAATTAAATGATTCCACTCTCATTTCTACATCATTGTAGCAATGTTTTTATTTCTCGTGTGCATGGTTCAGTAGTGCCAGGTTTGCAGCTTCATATCCCTTGAGCTGCTTGAGTCAGGCTGACTTCTGTGGATTTGTCGCTGTGGGTTTTATTTCCCAGGGTAGCATCGTATAGCCCGTGTTACATCACAGCCTTATCAGTGACTCGTAGGTGATGCCTTGGAGAACCAAACCCTCTTATGATAAAACATGGCTGAGTTTACACATCACAATGCCTGGATCAGTAATATGAACAGATCGTTTCACTCTGTCTGCCTCGGTCAAGTTGTTGCATAATTGTGGGTCAATCTGACACCTCCTCATATCTGTGTCCTCATCATTGGCTTCATGTAACCGCTTCAGTATCTCTTCTTTCTCTTTTATTTTCCCTGCCTTGTTTTTCTATCCTCCGTTTTCCTGTCGGATAGAAGTCGTATTCATTAAGAGGCTCAGCCTGTTCTCTCCAGGGTTTATCCTGCTCAGACAAAACACAAAAACATTTGGAGCCGTGTAGTTGTGCATGTGCAGATCAGCACCAAAACACTGCTCTGTTTGTTTGAGCAAGGCAGAAATACAATTTTGCCTCAACAAATGATGTGAGTTTGGAGTGAAAGTATCTGTTTGTGGAAATAATGAAAAATGAGGGGAGTCATATGATGTGTAAACGCAGCTCGCATCAAATTTGGAACCACCAGCTATCCGAAATGCCAACTCCCTTAATACTTTCAAACGACTGCTCTATCTCTTTCAACACTATTTGACATCATAAAAAAAAAAAAAACTTAATCCTACTCTTTTTTTTTTCCCTTTCTAGCATGCACTTATTTGAACATTATACAGTATTATGAGCACTTCCTAAGTTGTTTTCACTGGGAAATAATGGCATAGAAATTATACACTGTGCTATAAAATGACAAAGAGGTTGCATTTTGAAATATTTTAAACAGTTAATCAAAGGTGCTAGTATTACCCACAACACTACAGCATTACATTTACTATATTTTTGTTATTTACTATATTCATGGCATCAAAATGCAGTTTTATTATACTTTAAAGTATTGTATTTTATTTTATATATGGTTTTCTGTATTATTTATTTGTCTCTTTCCTGAATATTTTCCTTAATTTTATAATGTTTCCTCTTTTTTTTCTGCTTTTTCATTGTGTTTAACCCTTTTTTTATTAGCTTTGAAGGCTTAAATTATATTCATAATCATGTCTTTGTAAAACATTAAATAACAGGAACCTTTTTTTGGTTTTTTAAACAGAAAACATTTTTAACAAAAGCCTTACACTTTGATACTTCCTTAAATAAATCTCCTCTACTTTTATAGAGTAATCTCTTTTTTTTTCTGTTGTTTTTGTGTAGTCACAGTACTATAGTGAGTCCATCCTGCAGGATCTGACCCACAACCAGTCCTCTCTTGATACATCATGACCACTGCTGTGTTTTATAGGCTGGATAGATCCCAATATTCACCTCCCTTTGCTGCTAATCTTCACCCCGCGGTTAATTGGTAACTCCATCCGCCTGGATGACTTGGACTGTCGCCCCTAATGACTGTGCCATTCTTTGTGCTTATTTAAATAACACCATATTGCTAATTGATTTCATGCTGATCTTTGACGCCGTTTAATATTTCACGACCATGCTCCGCTTTTAATTTTAGCACCCTTTATTCATGCATGGCTCGTTTTGCTTTTATGCGCTGACTCATACTGTATGTGTGTGTTAGCACGGTTACATTGGCCACCACTGCCTTTTCAAACAAATTGGGGTATCATTTGATTGCCATTTCATAAAGTCTTTTGTAGTGTAATGATGCCTAAAGGCTCTTTGAGCTCTCATGTCACCTTTATGAACATATGAATTAGTCAGTGGACTAGTGGAGCAGTTAGCGTCTGGCCAGGTGAATGCCCTCTGTCCTTTATGCAGGTGGAAACCAAAGATGGCTTTCCCAAATAACATGCAGCTCTTTAATGGGGCCTCTTTTGCTTTCTCCTTTGTTGCAGTGAGATTGACAGGGGAGACCTCAGAAACAGCTGGTTTCAGATGGTTGACCAGTAATTCTCATCAGTCACAGACAGACCTGTGTTATTGCCAATATTGAACGGTGTTGCTGTGTTGAACACATGACTTTAACCAAATGTTATTGCCTGGAGATTGCTTTTGAGTTATGAATTATGTTTTAGGTGTTTTACACATACAGTTCTCTTTAAGAAATATGTTTTTGCTTTGCTTTACTTTGTTTTGTAGTTTGATTTGCTTGCTCTCCGTATCATCCAATAGCGAAATATTTGCTGTCTATGGCAATGAAATGCATGAAAAACATTTTCTCAAGTAAACTCCAGCTACCACATACTTCTTGCGCTAGATATTGTACAGACATTAGCCTGTGATCTCATTACATGTACTTTCCCATTAACTCTGCCTTTTATCTCTTAATGGAATACTTGCTTAACAGCAATCGAACGTCTTTAGTAGCTTGTCTTTGCCATTGGTCCTTATGGTACATTGATTGTCACAGGGTTTATTTGCACAGGTATGATTAAATCTAAGCACCCAGGGACTCTTACAAGAAAAGTAATTAAAAGACTAGTGGAAGATGAATGTCATTCTACCGTAAAATGCCTGTTAGGTTTAATGATGAGTCAAAGCTTCTCATGTCTGAGGGACATCATGGTAAACTGTGGATTTGTATATTTAGCCATGAAGAACACAGGTCTTCTGTTCATGAGGTCAGTCATGTCACTGCCCACCCAGCTTGCTCCGACACACCCTCCACAACTGATAGAATATCAGTCTCTCAGTGTGTGTGGGACGACACAAACTATACTCATCTAAAGCTTTACTTAATTGCACAGAATATGTTGAAAATGCAGTTAGGCCATTTTGTGTGTGTGTTTGTACAAGGAGAAGGTCAAAACACTTATTAATCACACAGAATGAAGTTTTTTGATTAACTAAAACTGCACAAAGTTTCCTGTGATGGGTAGGTTTAGGTTTGGGTTTTATGATTTCTGAAGGCTCATGTGACGCTGAAGACTGGAGTAATGGCTAGTGAAAATTCAGCATACCTCATATACTGTAACATAAAGCATTTAAAGGCTCAAAATCTAAAATATCAACTTTTTATAAATTAACTGTATGGCTTTTTAATTGTATAAATTTGTATGACTTAATATAAATATTTATATATATATATATATATTTTACATTACAGTAGTACTAGAAGCAGTTTATTATTATTATTATTATTATTATTATTATAAAAAATCAGAACAGTCATGGTCAGACCATTTATGCTTTCACTCTATCAGACCAACAGTGGCATTACACGAGAACATACAGTAGGTGTACAGTTTTGGCCTTTATCAAGAGCAGGGACCATTTCAGGTGAGTGGAACCTGATCAGTGACCCAGTACTGATTACAGTGCGTCATTCTCTCGTGCCACGTAAACCATACTGGCACTGGTGTCTTAAGAACAGTAGGACTGGCCAAACTGCCACTCTACAGCTGTCACTGTGTGAATGGTGAGATAACATAAACTCATGCACCATATGGCTTAGAGCACGGAGACTGCACTTACTGTAAATAAACCCCTCACAAACAACCACACGTGCTTGAGGCACATCTCACTCATCTCTATTAATATTCTTGGAAGATCCTTTCTGAAGTGAGTGACTAAGCTAATCAGGTTTTTCTTTTTTGAGAGAGAAATTTCTAAAGCTCATAGAGACTGCATTTATTTAATCAAAAAGACAGGATTATTGTGAAATAATATTATGATTTAACTAAATTTCTATTTATCTGTTATATTTTAAATGTGAAAGCAAAGCTATTAAATGCCTTTACCAGCAATTTAAAGCATTTTTATTGAATAAAAGTATTAATTTAATTCAAAAAGCTTTTATTGACCACACACACGTTTGAGCAGTAGTATATCTCTCTCTTCCTGTGTTTGTCTTTGCAATAAGCACAAATGTAAAACATGAATTACCATTTTGTCCATTCCGTTGGACAAATGCAACCTTTTCACCTTTCCTTTTCACCTTGTCTCTACCTTTCTGTCATTCGTTTCCTCACCCAGTCTTTTCTCTTCCTCTGTTTGCAAAGACCGTCTGCATGTTTGCATTGTGCGCTGTTATAATTGGCCTCTTTTAAAAGTCAGATCTCCGCTGTTGCATTTCAATTGAGAGGCTTCAAAGAGAAAGCTGGGGTTTGTGTTTGAATGGGTCATCAAACGATTCGGTGTGTTTTCACAAGTCCTGACTAACTCGGATATTGGCTCTGAGGTCTTTCAGAATGAGTGGGGCTCTTGATACCAGATTCGGCCTCATGGTTACATTTGGAGCAATCAAAGCTCTTTACATGACCTCCATCAGGAGCATTATCCAAAATGTAGTTGTAAAAATAGAAACTAAATTAGGCTTGATGTCTTTCATCATGACATGCTCACCATTTACTTTTAGAAAAAAACACTAGCCACATCTTTCATGTGGATCCATTATGATATTTCTATTTAGAGGTGCTGATATGACACTCTGTGTCACTGTAACCGAAGTAAATGGCCTCTGTTGTTAATGTTAGCTGACAGCTAGCTGTGTTTACCAGTAAAGTGTGTTTTTAGGTAGCGAGTAAAAGGTTAGAATGGTTTTGGTATACACTCTACGCATGAATGCAGTGCATATAAAAACTATAATAAGATATAACCATGTGGACTCAGATTCGTGTTTTATCCTCTTTTTCAGATGGTGGTGTTGATGGACCCCATGGAGGATCCAGATGATATTCTTCGAGCTCATCGGTCCAGAGAAAAGACTTATATGTTTGATGTGGCCTTCGATTATTCAGCCATGCAGGCAAGCCTATTCTGTATTTGTGCATGTGTATACAAAAGTTAACCTGCTTTTCAAAGAGATCACGTTTATGCAGTTATTTGTGTTCGTGTAAGTGCATTTGTGTTTACTATGCGGTTGAATGAAAGATGAAAATACACACGAAGACTGCAATTAAACATGTTTGTGTGTGCTTCCCTTAGGACGAGGTGTACAGATCCACGACTAAAGGCTTGATTGAAGGTCTTATATCTGGGTACAATGCTACTGTTTTTGCCTACGGACCCACAGGTCAGTACACAGCATTCATACCAAGGGCTGGGATTTCACTAAAATAGTACAACTTTTTAAAATCTTTAAGAAATGAAAATGTTGTCATCGATCACTATGTCTTTCCAAACCTTTAAAAGCTTTGTTCATCTTCAGAACACAATTTTTCAGGACTTATTTTGTGACTCTCCCATTGACTGCAAAGTAGATAACACTGTAAAGGTCCAGAAAAGTATTAAAGACGTCGTCAGAATACTCCATCTGTCCAACCCTAGTGTTATTAAGTGATGAGAATACGTTTTTGTTGAAAAGAGACTGAGAGTATGCAGTTTGCGTTCAGTGGATACTCTTCGGTAATGCAATGGTACCAAATTGTTGAACAAATGTTCTTTCCTTATAAAAAGTAATCTCGTAGCTTTATAATATTACCATTGAACCACAGTCAATAGTGCGTTTGATTTAAACTTAAATGACAAAAATGTCTTCGTTTTAAAAACCCTTTGTACTCAAATATGTTGAGAGAAGTTCACCAGAAAGATAGATGGTGCATATAATGCAAACAAATAACGTGTGAGAGAAAATCAGATCATTAGGATTTTAAATTCAGTAAAGTGTATTTAGATATTATGCAAAACTATAACTAAACTCATACACACATATATATATATACTGTATGTATGTGTGTGTGTGTGTTATTACGCTGCCATCTGCAGTGGCAATATGTCCAAAGTAGTAAAAATCACAGACAATCCGAGCACTACTATGGCACAAAGACAAGCCTCATCAAGCTGATCTTCTTTCTTCCTGTTTACAAAACAGGTTCAGTCAACAAAGACACATGCAAAAATGTGATTTTCAATATGTAATATATTAACCCAGCTCACTGAATTCCAGCTGTCATGAGCAGCTCTGGTAATATTCCATCTAAAAAATAAATAGCTTAATTAAAGATGTGCGTTTATGCTGCTTTGCATTGATTAAAAGTTCATTCCTGGAAAGCAGATGTCTGTGTGGCTCCCGTGTGCTCTAATCTGTCCTCAGAGTGACTCTTACTGACTGTTCCTGTCTTTGGCCGTGGCTATATAAAGCTTAGATCTGTGCTCAGCCTGACAGGGATAAAAGCCACCTGTAAACATTATGTATCACTCACTATGACTCACCTCACGCTTCCGTTTAGGCCATGCTGATGAACATATGCTAATTATCTACGAGTATTTCACATTCATGAAAAGAGGTGGTGTAGTTTAGAACACAGATTTGAATTGATAAGCCTGTTCTGTTATTCCTAATAAGCAGATGTGTGTGTCTACAGGTTGTGGGAAGACTTACACTATGCTGGGAACAGACAGAGAACCTGGTATCTATGTTCGCACATTAAATGACCTATTCAAAGCCATTGAAGAAACCAGTGATGACATGCAGTACAGTGTTTCAATGTCCTACTTGGAGGTGAGAGCTTCATTCGGTTGCTAAATAGGATTTTAGCAGCCACTTGTTGTTGTTTTTTCCCTCACACACTATCACTTAGAGATTTGATATAGAACTTTTAAAGATACTGTTATTCTGTTGCCATGTTAAATAATCGTTTGCCCTCGTTTAGTTTTCATTTAATTTGTTTTCTTTTAAAGGGTAACAGCTTAAGTGTTATGTGATAAGATATTGATCTGGCCCGTGCCGTGTTTATCAGCTCTATTTGCGTGAGGGAGGGGTAATCTTGTCAGCTTAGTGACAATCTCAGCATCTTTGATTACGGTGATGCTGTATTGATACTAGAAAGCTTGTTTCCCCACTGAGTTGTGATGGACTTGTCCAAAGTTTACTCAAAACAATTACATGCTTCCATGATCCCCTACTGCATTAGCCCAGGAGCAGTTTGCTATGCTTTTATGTGACGGGCCAAGTAACACAGCCTAAAGAAAAATAACTGCTGGCCTTATATTAGCCATTATCATATTATGTCATGTCATATAAGGACAAAACTCTCAAATCTCAAATAAAAACTATTATAAACTATTATAAAAAATAGAAATTATATTATACATTTGATACTGTTGCAAGGTGATGTTTTTTTTCTTACCTTAAATAAGTTTACTTTTAAGTCTATATGACATCCTTTTCTCAAAATATGGCTTTGGCGCCTCTTGGGATTTTTACACATTTTGGCGCCAGTTTAGCCTTCAAACTAAATAGCTCTGTCCTGTTTTTGACAACTGATGCGTGTGCATTTGAGATCACATGTGTGAGCTGACGGCAGTGCCATTTCAGTTCCCTCTGTCTCACATTGTTTTCTTGGCATGTCTTATTGCCCATTTTGTCAAAGAAAGTCTGTTCAGCAGTATTTCTGTAGTGACTGATGTTTGACAATGTGTTATTTGTCCCTTAAAATGCTGCAGTATCTTACAGTGTTCTTTAACCCAGCACAGTATGTTCTTGAACCATACAAAAAAACATTCTGTGAAAAAATTGTACAATTATTTCGAATTATAATTGTATCAGAAATAGATATATTTTTATAAAACTGTTTGCGCTCACTAACACACACAGTTAGTTGAACACCTTAATGTACACACACGAACACACAGATTTGTTTGACTTCTTTAGGTTAAAGGGGTGTTTTCGATGTGCAGACCTATGAGTAAGCCACTCCGTCCACACGTGGAAAGAGCAACCTTCAGTAAAGAGCACAATGCTCTCCTGTCCTCTGCTTTTCTTACACCTTCACATTAAAACTCCTGTTTACATTGGGCCGTCCAAATGCTCTAGGGAATGCTTCCCTAGAGAGACAGCATTTTTATTCTCAGCTTCTGTGGTTTAGGTTCAGACCTCTCGGTTTATCCTGTCTCTTTTTTCTCTTTCCATCAGTCTATATCTTTAGCAGGTCTTCTACTCTTTCTCTGTCAATGGATTCTTTTCATACCGTCAGCGTCACCCTAAAATTACAGCAGATCACAGTGACCTCACTGACAGTGATGAAATATTAAATTTGGGACGACTTAAAATGAGTTTTGTGGTGGTGCTCAGGATGTGGCCTTGTTCTAAACTGGGTTGAATGAAGCTTATTGAGTATTAAATATTAAATCAGACATTCATCTCTTTACTAGCATCCTGAAAATACTGTATATGACAGTTTGTACCATGCATTCTGGATTGATTATATTTTTATTGCTGCAATCAGTAGTTAGGGCATGCAATTTTGAAGTGTGAATACTTCAGATATAATCTAATGACTCACAGCTACAGCGTGCACTAAATGTTCAATAATTCAGCGTCAATTGTCCATAGTTCCTTTCATATTTCACAAATTACTGCATTGTCCATGTGCTCAGCTGGTAGAGCATGCTGCTAGTAATGGAAAGGTCACAGATTGCACGTCCTGATATTTATGCACTGCAAGTCACCTTAGATAAAAGCATCTGTCTGTCAGATGCATGAATGTAAATGTCAAATGCATAAACAATGACGGTAATCTTGAAATCTGAGCAGGGTCTTTAATCTGTTAAATTCTTTTGTTTCAGATCTATAATGAGATGATAAGAGACCTGCTGAATCCATCATCAGGGTTTCTGGACCTGAGAGAGGACTCAAAGGGAGAAATACAGGTTGCAGGCATCACAGAAGTCTCCACCATTAATGCACGAGAGGTCAGTTAAACACATTATTCAGAGTGTTTGTGTGCGAGTAAGTAAATACTGTTTGTGTATATTTAAAAAAACGTATTTAATAGTGAAACTCTTATTCAGCAAGGATGTATGTAATGTATCGATAAGTTACTCTGAGGCCATTTTTAATATCACAAATTATTTCTAATCAACTTTTTATGGATTCTTAAAAGAAATTATAAATGGATCACGGTTTACACAAAAATATTAACAGCAAAATACATCGACATTGATAATAAAAAATGTTTAAGCATCAAATTAATGTATTAGTATTATGTTTAATAATGTTATTATATATAAAATAGTATTTAATTTTTTTTTTATTATATATATATATATATATATATATATATATATTTTCCCTGTATTTGTTCTCTCACAGATCATGGAGTTGTTAATCAAAGGAAACAAGCAGAGAACCCAAGAGCCGACAGCAGCCAATCAGACGTCTTCTCGCTCTCATGCTGTGCTGCAGGTGGCCGTACGGCAACAGAGCCGATGTCGAGACATCCTGCAGGAAGTGCGATTCGCACGTCTCTTCATGATCGATCTGGCAGGGTCTGAACGGGCTTCACAGGTATAATGTGTAAAGAGTAGGTGTAAAATATAAAAGTCTCTTCATCTTTTAGTTTAGTTAGAACATAAAAGCACAGTGGGTGAGCTCAAACATGCATCTATAACGTTGGGCATCATTAATAAGACTGTCAATCTTTCCTTTTTACATAAAAGCTGCACAGTTGGTGGCAGATATATTCAGAATCATATATCAGCCAGTGACGAGGGAACAATTCCAAGAGTGATTTAACTATTAGTGATAAACTTAGAGGGAACACGAAGCCATCTAAATGAATATATTTGTTGGTTATAACATCTGTTATGATGCAACACCTGTCCAATTAGGTCATTTTGATAAAAGTAAACGGATGAATCATGTTTAATATAAAAGTGTAATTTTCACTCACTGCATGAGATGGGAAGATATGAGAAAACACATTTAGAGAGTGTGCCATGTTTTTGCCATGGAAACAGTTAAAAATGTGAACCACTCCGGCACCCTGTGGGTTTAAACATGCATGTGACAGACACAAAAGCAGATCACGTTGTTTCTGGTTATGGGGTATTGTTGCTCAGAAACATGAGTGCTTGTTTGTTCTCCATTGATTAGGAAGGCAAGCCTGTTGCACAACTATTCAGAAAATGAAATGTACGAGAGCGCCCCCTGCTGGAAGCTCTAACAGATTCCTATCCTGCATGTAGACTAAGCGTTTAAAAAAAAAAAGGTGCAATAATTACCGTTTCTGTTTTCAGACACAGAACAGGGGTCAAAGGTTAAAAGAGGGGGCTCATATTAACCGTTCTTTGCTCGCACTGGGGAACTGCATTAATGCTTTGAGCGAAAAGAACGGCAACAAGTATGTCAACTACAGAGACAGCAAGCTCACGCGATTGCTCAAGGTACAGCAAAGTAATAATAATTGTGAGATTTTCTTGATTGCAGTTGTCTTACTCGTTTTCTCATGCCTGCAGGATTCTCTGGGAGGAAACAGTCGGACGGTGATGATTGCCCATATAAGCCCTGCATCTCTGGCCTTTGAAGATTCGCGGAATACCTTGACTTATGCTGACCGTGCCAAAAGCATCCGCACACGGGTTAGTTTACTCATGATCAAACAACCTAGTAACATATTTTGTAACCTACTGTTACCGTTCAAAGGATGGGTGACCGTGATATCTTATCGATCTTGTGTCCTGTTATTCTTCCCGTGCAGGTAAAGAGAAACCTGTTGAATGTGTCCTATCACATCGCCCAGTACACCAGCATCATCTCTGACCTGCGCAGCGAGATTCAGCGGCTAAAGAAAAAAATAGCAGACCAGTCCAGCAGACAGCTCAACCCTGACAGAACAGACATCCGCTATGTTCAAGGTAACAAGTGAAACGAGATGTACCAGTGAAACCATCTTGATTTCAATTCTATTATGTTCTGTTGTATTATATTGTTCTCTTCCGTTCTATTGTGTTCTGTTTTATGCTTTCTGTTTGGTTTGATTCTTTTATTTAATTTTTAGAATCCTTGATATTTACCGTTGATACCACCTCAAATTCACTTTGTGTTTATATTAAAATTCTATTCTATTCTATTAAATTCTATTCTGTTTAATTATCTGCTTGGTTAGATTATTATCTGTTTGATTATTCTGTTCTGTTTAAATCTAGTAGATTATTTTCTATGTTCCATTATGTTATAAGATCATTTTCTAAATTGCTACTAAATTCTATTCTAATAATTTGTTTAGGTTTGTTCTGTCATATTCTGTTCAGATATATTTTTTCTGTTAGTGTTATCATTTTCTAATTGGTTCTATTCTATTATTTTCTTTTTGATTATCATTTTAATTGATTCTATTCTCTTTTTCATAAGTTCATTAAGTCATTTTTCATTTTGTTTAGAATGTCGCTTTAATTTATTCTGTCCTGTTGTTACATTTTTAAGATTATATTATATTATTTAACTTGATTATTTTCAGATTTGTACTAATAGATTCTTTTCTGCTTGGATTGTTTCATATCCTATTTTTAATTCTATTCTATTTCTATTCTCACTTAAAGGTGAGTCATAACATATAGTTTTGTGTCTGCCTCTAGCGGGGGTGCAGGCTCACTCTTCTCAGCAGAGCCGGGCCGAGATGGACCAACTGCGGGAGCAACTGATCGATGCATTTAGACAGCAGATGGACATCAGGAAGCATCTTATGGAGCTGGAAAACAGCAACATGGAAATCCAGATAGACACATCCAAACACCTGCTGACAATCGCAGAGTGAGTCTTCATTCTGCACACAAACCAAAACAAGAATACAGCTAAATACACATTGCCCTAAAGCTATTTGGACACTTAAGTCGGAAGCATATCATCCAGTCATGAACAAAATCATCAAGTTGATTTGAACATTTAGGACTGAACAAACCTCTTTTGTGAAATGATTTATTTGAAACATTTGCTTACTTTCTTTTAAAACAATATTGTTGAAATTCGGTCTCCATCTAGCTGGGAGCAAGAACGCTTCAGGAGGAGAAAGAAGTGGCAGGGCGAGAGGAGGAAGGAGAGTTTTAATAAGGATGAAAGTGAAAAAGACTCAGACTCTCCTGAATCTTTGCCTGACAGCACAGAAACACAAGAGGTGGCCATTGCCAGAGAGAACCTCGTCACACTCATGGCTGAGCAGAAGAAAATACAAAAACAGAAGGTAATGTTGTTATTAGCCACTAGATGGTGGAACAACACCTCAAAAAAGCTCCTAGTACTGCGCTGTGAGTTTAACATTCATGTCTGATTCCATTTAGTGAATGAGCTGGTTAGGCAGTCCATTTCAGTGAACTTGTTCTAATAATTTATTATTCATTTGGAATGCTCTGCATAGGTAGCGCATACTACATTCCCTTTCTGCATTTAGGCTCCTTATAAGCAAAGATAAATTGTCTATGACTTGCTATGTTAATAAATTCACTCATCACACTGCTTGACCATAGTCCCTCTGTTCTCTTTAGGCTGGATTGGAGCAGCGCCTGGCAGAGCTTAGAGAGAAAGCACGACGTCTTGAAGAGCTTCTCCCCCGCCGCGTGAGCTCAGAGGAGCAGAGAGAAGTGCTTTGCCTCCTCTGCAAGGTTCACGAGCTGGAGATTGAGAACGCAGAGATGCAGTCCAGTGCACTGCTTAAGGACAACGTGATCCGGCAGAAAAACGTGGTAGTGCAGCGTTTCGAACAGCATAGACACCTCTGCCATGAGATCATCCAGCAGCAGCGGCAGTTTATTGATGGTGAGTCACTCGCAGGAGTAAGGAATGGCACCGACATCTCAGCCAGAGATGAATCAGGCCAAACTGTGCTAGTGAAGTTATCCAGAGTGATGCAATGTGAGGGTTTAGTTCAGTTCAAGCAAAAATACAGTATATATGTATTATGCACACACACACACACTTTCTTGTGAAGAAATGAATGTTTTAAGAAGTTATTTTTGCAGATCACAGTCTCCTGGTTCCTCCCCATCTTCAAGATCTTTATGAGATGTACATGAAGGAAATGGATGAGAAGAACTTGGACAGAGTTGTGGCTCTGGATAAGTTCACCATCCGTACACTTAAGGTAATTCACACAGGCATTTTCAAGTCAACATGAATTCATAATTGACTGTGTTTGCTTTGTGAATACATGTTATAGCTCATATTTTGCACAAAACATCAGTGCACATTATTCAAAAACTCTCCATAGCATTTTCCTTCACACTGAACATTGTAAAATGAGTTTCATTGACTTGAAATCTCTTCAAAAAAAAGTTTTTCACATGGATCATGAAAATATTTTTCTGCAGGAGGGTTCCCTGCCCAAGATCACCCTCCCAAGTAGAGGTCGTGACCCCTTGCAGGAGCTGGATTCCGACCAAGAAAGTGTTCGCACACTGGGCTCAGACAACAGAGAAGGGCGGACAAAACTGAGGAGACACACGCTGCCTCCGATTCTTCCAGAGCCCGATGGGTAAAAGCATTCAAAGCAAATTAGCTTGATACTTTTTTTGGACATTTCCCTCATTATGCAAACTTGTGTATTTCCTTTTATGGAAACCTTTAATAGGCAAATGTTGTGAATGTGAAAGAAAAATAGCAAGGAGCAATCTGCTTGTCCTGTGCACATAAAAAGAACTGTAATATAACTACCTCCTTCATATTGTGTTAAAGGAGTCTTGAGTTTGTTTTCATGCTTTTACTTACGAGTTAAAAATGTTCTCCTCCATACAGAGACCGAGTGTTTAAGAGTAGTCACAAACAGATAAAGAACTCTGTAGTAATGACTCCTCCACCCATCCACATCAATGGCCATGGCAACAGAGAGGTGAGCTTCTTGGAGTCTACATTTGCATTTACTGTAATATGTGACCCTGGGCCACAAAACCAAAGGGTTCATTTTTTGAGAAACTGAGACATCACCTGAAGCTGAATAAATATGCTAAATAGGACATTATTTGAAAATGTAGAATCTGAAAAAAAAATCTGTTTTTATATATTTATGGTAGGAAATGTACAAAATATCTTAATGGAACATGATCTTTACTTAACATTATAAAGATTTTTGGCATAAAATAGAAACCGCAAATTTTGACCCATACAATGTATTGTTAGCTATTTCTACAAATACACTTGTGCGATTTATGACTGTTTTTTTGGTGCAGGGTTACATATAGGTTGTTTTTTTTGTTTTTTTTAAATTATAATAATTTAAATTTTTTAAAAAAAAATTTTGTTTTCTACTTTTATTCAGCAGGAACATGTTTGGTCGATTAAACGTGACAGCAAATATATTTATAATAAAACAAATATGACAAAAAAAAAAAAGTTGTTTATAACTAATATTAATAAATGTCTTGAAAAAAGTGTCTTGGTTCCCACAGATATATTACACAGGACTGTTTTTAGCACTGATGATAAATGCTTCTTGAGCTTCAAATGACAGGAGTTCTGAAAATTCAGCTTTATCATCACTGGAATAAACTACATATTAAACTAATAAGATAGAGGAAAACATTTCACTTTATTACTATTTCTAGTGTATTTTTTAATTAAACAAATGGACCTTTGGTGAGATGTCTTGAGCCTTTTGAACCATATGAAAACGTATTCACAGAAATTTGAATATTCTGTTTAATATACCCTTTAATTGGTTTCTCCATTTGTTTGTTTTTTACCGTGTACTAAATAAATGAGCGTGTCTAACACTATTTTGACTGCATCTCTGCAGCTGTTGCCATCTGTCCTGGATGATGCTTTGAGATACAGTCATCTCAGTCACAGTATGAGCAGCCATCTGGACTCCTCACCTGAGAGCAGCGAGAATGGCACAGATGCCCCTCTGACTCCTAAAGGTAAGAGTACCTCTGCTCTTTTATCTTTGTGCTCGTACACAGCTCCCTGGAAAACCTGTATATGATTGGTCAGTTGAGGCTTCATCTCAGATTAATACCAAATTACATAATGTATTTAATTACTCATACTCATTTTAAAATCCCTGACCTGCTTTCCCACCAGAGAGACAACAGATTCTAAGAGGTGTGCAGAACATTGCAGTCAAGGCTGCTCGACGCCGTTCTAAGGTGCTAGAAATAGATGCCCTGCGATTACCTCCGCCACCTTCACCCTTAGATCCCAAAAAGCACAAGAGTAACCTGTCTCTGACCGAGGCACCCCCTAAAGGCCTGGTGCTACGACGTGGAAGACAGCCCAGCCCGGAGCTACGCCACGCCACCTCTGACGACAACCTGTCCAGCAGCACAGGAGAAGGCCCTGCACCCAGCAGCACATGGACACGGCCACGGAATCGGCAGCCTGTGAAGAACCCCGTTCCACGAGAGCAGGACTTTGAGGGTCGCAGACGCAAGAGGAGATCTCGATCATTTGAAGTCACAGGACAAGCGGTGAGTTTTTAGATAACAGCCTCTGTGTTAATGGATGGATCTCACAAAAACACGCTTAGACCATAATTTAACGTTTTTTGCATTCAAATTTAATGTATTTTTAATAGAATATTTCAGCAGCTGTTACTCTTGCCTTAAGTTTCACATGATCCTTTAGAAATCATCTAATATTCTAGTAGAAAAAAATCATTTGTATTATCAATGTATTATCAATGTTGAAAATATTTCGTTTTGTTTTGTGAATTTCTTGATGAATAGGAAGTTCAAAAACACAGCATTTAAAAACAAAAATAAAATAAAACTTTGGATACCCTAAGCCTTACATGCTTTACTAGCATTTTTGGTTCATTTTAATTGCTAAATGCTGAATAAAAGTATTTGCTTCTTTAAAAAAAACAAAAAATATCCCTAAATTATGAATGAATAGGAAACATATTTTACAGTTTAAGTAATAAGCTCTTAATTGTTTGTGAACAAAAGACTGTGTTGTGAAAATCCTAATATTACAGAAACATTTAATACTCAAAAAATAGACTTTAAAACATATTGTTTAATTTGCAAAAATTATTTATTTTATTTTATTTATTTATTTTGGCAACAAACTCAATATTTCCTTCTCCCCACAGCTGTCTCAGGCTAAGAACACAAGCCAGCGGTTTCGTCCCCTGGACAGTACTTCTGATCCCCACCTGCACATTAACGGTCATCCCCCGGCCCCCCTTCTCCGCCCCCAACACAGAACCCAGCCTCAGCTTACAAAAGTTCGACCCTCTCACAATATCCACCAAACAGGTCTGATTTATTTATTTACTCATTCGTGAAGTATTTTTATTAAATACATGAATCAATTTATTGCAAGATAAACCTGTAATTTATTCAATCCAACATGTGTTCAGTGAAGACCAATGAGATTTTTATTTATTGATATTTTTTTAAATGCACAGACGTATGGCGCATATGGTGTACTGTGTATACTGCAGCACTAACAACAACTTCCTGGTGACCTATTAATTCTCCACAGGATCAACAGCAGATGTCAGTTCCTCCAACCTACCCTCCCACCTCATCAAGCGGGGGCCCCAAACCAGACAACTTCAGCCCCTCTTGTATGTCACAACCACCGGAACAGGGGGCCAGCGCACCCGCAGACACTGAAGCTCTAACCTGAGCTTGGACTGTCTGCTCAAACTCAGCATCAGCACTGTGGAACCAGTAAAACATGTAGAGACCAAGCGGAAGGTTTCTTCTTGTATCCAGATGAAAAAGCTGTACAATGGATGATTAAACATTACTGAAATGTATCTGATCACATGAAAACCAGGCAATGTACTGTAAAATGTCTTATTTAATTTTTGAGTTCATTGACTTGTGTAAGTGGCAAAAATGGATTGTCGTGAATTCAATGGCCTTGATTTGTGTAAAAACTTCTCCCAATTACATACTCCTTCAAAGCCGAGCCAGTGGGACAGGGAAGGAAACCTGCCTCATATGCCTTCCCATTAAATATGTATATCAGGCCTTATAGTGACAACTGAAATTCATTAAGAAGTTCCCAAAAACATATTTAAATCTGCAAGAACTGAAACGGTGATGCTTGTTTATGCGACTGAGGAATCGTATACCCCTCTCATTCCCCAGGGAGCAATATATATTTCACAGCTTCTCTGGCTGTGAAAGTATTGCTCCCTCAGGCCTTGCATAAATGAATGTACTGTCACATTGCTTATGATTCATATGTCTGGCTTCTGTGACCGATTCATTTACTGATGTCATTTTGTGTTTACTGGTAATAATCAATGTAAATTTGCCTTCACTGTCACGCAGGTTTTTTTTCTCTAAAATCCTTTTGGGTTTGTGTTAGCTCTTAGTAACAGACAAGGTGGCTTACTGTATTTAATGTAGTACATACCCTCAGTGGAATGTTTTTCATCAAAAAAAGAAAAAAAAAAAGGCTGCCTTTTCTTTGAGAAGACTGTATTTTTTGTTTTGTTTTTCAGAATTATACATGCATAGACACTTTTTTCTACTCTTAATTTTATACCTTTTTTGTAAGCAAATAAATTTGATTGACAAAGTAATTGCTGTAGTGTATGCACTGTACATATCACCTACACCATATACATTTCTGTCAAGGTCAGTTTTAAGGACATCATGTCGCGGATCTTCTCTCTCTTGCATAATAATTTCAAAGAGTTCCACAAGTCAAAGTTAGACTTTACTGCAAGAAGACATTTAAGCCAAGATGCCTAGAGTCTTTCTCAGTAAAGACTACAATCTTTGCACATTTTTGTAGTCGTTTTGTAGCATACTGACCATTCTTACATCATACATCATCCCCAGTACTTTCCACAGTGGTTTATTATTTTTCAGGACACCGTCTGCTAGTCTGTTTTTCAAAAGATAACTTCTCTTATCTACTACTTCCCAGGTGCCCAGGGTTTGCAGAGGATTACACATCTTAGGAATTGAATAAGTTTTACACACATTATCTTTTCCCCTATATCTATATCTACTTCACACATTATCTCATCCTGTGGCCTCTCCCTTCTCCGGTATCTCTCTGTATTCTCCATTCACAAGCTCAGTCGATCAGTTTGGCCTTAAGGCTTTCAAATGCATCCAGCCCACAAATGAGGCAGACTAACTTGTTTTCTACAGGAGAAACAAGTTATTTAATCAGTCATATGTTTCCCTTTAAGTAACCCACAGTAGTTCATAATATTGTGACCTTTACGCTTTAAACAACAGTACTGACTGCTCCTGTACTGTCAGCACAATGCAGCGTATCATATTTGTCTTTTTGGCACCATCTCATTGCATAACAGGACTACATGTCAATATTTCACTGTAAACAATGTATCCTATTTCCAATGACCAAGCAAAACAATTCCACTCTAGCAAAATATCTAGCACAGTGGGTAATGCGTCATCAAGTGCTAGGTACAAACAGAATTATAAAAAATAAATCTGTCAGAAAAAAAAAAAACTGTATACAACACATATCGTCTCAAATTATATTCAGGGTCACAATTAAGACCTGTAGGTCAACGGCAGGTGTGTTGTTGACGTCAAACTCAAGCCGCACAACCAATCAGTGAAGTCCTACAAGTTCTCAAGCCACTGATTGGTCTGCTGGAGTCTCGTAACTTGTAGCTCTGCGCTGATTGGTTGAAGGACTGGTCGGTCCAGCTGATGGCAGAGGCGCAAGTAGTGTTGACAACGCCGTCCTGGATCTCTTCCCTATTTATTTATTTCCCAAAGGATATTTATTTGCAAAGAACAAAGCGAATTTGGAGGAAAGGAAAGACATGTCTTAATGTATTTCATACGTAAGTGCACTTCCTTGTTTGAGCTCGAGGGGAAGCTGTTAGCCAGTTAGCGTTAGCTGTCAGTGTTTACACCGAGAGCCGCGAACAAAACGCGTTATTTCATCGGTAGCTTTCACTTTCGGCTCTAGTGTTTCCCGTACATTACAATAAAATGCGTGATGTATTTTAAAGAGAAAACAAGGGTCGAAAACCCAGCCCTGCCTTTATTGAAAATCGAAAGCCCAGCCCTGCAATAATTGACGTTATTGAGTAAACCGTGAGGGGGGGAAAAGAGGTACACATTCATAATTAACTTGATTTAATTTTATTTATCTCATAATCATTGGTGGAAACGTGCTTTTATAAAGCATTGCGTTATTATTACACTATTAAAGTGTGATGGTCAGCGACTTTAATGTTATTCATTCGTGTAAGTAATTGCTTTAGTAGTGCAAATGCGAATAGAAAACGGATTGTTTATTAAAAACTATTATATTTGCTATTTTAGGTTATTAATAATATGATTTATGAGTTGTGAAGAAACACAATGTTGGCCTGACTAACTCAAAAAAAAAAAAAAAAAAAAAAAATCCAATTCGTTAACTTTCAGTAAGAAGGTTCTGCTTTGTGTTGCAGCTGTGTCTGATCCATGTGTCAGTCAGCTGAAGCATGCTGGAAGAATGCAGCCTATAACCAGAAGAGATGCGGGAGTCTGGCATCAAACAAGGAGCCTGCTCTACAAAAACCTGCTGATCAAATGGAGGACCAAACAACAGAGTCTCCAGGTGCCTTTCATCTGCCATTCAAATGCTTTCTTCTGCAAGTCAGATCTGTTGCACTATTAAAGCTTTTCCAAATCTCTTTTTTTTTTTGTGATGGCATTGGGCTCTCTCTGAAGTAATCCCTCTGTTATTCACCTGAAATGGCCATTTCAGTCCAGGGTATTTAAAATATGTTGCGTAATAGTGTTAATTTGCACTTCCACAAATCATGCTCTTAATTCATAGGAGATCATTTTAAATGCATAAAGTCATGTCATTAAATCTTGCACACATTTTAAAAATGTATATCTTCCTTGGGACATCTGCCTAGCTTTTATAGTATCTAAACATCTTTATATCAAGATGCATTTACTTGATGTAAAATGAAGTAAATGAATGCTTGTTTTCTTGGAAATCTAGAGTTAAAAATAAAAGATTGGGTTGCTAAAACACAGTAATGGTAACTACTGTATATAAATATAAATAAGATTTTTTAATCAAGCTAATTGTCATTTTAGATTTTTTTAAATTATTTAATTAGAGTTATTGCACATAGACATAAAAAATAGAATTATTATTTACAAAAATAATTTACAAATGATTTGGCATTCAGGACTGTTGTCTTAATATTTTTTAAGTTAGTCTTAAAGAAGTCTGTTAAAAGATCAAGGTCAAAATATGTCTTTGATCGCAGATGTTTACCTCGGGTTGCTCCAAAAGTTTTTTGTTTTTTTTCTGTAATGAGTGTATTCATGTCACTTTTGATAAGAGCATCGGCTAAATGAGCAGTGCAAAATTACAGTTGCCCAGATTGCTTTATCAAATCACAAGACTTAGGAGTCTTAACAGTAATGTCATGTTGTAATTCCCCTCCATCTGGATGAAATCCTCTTCCATGCACTGTTGACTCTTTACTGCCCAGCAGGTTGTTTATTCTCTTCTACAGTCATTTTCCTTTTTTCTTCTGTTCCTGTGCTCATGTATTTTTTATGTAAGGTAACTTTTTTTTAATGTATTTTTAATGGCTCTCTGCCTCCTGTTTGTTTGGTGAAGAGCCACATAAGAGTCTTTTCAGAATTAAAAGGCTGTTAATGGATCACCTACCATCAATACTCAAGTACTTTTAAACCAGTGTCGTAAAGGGAAAATTGTTATGATCCATTATGGAAAGTGGTTGGAAATGGAACAAAATGAATTGTATTATAAAAGAGTCATTGTTGGGCTTTTTGCCAACCATTGTCATCTCTATATTGATTTTTCTGGAGGTGGAGAGTTCTTGGTTATAGCTGGCTTTATGTATGTAGGTCAGTAAAGTGATATACCACTACGCAGCAAACCTTTTTCAGACACGGAGACACTACTGTTTAAAAGTTTTAGCTCAATTGTTCATTGGTGAGGCATCGACTAATAAAATGACTTCATTCCCACCCAGCCCCGCCCCCGACTCTGCACTCTCAAGTTTGCGTTTAGAAGTGCATAAGTGAGTTTTGCTACAGGAATATCGCAAAAATCAGAGCGCTGGGATTTGAGGTTGTGAGGGCCGACTTGTGGTTTTGCAGCGAAACTGAAGTAAAGCTCAAAGATAAATGTATAGTACACAATTGTGTTTGCCATTTTGTTTATGTGAATGACATTTGTAACAATTAATCTGCAACTTCGAATTCAAAACACAGGCGTTCTGAGTATTGTCTGTGTGTGCAAATCAATAGATGCAGCTTTTCACATCAGAGCTGTGAGTATGAATTTCAGCTTACAAATACAAGTATTAATTTGACAAGTTCTCGCATTCAAATGAGCAAGCTCTCCAGTTTTGCTACTGTGTTACCTTCATAGTTTTTAATCACTTTAATACATCCTTGCTGAAAAAAAAAATCTTGAAACAAAAAGTAAATAAAAATTTCACTGACCCAAAACATTTATACTGTTATACTTAACAATTTTAAATTATACCGTTTTGGTTTTAAAGGACCATTAAGAATCCAGTATTGAAATTTTTGAATCATGAAATCGTCGACTTTCTTCAGTGTGGTCTTAAAATAAATTCCATAGACCTTTTTGCAGCAAGAATTGTAGAGCACATCCTCCAGGCACATTAAAAGCTAAGCTCATGTCATGGTCTAGCAAATAAACCCAGAGGGATGATTTGAAACCCTTACTGGCACTGTGTGTTTATGGCCTTCCTAAGGCAGCAAATCAAGAGCTATAGCTGTGTGACATGACCGTATGGATTTGCTTGTTTTATTTATTTATTTATTTTTTCTGAGTCACCTCTGATACTTCAGGTATACTAACTATATCTTACATATATAATATAAGATATAGTTAGTATAATATTTTTATTTATTTTTTTAACAGGAGCTGATCTTGCCATTGCTGCTCCTGGGCCTCCTCATCCTCATTAGCACCCTCAACCCTCATGTCTCATACGGTAGTATCAGCACCAAGGAGCTGGAGTATGAGCGGGACCTGTCACTCAAAGGTCTCGGCTACACCCCCGTCAACAATTTTACCAATCACATCATGGAGGAGGTGGCACGCGAACTCAGTACGTCAGATAAATAAAGAAAATATGTATATATAAATATATAATACATTATCAAAATAAAAAGCAAAATTTGGTAAAATCACATTAGTATGTTTCACTGATTACTGTGTGTTTTTTTTTTTTTTTTTTTCTTCTCATTTGTTTGTGGGTGTCGAATTCTCAGCCATGAATGAACGATTAGAGATGTTCTCCACTGAGGAAGAACTGGAGAATGCCAGTCTCTACGAACCTGATGGCTTTGTAGGTGTGGTCTTCTTGGATTCGATGTCGTACAGTCTGCGATTTCCATACAGCCAGCTTCCTCTGCCCAGCGACTTCACCGAATCCATAAGTGAGAATCGCTCAGTGCTGAAGTCATAAAGCCACAACAGCTGTGGCACCTGATTTAGCTGCTTCTTTGCTTAATTGGCGACCTCCTTTTTAATGCAAATGACATTCACTTTGTAACCGTTTGATCTGTAATGAAAGGAACGGATATGACGTTTTTTGTTTTTTGTTTTCCCTCTCTGATCCACAGCAAGCTGTTACACAAACTATGTCAACTGCCGTGCCGCCAACTATTGGTATTCTGGATTCATACGGCTGCAGTCTGTCATAGATGCTGCCATTATACAGGTTTGAAATGGCATAGATGAATAATTTATTGATATTTAAGCATTGTAGCTGTTAATATGTGGTGTGTCTCCCTGCTGAAGTCTGGGATGAACATATATTAGCTGTTAAAACTATAAAATCTTTAAAAACATTTTAAAATGTGTCATAACTCTAGTCTTTACATGGTCTTTTAGAAATCATCCTGATATGTATATATATATATATATATATATATATATATTTTATGATGTTGAAAATCTTTATCAATGTTGAAAATGATTGATATTTTTGTGGAGACCATGTCAATTTTTGTAGGATTCCTTAATGAAAAGAGTTCAAAAACACATTTAAATCTTTTGTAAAATTGAATGTTTACAGTGTATGGTAATAGGAAGTTGCTTAGTAGTATTATATAATTACGCTTTATTCTTTTGCAGATGAAGACCAAACGTGTTGTGTGGCATGAATTAAAAGTGCGTGCAGTGATGATGGGACATCCGGGTTCAGTGGAGGTCCAGAAGTTCCCTCATGCCCTGATCTCAATCTACCTAGTGCTGGCGTTTACACCCTTTGTGTCTTTCCTCATTGTCAATGTGGCAGCTGAAAAAGAGCAGCGGCTAAAAGACACCATGGGCATGATGGGATTGTATGACTCTGCCTTTTGGTAAGTGTATCCATGAAATGAACTAGGACATTGTAATTCATAGCCAAATTAAATAATGTATAAATAGTCAATCTGTGAACTTTTCTTCTGATTTAAAAATTTTTTTCTTTTTAGGCTTTCATGGGGCCTCCTCTATGCTGCGCTAGTGACGACCATGTCCATTCTCATGGCTGTTATAGCAACCTGCACACCCCTGTTCTCCAACAGCCACTTCTTTGTCATCTTTCTCCTAATTTTCCTCTATGGAATATCCTCTGTAAGTCCTAGCAACCCTTCAGTCACATCCTGAACAATAGCGCCTCAGCTTTAGAGAGTTCAAAGCTATTTAAATGGCTATGAACTCATTTGGCCCCAGGTCTCGATTTCTGCCTACATTGAGAGTAGCCATATGAGTGACAGACTAATCTGAAGCCATATAGAATATGTTATTAGTTTTCATTTTTCGTCTCCGAGGCTAAATTGCTTTCTGCTACATTGGCTTTCTTTTGCGTCAGTGGGATGTGACTGTACTGGTAAAATATCTGACAGAATACAAGCTTTTTTTTTTTTTTCTTTCCTAAAGTAAGCATTAGCCACAAAGTAAGCATTAAAGTGTATTTCCTTTTAATAAATGAAAACGTATTTGCAAGTTATTTCCATAATGTGACATCAATGTGAACAAAATACTGGATACGTCTTGGTTTTATGCCTTGGGAATTTATTATATTGTGAAAAGCGGGATCTATGTTATTAAGACTTACAAAAATGTAAGGGTCTGTTTTTTTCTTTAACATGAGATGATGAATTGAAGATAATAAAACCAGTCTGATATATTTTAGTTTGCTGACCTCAACCCTTTCTTCAAAGGTCTTCATTTTCCCACTTCTTAATCCCACAGATTTTCTTCTCCTTCATGTTGACTCCTTTGTTTAAGAAGCCCAAGTTTGCAAGTACAGTGGGCTCCATGCTGACTGTGGTGTTTGGGTGTCTATCTCTTTTCACTGTACTGATGAGAGATTTCCCCCAGTCAGCCGTGTGGCTCCTCTGCCTTCTGTCTCCCAGCGCCTTCTCTATCGGCATCGCCCAGGTAACACACTTTTGTCACAAACGCACTCAATGGTCTCCATGGTTTAATGATGGTCACCTAGGATGTGGGACCATTAGCCAAGAAATGCATATGAGAATAGTGAGCATTTGAATAAGAAACCGGTAGTATTTCAACCTAGAATGTTTTGACACAAAGTATTTTATGTACACTTTGTTGGGATCTGTTTTTTTTTTTTTCTTTTCATAAAAAGTATTGAAAGTGACAGTAACAATGTTCATATTATTACAAAATATTTCTATTTCATGTGAAATTAAAGTCACTTTAAGTTATGCTATTTGTTTTAGAATTTCGCTGTTACATTTTTAAAGGATTTGATACATTTATTGAAGACTTGGTAGGAGACTTCTTACATAATTAAATAAATGTTATAAATTGTGTATGACCATTCAACGTTTGGGGTCAGAATGTAATTAATTATGGTAAACGATAAAGAAGTCCAAAATCCCATGTATGAAATGGTGTATATTCTGTCACTGTTTTTGTTTTGTATGTGTAGGTGGTGTATCTGGAAGCTCAAGGGGACGGCGCGGTGTTTTCCTCCCTGGGCAATGGTCCTCACCCCCTCTATGTTCCTATGATCATGCTGTTCTTGGACTGCATTCTCTATCTGCTTTTAGCCATTTACCTGGACCAAGTCCTACCAGGTGACATCTAGAGTCAAAGCATTTTGCAGAAAACGGTTTAGCCCCACATAACTTCTCTTTTAACTGTATTTACATTCAGGCATCAAATATAGATTTCTACCAATGCAAATTAATTTGCTTAGCCTTAGCAATGTCCGTTTAATGTGGCTTCAAAATGATTTTGATGCTTGAGATTTTATTTTTAGTAGATCACACAATGTAAATTTATTTTCTTAAAAGGAAGACTGCACCAGCACACTTTTCTAGCTTAAGACTTGTGTTGGGTGTTTTGTAAACGCAGCATTTTGTTCTCTTACAAGGATTAAAAGCATTTGCAGAAGCCATAAAAATCAGTATGCTGCTGAATACAGACACAAATCTGTTTTAGTTATTACCTAACTGGGATGGAGGCATTTGTGAACTCCCCACATAAATGACCATTTCTTCCTTCAGGTGAGTTTGGCACAAGGCGCTCAATGCTGTACTTCCTACAGCCATCCTATTGGTCAAAGCGGAGGAAGCGCTATGTGGAGGTGAGCTCTGTGTATGAGGGCGAGGTCAATGGAACCCCAGTGAATGATGAATCAGTGGAGGCGGTTTCTCCTGAGTTTAGAGGCAAAGAGGTTATCAGGTGCGGACTTGAAACACAAAATAACCAGCGGTCCACAATTTGTATCTCTCTCTCATGTCATATGCCAATGTTGTTTGATGTACCTTAAAAATGCGTTCAGACCAGGGAAGTGATTTAGAGAGCAGTTTGGAAAAGGAATCAATGTTTTTAGAGCTGATGTGTGTTAAATTATTTTAAAGCCTAGGTAAATTTGGGCTAGAAGAGAGCTGACATGCAGCCAGAGCAACCTATTTAATATACATTTCTGTGTTTATTTTTGTTTGTTGATTTATTTATTTTTACTTGTGTTAGGATCTGCAATATTCGTAAAATCTACAAAGAGAAAGACACCAAAGTGGAGGCTTTGAGAGGTGAGTCTTCTCACCTATGTCTAAGTTGTGGCACTTTCTTGTTTGTGTGTTTGCTCAGCATTTATGGATTTGAGGACTAAATTACTGTACTTTTTGTATATTGTAAATAAAATGTTCTTAGTCAACACAAAAGTACTAAACAGCCCTAAACATGATCTTGGTTTTAAATATGTAGTTTAGACTTCTGGCTCTGATGTGAAGGTGCATATCTTTTTCTTTCGTCCATTTGTGGTTTAAAGGTTTGACTTTTGACATCTATGAGGGTCAGATCACTGCCCTGCTGGGTCACAGTGGAGCAGGAAAATCCACCCTTATGAACATCCTGTGTGGCATCTGCCCCCCTACAGAAGGTGCATAGATGCTAATTTAGACTTTTTTTTTTTTTTTGTGAACATGTTTATCTCTTACTGGATCTCTATGTATTGCAAGAAGTTGTACAGCTGCTTTATTCGCTATTCCATCAATTTGTGTTTTATGCATAGGCACGGCAACCATCTATGGCTCTCCTGTGGCAGAGATAGCGGAGGGGGCCGAGATGAAACAGCTGGTTGGTATATGCCCCCAGTTCAACATTATCTTTGATGTGCTCACTGTAGAGGAACACCTGAGGATCTTTGCTGCCATCAAAGGGATCCTGCCCTCTGATATTGATGGTGAGGTAGGAACTCCCAGTGAATCTAGAGACCACATCTTCTGACCGCATATTGACTCATTGTGTAGGAAATTCAAAAAGTTTCCCATACAGTGCATTGAAAAGCTGAATTGACATGAGCTCCACTCTGCATGTTTAAATTATTTCCATTAAGCAATTCAACAGTGATCTCACACTTAAATGGTCTTGGTTGTTAAAGGATGTTTTGATTAATTCCTTTCTATAGATAAACTACCATTCAAAAGTTTGGGAATGGAAAGATTTATTTATTTATGTTTGTGAAATGAGTCTCTTATGCACACCAAAACTGCATTATTATTTTTTTAATTAAAAATAAAAAAGTCAAATATTTTTACATTTTAAAATGCTTTTTATTCCTGTAATGGCAAAGCTGAATTTGTCCGCTTCAGTGTGACATGATGTTTCAGAAATCATTCTGGTTTAAAAATCATGATACAGATCTTTTAGCATTTTTTTGCAAAAAAAAACAAAACAAAAAACTGCATTTACTTAGAATAGAATCTTTTGTAACAATCTAAACATCCCTGCTGTTATTTTTGATTAACTTAATTAGTGTCTTTGCTGCATAAACTTTAAGATGATAGTGTATTTAAAAATATACTCAATAAAACCAGAAACATCCAGTTACTTCACCATTTTGTTCGAATTTCTATTCTAAAATATCTCTCTTTTTAAGGTGCGAAAAGTTCTTAAGGATATGGATTTAGAAAAGATTATGGATGCCCAGGCGAAAAACCTGAGTGGAGGCCAGAAGAGGAAGCTCTCTGTGGGCATAGCGATTCTCGGAAACCCAAAGGTAAATGTCATGGCACCTTTATACCTTTGACTTTTTGATTTGTTTGCTTATTTATCTCCATCCCCTAATGTCATTTTGCTTATGAATCAGATCCTTCTTTTGGATGAGCCTACAGCTGGTATGGACCCAGTGTCTCGGCACCAGGTCTGGTCCTTACTGAAGAGCCGTAGAGCAGGCAGAGTAACCGTACTCAGCACTCATTACATGGACGAGGCAGATATACTTGCAGGTACTTTTATCATTTTTCACTTTTCTTCAGTTCTTCAGTAATTTGTGACTCAATCTAACACACTTTTTTCCGTCACACAGATCGTAAAGCTGTTATCTCTCAAGGACAGCTGAAATGTGTTGGTTCCTCTTTGTACCTGAAGACAAAGTGTGGTGTTGGTTACCATCTTAGGTAAGTCTTAAGAATTGCGCAACATATTATATATATTGATGACATTTTATGTCTACATACATATACATACACACATATATGTGTATGTATATATATCCTATAAAGAAGAATATATATATATATATATATATATATATATATGTATATATATGTATATGTGTATATGTGTATGTATATCTCTTCCTGTCACCTACATTAACACTGTCATTCTAAACCTCCTCTAGAATGTCTGTAACTGAAGGCTGTGAAGTGGAGAACATCACATCACTGGTCAAGCAGCATGTTCCCAAGGCTCAGTTGTCAAGGCAGCAAGAGGCTGAGCTTACATTCACATTGCCTTTCGAGAGCATGGACACTTTCCCAGGTCTCGCTTCTGTTTGCCCTAATGTCACCATCTGCTATGTGACACACTGCCATACGCCCTGCGGAGCAACAGATTGCTTCATGCTTACACCAGTCCTGTAGTTGTGTTTTATTAGGGCTGTTTTTTTTTTTAATATATATTTAATTTATGTTTATTCTAGCTTTTTTATTCGAAGTCTATGATATTGGTCTTTACTTTGTGCTTGCAGTTTAATTTATTCACTTTCATATCATTCCAAACCTGTATAACTTTTTGGTTTGAATTAACATGAGGGTTAGGAAATGATGAGGAGGGCTTTTGGTGTTGCGTGGTTAGTTTTCTTGCATTCCAAAAATATTAACAATTTCTATGGTTACTAAACTCTTCTCACCTCTTACTCATGTTGCAATCCAGGGCTGTTTGCAGAGCTAGACTGTCGACCTGACCTGGGTATCATTAACTACGGTGTCTCCATGACAACATTAGAGGACGTCTTCTTGCGCCTGGAGGCAGAGGCAGAAGTGGATCAGGCTGGTAAGATAACCATCTATCTAAACTGGTTCAAAGCATCTCTGTTCAAAATGACACTCAGAGATCTGTTGACGTGAACTACATGAAACTGATCAGTATTACAATGAACCACAGTAGTTCAATCAATCAGTCACTTATTTATGTAGCGCTTTTAACAATACAGATTGTAGCATAGCACTGAACATTATCAAGTTCTCCTCTGGCCGGACGCCCAGCACCTAATTTCCAGTTCAATTTTAGCACATGTCAGATTGTGCGAAGGACTTAAAATGTGTGTTTGTGTACATTTGGTTCCGGTGATATGTCCACGGGACCCCTTCTAGTTGTTCTTGTCGCCGATGAAGATCATATCTTTGTGCTGATCCACCATCTGATCTGGATATGGACTGAGGAACAGAATAAGAGTGACAGAATAATATTAGCATAGATGCCATTCTTTTTACAATGTAACAAGTGCATTGTGTGTTAAGTAGAGTTTTTCCTGGTTCCGGCTGATCTAATTAATGCAGCATAACAATCCTTTAAAGGATTTGATTAATAGATGTGTTATTAGTGTGTTATGTGTAAGCCAGAGTAAAGAGATGTGTCTTTAATCTAGATTTAAACTGTAAGAAGTTACTTGTAATCCAACTTTTTTAAATCAGCTATGCATTCCTTTAGTTTCTCAATTTGGTGTGTTTCACCTGTCTGAGAAGAAATATAGAGCTGAGTATCATCAGCATAACAGTGAAAGCTAACACCATGTCTCCTGATAATATCTCCCAAGGGTAACATCTAAAGCTAAAAAGTAACGGCCCTAGTACTGAGCCTTGAGGTACTCCGTATTTCATTTGTGATCGAGCGGTGTAATACCTGTTCTATTTGTGTGTTCTTTCATTGGTAGACTACAGTGTGTTTAACCAAGAAAAGGTGGAAGACGAGGGAGACGTGTCCTCTATGGATGACACTGACCAGCGGCTGCTGACGTTTTCAGACAGCAGGCAGGATGCAGTAACCGGTCGTGCCCTCTGGAGGCAGCAGTTTAGCACCGTGGCCTGGCTGCACATGCTCAACCTGCAGAGAGAGAGAAAACCTATCATATACAAGTGAGCAATTGCTAGCATGTACTACCTGATCACATTTTCCTTTTCATAAAAAAAGAAAAGAAAAAAAAAACCCTCAATAAGACCCAGGCCATACTAAAACCTATAGAGATGAGGGATGCATGAACCGTATAATTATCTTAATTATCCATTACAGGCTATAAGTCATACCTTTATCTCTTTTCTTTTACCCAGTTTGACACTGTTCCTGGTTTTCTTATCTGCAATGTTGATTCTGTCTGTGGCAACGGGAAACATTCGGATTCATTCTCCTGAAAGACTGTTTTCACCCATATACCTGCTGCACCGCAACGAGGCTCCTCGCAAATACACCACCAGCCTGCTTGTGCAAAACTCCACCGGTCTGTGAAAATACTTGTCTATATTATATTAACAGTTGTTGACGATTCACGTTAACCAGTTTGGTTAAATGACACATATATGCTGTGGTAGATTCTGACCTGTCAGGGTTCATCTACAATCTGGAGTCTCAAGATATTAAAGTGGAGATGATGAAAAAACCAGACTACATGTCTGCTGCACCTGTCAGCGCCGCCATCAACGTGACTGGATCCAGTAAGGTGAGAAAGAGAATTGCATGTTTTTACACCAATACAATTGGTTAACCTCTCTACCCTTTTGCACTCCGCAGTTTTATTTTAAGAATTAATTTCTTACACTGAAATAATTTTTTGTATGTAGAAAATTTATTTAGATTTGCTGTTTTTCAAAATATTTAAAAACCCCTGTTGTCCTCTCTTGTTATTTCTTAATATCAGGATTTTACCTACATTTTGGCATTTAACAGCACCACTGTGCACTCCTTGCCTATGGCTGTCAATGTACTCAGTAACGCCCTCCTGAAGGGCTTTAACGGCACTGGACACATTAGAACATGGACTAAACCCTTTGACTATGTAAGTGTTAGTTAGTACGATGAAGTCAGTATACATACTATTGTTTGTAAGTGTCTACAGCTATATTCTGTCTGCGTTTTAGCAAATCCCAGATAAGACATCCTATGCACTGGTATACATCGAGGCTGTGATTCTTGGGATGCTGGCCGCTGGGATGCCAGCGTATTTTGCAATGGACCACACAAGAGACAAAGAGGTATATATGTGGGTTGTGACTTCATATTTATTCATCAAGTATGCATTAATTTGATCAAAAATGGCAAAGAGGATTTACATTGTTGCAAGAAATTCTGTTTTAAATAAATGCTGTTGTTTTGAAGAGTAAATCAGCTCATTTTCGATTTTCTGAAAAGGCATGTGAAACTGGAGTAATGATGCTAAAAGTTTAGGTTTGAATCAGAAATTAAGTTTCTATCTAGAAAATAAATTTTCTATTTTGATACATTATTAAATTGACTGTTATTTCCAACATTTTACTTTATTTTTGATCAAATAATGTAACCTTGATGGAGACCTAGAAACATCTTACCGACCCCTGTCTGTAGGGGTCACCCTGAGTTGATTTTATCAGAATGTCTAAAATATTTACAATAATATAATACAGTAATATTTCAGTGCCGCTTTAAAGAATGTTTTTACACTGAATCCTCTCTATCTTCACCGTTTTTATCAGTTGAAGTGTCGCTCGACCCTGAGGATCTCTGGTCTTGTTCCTTCAGCGTACTGGTGCGGTCAGGCAGCTATTGATGTCCCTTTCTATTATCTTATCTTAATCTGTATGACCAGCACCCTGTTTGCCTTCCATTCTACAAATCTTCTAACCTCCCACAACATCATGTCTGTGGTAAGAAACACTTCACCTAGCTTCCACTAAACTTTTCTAAAATAGAACTTATTTAAGGTTAAAGAGCAGATGTTGGCATTAGCATATAACTCATACTATCTTTACTTCTTTCTTTATTTTATTTTATTTAATCTTTATTTTCAGGCTCTGTGTCTTATTGGCTTCGCTCCAGCCATGGTTCTCTTCACATATTGCATATCCTTTATGTTCGTCAGAGTCCAGAGCAATAGGGACTTCTTCTCTGTGGTCTCCATGATGGTGAGTGTTGCACACAACCTGCAAATATTCTTACTTAATAACAATAAAACCTGTTCCTGTTGAGAGAACCTGAAAATATCAAGTCATTCTGAAACCAGAACATGGAAATGGATATTAATCATGAACTGGTTTATAATGACATAAAATATTCCATATTGTGATTTTGTTTTATATTTGATTTATATTTGTCATTATCAATTATCAAATACACGTGTCTGTAAGAAAGAATTAAAGCTTTTTTTTTTTTTCCATAGCTGTGTGTGGTTTCTGCATCCATAGTCCAGCTGGCTCTTGTGAATGAGAATTCGGTTGTGGCTCGTCTCCTACACAATGCACTGTGTTTCTTCAGTCCACTCTACCCTCTTATGGGCTGCCTTAACTGCATTACCGTGGTAATACTTTACCTTCAGGACTCCATCTATTTAATGTCTGAGGGCAAGAATGAAATGTCCTCCTTGGTATTGACCCTGATAAAAGTATTTTATTATTTTAGACCACCTTCCTTCAGTCTCCTCATGATGATGATTTCCTGTGGAATAATCTGTTCATCTCTGTTGTTTCTGTAAGTTGCTGTAATTAACATTTTATTGTCTGAAAGTGTGTTATAAGTAAGGGATAATGTAGAGGCAGCCGGTAGTTATCGCAGAAATAACGGTTATCATTTCGCGATAACAATCTGCTGCCTCTGCATTATCCCGCTTTTTACACGGCTACTTGCCACATAAGGAAAAAAACTGGACATGAATATGAATTTGAAACGTTTTATTGGCATATTTGTTTTAAATTA
>JAUMHI010000008.1:2498177-2513567 GCA_032359435.1 Enteromius unitaeniatus
TTAGACTGATTTGTGAACAATGTTTGAAAGAAATTGTAATATTGTGTATCTGGAATGAATTTTAGATCTTTAAGTCCATCTCATGAAAAAACGGAGCAGAAACAAAGGTGTTGCATTTATATTTTTGTTGAGTGTAAATAAATATAATAAAAAAAAAAAGTAATAAAGTCATAAAAGTTTAAACCTTACCGGGATTCTTTCAGAATCTTGCAATTTATATAAATGTCACTCTCACTCATGAAGTACTATTGTGTCATAAACACAAAGTAACAATTATGTTTCTCAGTGTTCATGGGTCACCTCATATTTATTCTGTGTGATCTTTATTCTCTACATTCTTATGAATGTATAGCTTTTCCAAAATGTTTAAGAGTGGGAAGAAAATATAGAATTATTCATTATAGTAGTCAGAAGAAGGAAAGATATTAAATTACCAGTTACTCAGACAGCAATAATACAAACCCCAAAGCAGTGTTTACTAGTATTTAAAAAAATATTAATGTTATAAGGTATTATTAAACAATAATATTACTAATAAAGAAAAGCATATTGCTGTACTCTGAATTTTCTCATGAAAATTATTTGTACAGGTTTTGTAATGTGTAAAGAATTACTGGCAGTGTTCCAACAAAACATTTTTGATTCTGTTCCATTAGATGTCTATCTGTAAACAATGCCAGGACATGCTTAAAAATCGCTGAAACTTCCTACTAACTCACAGCAGGTGCAAGAACATTGCAGAAGAAGCTTTACGAGGTAAGACTGAGCTTTCTATGTAATGCTGCTTATTGTAGTTATAATTGTATAAAACAATAAGATAGGAGGTCATATAATAATAGAAGCAAGAAAATAGAAGATATCAGTGATAATTAAAATTTTCTAATATATGATTATTATTTCTGATATTCTGATATTAACATTGGATTAGTGACAATACATTTCTAAATTCAGGAGAAGAACTTCTACATTGCACTTTTATCGCTGACTTCATCATGAGATTGTTTCTGGTTTTACAACATCTGCTGGTGTTCATATCAGTCCTGTCACTGAGTATGATTTTGTTTACTGTTTGATTATCAGTCTTAAGATGGAAAAGACCTTAAAATGTGTGAATTTAATAATCTTTCTTTTTCTTTAACAGTCAGAGCACAATCAACATCTCCATTGACTACACCCGCACAATCAACAGGTACTCATGAATTAGAACCAGACCTGTTTCTCTCTCAACCTAAAGGATAATGTTATCACACATACAGTATATAATTACACACAAACTTTTGATTTGATTTGCTTCTGCAAAGAAAAACAGTTTTGAGCCAAGACAAGACATTTTAGACATAATGTATAATTCTACCATAAAATAATTTTCCATTTTTTTGAAGATAAATGACATTTCTCACTAGTAGGGTATTTAAGGAACACTCCACTTTTGTTTAGGAAATAGGCTCATTCTCCAACTTATAAAATTAAGTTAATAAATCAAGTTTTACAGTTTTGGAATCTATTCAGCCGATCTCTGGGTCTGGCGATTGCACTTTTAGCATAGCTTAGCATAAATTATTGAATGCAATTAGACCATTAGCATCGCGTTCAAAAATGACCAAATAGTTTCGATATTTTTCCTATTTTAAACTTGACTCTTCTGTTATATTATGTGCTAAGACCGATGAAAAATGAAGAGTGTGATTTTCTAGGGCAATATCATGATTAGGAACTATACTCCCATTCCGACATAATAGGAAGTTTGCTGCCAAAATTTTTTTACTTTTTTTTAATTTTTTCAAAAGCTACAGCAGGCGCAATGCTAAAAGTGATATTGCCAGACCCGGAGATCAGCCTAATAGATTCCAAAACGGTAAATCTCAACTTATTAACTCTGGGGGATTTGGAGAATTATCCTATTTCCAATTTTGCTGCCAAACACAGCTAAGGACAAAGACCTATACGTAATGGAATATTTTGAATGGCAACATCTGAGCAATGTCTAGACCGGGGTGCCCAACCCTGCTCCTGGTGATTGGCTGTCCTGCAAAGTTTAGCTCCAACTCTAATCAAACACATCTGAAACAAAGTGTTTAGGAACAATTGAAAATTATAGGCATGTGTGTTTGATTAGAGTTGGAGCTAAACTTTGCAGGACAGTCGATCACCAGGAGCAGGGTAGGGAATGGTCTAGAGGTTGAGTGTAACTGTAGTATAAGCAGAAGAAATGACTCGCAAGATTTTTAATGGTGTTTGTACGTGCATTTATTCTTACAATAACCACTACAATGGCAAACACATCAGTCACAGCAGGTAATAAAGCTGTGACTAAAACAAACGGTTATGCAACATTGTTGTTTTGTTTTCTCACTTTTTCTTATATTATGTAGTCTACAAGATGATTGTTGTAATTTTGTCTTTTTCTTTAGCAGAAACAACAACAACACTACTAACATCAACACCACCAACAACTCCGCCACCAACAACAACACCAGCAGCAACAACAACAGAAGGTAGTTATAGACATTTGAATAAATGTTTCTTTTAATAAGTTGATTGTTTCTGTTATGCTTTCTTTTCTTTGTAAATTTGTGTTTATTTTTATTTGTTTCTTTTGTTTATTTGTCTAAAGATTACTTCTCAAAATTAGGTAGCTCATGTTGTTATCTTTATGCACGCTAAAGGAGGACTGGTAGCTCCTAACATTTTCTTCACACTGGAGTGAACAAAAGGTGTAACAACGAGCAACAAATTAGGTTGTTCTTTATTAGAGGGTTTGTCATAGTGTATAAGTGAATATGATTTATGGATGGTATTCATTTTATTTATTTTGTTCGACATGAGACGTGAATTTATCTAATTTAGGTAGTAAGTTAGTTGAATGTTTGTGTGTGTAGGGGACCCCTTTGTCATTTGTTAATGGTGAGGTCCCAGGAATATAAGGGCTGGGGTTTGGTTATTAAGGGAGTTTTTTAAAAAACTCTTTCTAAATAGAACCTGCTTTTTTTCTCTCAATTTATCTCATGCAGTCTACAGGTGATTGTTCTCATTTTGAACAATCACCTGTTCAAATTCTTTTTCTTTAGCAGAGACAACAACTCTACTACCAACAACAGCTGCATCAGGATGTTATAGACCTTAATAAAACTGTGATTAAACTTGTTGTGATGACTGAGGCCACACATAAATTGCCTTATAGTGCATAAGTGAAAATGATTAATGGTATTCACTTTAGTTTGTTAATTTAGATAGCTAATTTAGGTAGTTATTTGAATGTATTTTTGTGTAGGTGACCCCTTTGTCATTTGCTAATAGTACGGTCCTGGGAAAACAGGGGCAGGGTATTGTTTTCTTAGGGCCCTGGAAATTTGTTTTCTATAATATGTTAATCCTCAATGGTATGCTTAAAAAAAATTGAAATATTGTAAAGAACTGAATTTTTGTCATGCTTCCTGCATTTGTTGGATGAATCCTGACACTCATTTTCCTTCAAGTGCTGATGTGGACAAACACACCACCATCAGAGTTTATGGATATTTTTATACATTTGTATAAAGTCAAATGCATCTGGATTTGTGTTTATTTCTAAAGTATGGGACATCTTGAAAGTGAGCCAAGCCCATGCAATGTTTTTATGTATTTTATCACATATTTTTTCCTTTAATAGGCATTACTCCATCACCTGCACCAACAACACTGTCAGGTAATTAAAGAATTACAGTCAACACCCCAACTCCCTGTTTCAGCGGGATATATATATATAAAACTACAGCTATGAAATGAGTCAATGTGGGATTTAACTATGTTTGTGTTAATGTTCATTCTTTTAAAAACCACTACATCAACCACCACAGTCTCAACAAGTAACAATGCTATTGATAAAAAACACATCTAGGGATCTGCCGATCGGGATCGGGACATCCCTAAACACACCATATGAATATGCAATGTGTGTTTTTTTTAAACATTATATTGAAGTTGATATAATGTTGCACAATTTTCTTTAACAGTCACTACAACAACAGCTTTATGGACAGGTATTTATTGACTTTTTTAATTAGTGGTGCACTAATTTTAATTAATGGTGCACAGTTTGTGTATGATTTTTGTTTGTTTGCATTCTGTCATCAGCACCGGCAATATTTTATCCATACGGCACAGCAGCAGGAGACATGGAAATTCTTGAACATGGTGGTGACACCTATCAAACTGTTTCCTTCTCCACTCCATTTAAGTACTTTAACCGCTCACACAACAGCGTTTACGTAAGATTTCATTTCTATTGCCAGTCTTATATAAAAGAAAATGTTATGATACGGCAGCTTATATTTAACTGGATTTTATTTCTTTTATTTCAGGTTAATAATAACGGACTTCTTACATTCTACCAACCTTTACCAGAAGCTCATCCTTACGCTTTTCCCACATATGGAAATGAAGATTACATCGCTGCGCTCTGGACTGAGCTTGATGACGTCGGTATAGGTAGATACTCATATCAGGAGTACACCAGTGGAAGTGTCCTCAATCGTGCCACTAATGATATAAACCAGTACTTCCCAGGAAGGGGCTTCACTGCTTCTTGGGTCTTTGTTGCAACGTGGGACTATGTGCTAACTTGGGATATGAATGTATTTTATCAACACTCAGGCCCGGTAAATAGTTTCTTTCTTTCTATTTTCAGGGACAAGATTGAAGGCTTCATAAGCTGTGAATCATAATGTTTTTGCTTTTTTTTCAGGCAATCACAGTTCAAGCGGTTTTAATTTCAGGTGATGATTTTTCATTCATTCTGATGCATTATGGTGACTGTGCTGGGCAGGGCTTTCCAGTGGAGGTAAAGCAAAATATCACAGTATTGAAATAATGATTTACTAACTCTGTATGTATACATAACATTCAGTTGGGGTTTTTTTATAGGCTGGATACGACACACTAAGCTCCACTGACTACCACGTAATTCATTATGATCCGTATAGTGGCTACTCCACCACAGACCTTAAGACCACGACTAACGTAGGTGTTCCGGGACGTTGGGCTTTTCTTGTGAACAATGGAACAGGTAGGATTTTACTCATAATTATTTGTTACTATTATTAGTTTTTTTGCATCATGTTAAAGTATCTCATTGTGTGTGTGTCCTTTTAGAAACCCTAATAGGAGTTCAAATTAAGCTGAAATCATTTTTAGACCTAACACAGAGTGGAGACAGGGAGGTCGTTTTGAATCAAGTAAGTTAAGTAACAAAAAGTTATTGTTTATTGTTTTGGGTTTTTTTTTTACTTTATATCTGATAGTTGTGACTTTTCTGTCTAGCAATGACCTTTTCAAAATTTTCTCCATTAACCAGCCAGTAGATTACATTTGAAGTAAGGCACATTTTCATCTATCTATTCATCTTTTTTTCCAGATAAAACAAGAGCTGGTCAATCATGGAGTGTCACATCAATTTGAGCTGAAGTTAAGAAAAGTCAGAAAGACAGAGTTGTAGTACATGGATGGGAATAACAACTTTAAATGTTGCCATAGATTTAGAGACTGATAAAGAGAGGAATGTCACTCCACAAGAAGACAACATGGATAACTTCTTGCCCTTCTACTTTGATTTTTTAAAACTAATGAAAGCATGACAAATAATTAAATTATGTATAAAACTAATTGTATACTATGTTTTTTTTAGTTAAAAAATAGTAATTATTTTCCTTGTTTGCCCACCTCCTGAAGAGTTTCAGGGTTTTAACTAATCAGACTGGTCTGTAATATGCGAACAATGAAATTAAACCTGTTCTTCATCTACATCTCCACGTACTAGAAGTATCGCTCATCCATGTCAAAGATTCCTTAAATCTACTTGTTGACTGTGTATCATACTTTAGAACAGCTGGCAATATAACATGCAAACTCTAACGTAGTTTGGGTCATAATTTTAAAGTTTTGTTTATGGTTTTTGGGAATGATTGCATGTCAGTCTGTTTATACTGGCACCTGTCTGATCTGTTTTTCTTTCTTCTTCTAAATTAAACATGGTTTGATGTCAAAATAGCGTAGAGTTTTACTTAGTCAATTTATTCAGATCCGCCGTACCAAAACAAATTAACTTTTATAAACTTTTACAACAAGAAGAATCTATATATAAAATAAAACATTTATTCAGTTGGCAAATTGGATAAAAAGTTCCCATCTAGCAATGACCTTTTCAAATTTCTCACCAGTAACCAGACAGTAGAAAATTTTGGTAACATTCTACAAAATATTGAATTTTTAGCAGAAACTTTCTAGCAGTCTAGCTCTAAATGTTCTGTCAAAAATGCATTAAATTTGTCTTAAATTCAGTGATATCGATCAGTAATAATTTCTGTCCTGCTATTCATTTATGTACTCAAATTGAAGGCCCTATAACCCCTCAGGACATTCAAGTGGATCAATAACAATAAGTAGAAATAATAGATGTATAAAATACTTTTGAGATGGCTTGGAAAAAAGATCATATGACTTCCAAACTCACTGAAGAATGTGGATGTCAGAAAAGTTGTGTTTTTATTAATATAAGAAAGTAGTAGGACTAATAAAGGACCAGTCAGTAACTTCAAATGGATATTTAATACTTATTAAATTTAATTATTTTATGTTTTACAAGATGTTAATCATTTTAGAAGTCGAAATGTCAGATCCAGTCTGTCTGATAAATGAGTAAAACTTTGCGCCACCTGGTGGTAAATTCGCGAATGAGTTTCACACGTGACTGGTTTGTGTCTCTGTGACATGCACGATTGTTTTGACTTATGTTTGTCACAAAGTAAGTAGTTTGGATGTCATGAGTCGGTTTTAATGACTTTGCAGTAATTATTAAAGTGTTTAAATTTATTAGCAATGGAAAAATTAGGAACACAAAAGCCCTGACATGTAGTGGATAAGTAGAAACAAAGAGTAGATTAACCATCAGAAAAAGCACCATACTATTGTTGACTGCACAGATTGACTTTTGAATTAAAGGGATAGTTCACCCAAAAATTTAAATTTAATGTTTATCTCCATACACCAGAGCATCCAAGATGTAGAACACAAACAAAGATTTTTAAATCAAACTGTTGCAGTCTGTCAATCATGGAAGTCAATGGGAATTAAATCTTTGAGATAAAAAAAAAATACACAGAGAAAACCAAATTAAACAAATGAGTGGTCTGTTATGTTTACGTTATATTGTTTTGTTTACCTCTAATTCAAGGCAAAGTTCAACTGTCCTGAGCACCTTCACATCAGCTAACACATGGCACATTGTGTTTCTTCTTGCTTTATATCGGATTGCAGACTTATAAGTGCATTATCGCCACTTTCATCGCTATAAATAAATCTCTCAAATGGACTATTGACACTCTATCAATCTCAATTAGGAGTGTCAATGGTCCTTTAGGTGGCAGTAATGCACTTGTCTACAATCTGCCATACACTTGAAAGTATCTTCACCAGTCACAGGTTTCAATTTGGTTTTGTTTGTATTTTATTTTTTTTACTTTCAAAGCCCCATTGACTGCCATTACATATTCATTTGTTTACTACTGAAGAAAAACGTCACCTACATCTTGTAGCTCACAATGCATGTCAGAGCAAATGGGAATCATGAGGTCAAGGGAACCGTCTGAAGAGCTAAGAGACAGAATTGTGGCAAGGCACAGATCTGGCCAAGGTTACAAAACAATTTTAGGCTCTTAAAGTTCCTAAGAGCACAGTGGCCTTCATAATCCTTAAAATAAGTCGGACTATCTGCCATAAGCCTGGCTTATTTGGTAAACTTGTTTTATGGAACAGGCCCCTGGCCTGAGGCTAGCTTGGAGTACGGGTGGTGGTGTATTTGTGTGGAGTGCAGTGCAGTTGAGTTATGGCCTGTTAGAGTGGACTTTAAATGAAACTTCAGTCATTTTCAGAACTAACACAGAGTGATAACTTTGAGGTTGTTTTGGATCAAGTAAGTTACCTGTCACGGTCAACAGTTTATGTCATCACTCACGCTCACTCTAACCTAGTTAACTAATCACCGTCACCTGTCACCTCCACCTGGATCTCAATCATCACCCAATCAACATAAAACCACACACCATGCCACAGTCAGTGTCCAGGCTCGTATCTCAGCAAGCGGACTCATTCTCTGGCAGGACCGAGCTCTGTTACAATTACTTACCTATCTACTTACCCTGTGAGTTTCCCTGTGTCTCTCCTCACTCTGTTGTACTCTCTCCAGGCTCCTTGGAATCCCCTCAAGTATCTTCTGTGTCTCCAAAGTGTGGTGTGTTGTATTGTGATTCGTCTATGTCCCTGTCTTCATCATCCTTTGTCTCTCCAGCAATCTCCGGAACCTACAAAGACCTTGCATTGTTTAACACAGCCATATCACCCTGCAGCCTAAGCCTGGTTGCCCACTGAAGCTAAGGAGGGTTGAGCCTGGTCAGTACCTGGATGGGAGACCTCCTGGGAAAACTAGGTTGCTGTTGGTAGAGGTGTTAGAGAGGCCAGCAGGGGGGGCTCATCCTGTGGTCTGTGTAGGTCCTAATGCCCCAGGATAGTGACGGGGACACTATACTGTCAAAACATAAGGAGTTCATGAATTAATTCTTATGCACATCAAAAAGCAATTAAAGGATGTGAACTTATCGCTTTGATGTCTAAACTTTAAGTTGAAGTGACTAGATATATCAGATCCAATAGAAATTTGAGTGTGATGAAATGCAGTTATCCAAAGCAAAAAAAAATGTCCATAAGAGGAAGCATTCGGCAAGTCCTTCATCTGGAGAGTCTATTTTTGCTCTACTGGAATCCGGAACAGCAGATTGTTTGTGGGCAAAATTAACATGGATTGGCATTAAATTGTAACAAATTAATAATTTACGCACAATTAATGTGTGATACTTTGTACACGGTAAATTAGAAAAATACACTCAACAAAAATATAAACGCAACACCTTTGTTTCTGCTCCGTTTTTTCATGAGATTGACTTAAAGATCTAAAATTCATTCCAGATACACAATATTACCATTTCTCCACTGACTACCACGTAATTCATTATGATCCGAATAATGGCTACTCCACCACAAACCTTAAGACCACGACTAACGTAGGTGTTCCGGGACGTTGGGCCTTTCTTGTGAACAATGGAACAGGTTTTTATGGAACAGTAATTATTTGTAACTATTATTATTTGTTTGCATTATGTTAGTGTCTTATTATGTGTGTGTCCTTTTAGAAACCGTCATAGGAGTTCAAATGAAGCTGAATTCATTTTTAGACCTAACACAGAGTGGAGACAGGGACGTCGTTTTGAATCAAGTAAGTCACACTTTTCATAACAAAAAGTTCTTGTTTGGAAGCTTTTATTGAAGGAAACAAGCTTATCTTATCTTTTATTTTTAACTTTATATCTGACTTTCCTGTCTAGCAATGACCTATTCAAAATTTTCTCCATTAACCAGCCAGTAGATTACATTTGAAGTAAGGCACATTTTCATCTTATCTATTCATCTTTTTTTCCAGATAAAACAAGAGTTGGTCAATCGTGGAGTGTCAAGGAAATTTGAGCTGAAGTTCAGAAAAGTCAGAAAGACAGAGTTGTAGTACATGGATGGGAATAACAACTTTAAATGTTGCTAAAGATTTAGAAACTGATAAAGAGAAGATTGTCACTCCACAACATGGATAATTTCTTGCCCTTCTACTTAGATTTTTTTAAACTCATGAAAAACATGACAACTAATAACATTATGTATAAAAAATAATTATATACCATGTTTATTTGGATTAAATAATAATAAATTATTTTTATTTGTTTGCCCACCTCCTGAAGAGTTTCAGGGTTTTAACTAATCAGACTGGTCTGTAATATGCGAACAATGAAATTAAACCTGTTCTTCATCTACATCTCCACGTACTAGAAGTATCGCTCATCCATGTCAGAAAATTCTTCCACGTAATCTTGTAGACTTTGTATTGTACTTTAGAACAGCTGGCAATATAACATGCAAACTCTTATTTAATGTAGTTTGGGACATAATTTCAAAGTTTTAATTATGATTTTTAGGAATGATTGCATGTCAGTCTGTCTATACTGGCACCTGTCTGATCTGTCTGTGCTGCTTCTACTGAATTAAACATTGTTTGATGCCAAAATAGCGTAGAGTTTTACTTAATGCCCTGCCTTTGACGTCAGTCACAAACTATATGGGAAGCTTTCGTTTTTCATTTTTCTTTTTTTTCCAAAGTTTATTCAGATCTGCCGTATTAAAACAAATTAACTTTTAGAAACTTTTACAAAAAAAAAAGAATCTCTTTATCTAAAATAATACATTTATTCAGTAGACTAAGTGGTAAAGACATTGGCCACAAAGTTCAATAAGTTCAATTAATAAAGCTTAGGTTTAAATTTTAATTGCATTTTAAGATACTTTTTTTTGACTGTCGCAGTTCTCATTTACTCATGGGATATTTTATTATAACTGTGCTCATGTAAGTATGAACACAGTAAACAACAAACATTTGTGATGGATTATGCATTATTTGCATCTATTTTTTTCATCTTTCTGGCTGATGAACAGCAACAAGGAATAGTTCACCGAAAAATTTAAATATGCTTCAACTTCATTCATCCTCAGGCCATCTAAAATACAGATGAGTTTATTTCTTCATCAGATTTTAAGAAATGTAGCGTTGCATAACTTGCTCATCAATGGATCATTGGCAGTGAATGGTTTCGGGGAACTCTTGGAGAGAAAAAAAAAAGTCGACAGAGGTTCTTTCACTTTAATTGTTTAGCTTGAACATTGAGTTGTGAGCATTGGAGCATTTGACAAGCATTCACTGAACATGTCCCTCCCTTTAGTGCTATGATAATTAGTTTAGTGATGCTTTTAACATATACAGAAGACAAGAAGGTAGTCCATATGACAACATCTAAAGTAAGTACCATCCAACTTTCTGTCTATATGGTTTGCATTTATAACCTATTTTCTGATGATACGTCTGTACATCTAATCTGATATTTTTTGCTTTTAACTGACAAGTGTTTGTATAACTTAACGGGAGACACTGCTGGCAAAAACCCTGTTTTTTCATGCACCAGTCAAATTTGAGGTTTGGGGCTTTTTGCTCTTTCATAAAAAAACAAATAAAATTAAATTACAGACTAGTAGAAAGAAAACAATCAGAAGACACTGTTGAGTGTTTCTTTTATAGCACTATTTTTTATTTGTATCAATAGATTTCAATTGCAATGTTGTTAAAGGCTGTTTTTAATGTGATAAAAACCATTTATGTATGTGTATGTGTGTATATATATATATATATATATATAGAAATGTATACAAATTAGCACACATTTTATATAAAATAATGCCTCGTATGCACATTTAAACTTAATATTTTAGAAAACTTGTAATACAATATATATATATTTTTTGCAATTATCAATGTAATAAATCAACTAGGTAAGGTGACAACTATTAGTTCATGTATTTTATGCTTTTCACCTGCAGTGTCTCGCCTCTAAATTTAAATAACTATTAAGATGGTATTGTTATCTTGTACTTGTGTTATAGGGGTGGCATTCTGGTATCTCAGATCCCATCCACATGTTTATCATGAGAGCGTCTCCACTTTCAAATTATCTGCTCATATTCATATCAGTCCTGTTACTGAGTGAGTTTTAACATGCATTTGAATGATATGCAATATCATATGGAAATACATATTCTATATGGAAGTGTATTTAAATGTAAACTTTTTCTTTTTAAAAAAACAGGCAAGGTGACCGAGGCACAGACAGGTAAATCTTGACTTTAGCGCTGAACTGAAGCATATAAAAAGTCGAACTGAACTCTTTGAAGTTAACAATTGAACATGATTTCAGTTGCAGCGCCGATGGTATTCTATCCATTTGGCTCATTGGCAGGAGACGCTGTTAATATTTCCCCAGAGGACGAAAACTCAACTCTTGTTGAACTGTGGAGTCCTTTTGTGTTCTTCGGCCACACGTACAACAAGACATATGTGAGAATTTAGTTCTGTTAATGCAATGAATGGTTAAAATGTAACCTGCACAACTAATATATTTTATCACTTAGGTTAACAGTAATGGACACCTTACATTCAATCAGTCTTCATCACAGTTTATTTTCCACTCATTTCCCACCAATGGAAGTGAAGACATCATCGTGCCTCTCGGAACCGATGTTGATGTCAGTATGAATGGCATCATCTCGTATCAGCAGTACTCCGCCGGAAGCATCCTTACTCGTGCCACTCAGGATATAAACCAGTACTTCCCTGACCTGAGCTTCACGGCTAACTGGGTCCTGGTTGCAACTTGGGATAGAGTTGCGTACTATTACCACACTGGCACGGTGAGTTTGTTTGTTATAACTCCTTCAACCTCAAGGTTAGAGATTAGATATTCTTAGAGCTGTGTAACAATCAATGTTCCCAAACTTCATTCACTTCACAGGAAACGTCATTTCAAGTGGTTTTGATTTCAGGCAGCGATTTGTCCTTTGTTCTCATGAATTATGGTGACATTGCTTTGACATATAATACTGTGCAGGTAAGACATGACTTCTATGTTAGCGGAACAAATGTTGCATCTCTTCTTGATAATCTTATATTTTTTTCCTTGTTTGTACAGGCTGGTTATGACACAATAAACTCCACAAGCTACTTTAACATCCCCGGGGCAAACAATGGGAGCGCTATTCCAAACCTTAAGAGCTCCACTAATGTCAATGTTCCAGGCCGATGGGCCTTTAGGGTAGACGGTGGACCAGATCAAAACAGAAAAGGTACACAACTGCTAAGGTTGTTGTTGCTCAACACAGCACTACAGTGAACATGCCACTAAAGATGTTATATATTGAATGAGCCTGAATTCCTTTGACAAAAGTGTCTGCCAATGTTACAATAATAATGTGCCCAGACACAAGCAAACAAACAAGTTTGAAGATCCTCTGCAGTGAATGGGTGCCATCAGTATAAGTGTCCAAACAGCTGATAAAAATGTCAAAATAATTCACAAGTATGTGAAAAGCTGTGTTTGTAAGAAACAAATCCATCAAGGAATTATACGTTTACATAGTCATTTAATAAATGCTTTTATACAAAGCAACTTAAAATGGACAATGAAAGCAAATTAACTCAACAAAATAGCAATGATAAATAAGTGCAATTACAATCTCAGTTTACTTAATGCAGTACATGTAGCAAGATGCTTGTTTGTTTTTTTATTACGTAATAAAAAGAAAATAAATAATATACAAAAAGAATAGAGAAGCTATTGTGAAGTGTGACTAGAGTTACAAAATAATGGATTTGTTTCTTATAAACACTTGTGGATTATTGTGTTGTTTTTATCAGATGTCTGGACTCTCACTCCGACGGCACCCATTCACTGCAGAGCATCCATTGATGAGCAAGTGACGGTATGATATTTCTCCAAATCTGTTCATATGAAAAAAAAAAAAACATATACATTTCAGATGACCCGAGAGTGAGTATATTGGAAGGACATTTTCTATTCTTGGTAAACTATTCCTGTGATGAATTAACTTGTGTATCTGTGTGTGTGTGTGTGTTGTATCTTCTAGAAAATATCATAGGACTTCAAATGAGAGTTGCTTCATTTTCAGACCTAAGAGAGAGGGGAAACATTGATGCAGTTATAGAGAAAGTAAGTTGGGCTTACAACAGGGTGTAGCATTTTTAGTATTAATATCTTGGCAAATTATGGTGCTATTAGACAATTTCAAATCATTTGATCTTATTTCAGCTACAACAGGAGCTGATCAAGTATGGTCTGCCAACCAGTGTCAAACTCACCTTCAGAAGAATCCAAATGACATAACACATGATATCAGCCACGTGCAAGGAAAGAAATTTGAAATGCGACAAATTCTTGCATCAAATATATCCATGCCATTAAAAGATAAATATGGTAACTATACAAAATCAGATCTGACTTGAAAGATTAGAAATCATAGTTATTTGTGTGTAAACCGGCATCTGCGGATCAAGAATGTCACTCTACAGGAAGACAGCCTTGAGAATGCGGTTCATGTGTTCTCACATGTAAAAGATTTGTCGACAGGGGTTTGACCTACATCTGCAATTTGTGGATAATGGGCATAAACCTGTTCTTCCTCTATGGCTCCATTTACAGAAACATCTAATACTTGCTGTAATGTGACATTCTCTTAATGAGATATTTGGACAAGTGCTGTCTGTTTTGGCAAGCTTTGACATTTTTAAATCAAGTGAATTTGAATAAAATGTTATTAATTATTTTTGCTCAAGGAAAAAGTTCACAAAACGCACACAATGTCCTAAATAAATGAATGCATTCAGATGTATATATGGTAGACTATTTAGATTTTTGTCTTAGTGAGAGTTGGTGACATACAAACACCGTTGTAAATAAAACAGTTTTACAACTACAACATTATAAAGGGTTGTTTGGGTTTTTTTTACTGAACATGAATTGGCAAACCTTTTAAATGTGAACAGGTTTTGTTGATCATATTAGACTAAAAAGCAGAGTCTTTATTCTGCTCTCAGTTTAAACTTAGAAATGCTTAAACTATTCTCTGATTGCACACTTTCTAGGAAATCTTTCGTTGTCTCTACAGTATCAAGATCAGGATAAATTTATGTCTCCATCTGCTGTTCAGACTAAAACATTTAAAGAAGCCTTTAGGTTTTATATTTATTTCTAGTCCAAATATAAAACCTATTAGCCAATACGTATATTTCAGCTCATCCAAAATACAGTTTTCAATATGGATTCACAATGTACTAATAGATAAATGTATATAAATTGTTCATTGTTAACACAAAACCAGTTGTGGATTGCAGCATAGGCTTTTTTAATTTACCTACTTATTATAATTTGGCTGCTAAAAAATAGCCTACATATAGGAGTTTAACACAGACACACACATAACTATTTTGTTTTATTTAATGATTGTTTGTTGAACTAATAACTGTAATTTGCAAATGGGACCTTCTGGTTTTCTCTCTATCTGACCCGGTCTGTCCCACCCTTCATCAGCACACACACTCTGGACTTGGATGATGTTATAGTTTATTTGGTTCCTGCACACAGAGCAGTAGGAGACAAACAGCAAGTTCAGTTATGTTATAGTTCCACCCACGGCAGTTCTCCATAGCTCTTAATAACAGCAAACAGTATGATATTATAAACAAAAGTTCTTTCTAAACAATTTGTTGTGTCCTTGTATTATTGTCACCAACAGAGGACACTAATGGTTACTAAATTGTAAGCAACCATATGGCAATTCAATGTTGTCTTTTTCTAAACATACTGATTTGTGATAGTATAGGACATCTCAATCAAGCAGGAATAAAATTAATAAAAGTCC
>JAUMHI010000008.1:2513667-2542630 GCA_032359435.1 Enteromius unitaeniatus
TTGTCTTTTTCTAAACATACTGATTTGTGATAGTATAGGACATCTCAATCAAGCAGGAATAAAATTAATAAAAGTCCGAATTTAAAATAAAGCATATGGGATATATAAATTACACAGCTTATAGAACTCTGTATAATGAAAATCATCATGAAATTTCTTAAGTGCTTTTACAAAACACAGTTAAGCACAAAACATTTACTTAAATACAGAACATTTTAACATGCCTATAGCATATTTTTGCATATGCAATGTTTTTACGTGTTGTATCATTTATTAATTATACTAGAATGTAGTAGAATGTATATATAATCTTAAGGATACTTTAAAATATTTTTTAAGGAAGATACAAAACAGACACATGCCGTCTTGCTAATGACATATAGGCTTATTAAATAGACAATTAAACATTATAATAATGACAACCCAATGAACAAAAAATCTAAATGATACAGTTGCGATAACTTTTATTGACCAGAAGATGGCAGAGTAGAGCTCTGTGTCAAAAGCTTCGAAGCATCAACGCAGTTCGTTGTAAAAGCCACACTGCTTCAAAGGCTTCGTTTGGCACATCCCTTAACTTCGTGAACACTATACGATAAAGAAACAATTGTCTACACACAGAGCAGTAGGAGACAAACGGCAAGTTCAGTGACATTGTAGTTCCGCCTATTCAGAACACGTGTCATTTCATTAGCACATGGCAAAACGGAAATAACACATACACGAAAAGAAAACACACTTGACAAGTGAATCAATATCAATGATGTTCAATACCTTGATTTTTAGTGTGGAGCTACAAGTGACCCTATCTAGGAGATGCCTATTTGACGTCTGCACTTAAATCTGCAAGGCGTATTACTTGGGGTATTTGCTCATCTGCAATACATCTATTGGACATCTCTTTTTAGATGTCTATTAGATGTCTTTAAGATATTTATGATTAAGAATGTATGTAAAACTGACATCTGAAAGACGTCTGCCAGATGTTTGTAGACAGCAGATGCTTTCCAGATCAAGAGCTCTTTAACAAACATCTTGCAGACGTACGTGTGCTATCTGGGGACTTATATCCAAAGCAGTTCTCCATCGATCTGCTGCAGACTGTTTGAACGCAGTGGGCACCTGCGTAACCAACTGGAAGTGTGATCACAACTTTTTTTTATTAAAAGGACTGATATTTATATTTGTATAATTTCTATAATCTCGTCACACATATATCATCAGATTTATCCTGACGGGAAATTATAATCATTAAGTGCAGTCTATCAATCATTATGACGCCATAGAGTGCAGTTTAAAAGTTTAGAATTTAGGATGATATCCTCCTCACCCAAATTTATATTAATATCTTCCTGAAAACAACCACATTAAATTAATTCAAATGAAATTATTTCTACTTTAATAGATGAAATCATGTGCCGCTAAAAGCTCGGTGATCGTCTGGGGGTAGGTGTCGTCCATGAAGCCAGTTTTGTGGAGGATGGCCTTAAGGTACGAACAAATTAGGTTATTTTCTCATCCTTTTCACTATTATGTCCACAGATTCAAGTTTAATATGATCTCCACACATGTGAATCGTTCTACTTTTGTTTTGTTGATCACAGTGAAAGATGCCATGAAGACAACATGGAATATCTAACTATTGGCTATTATAAGTCACGTGTTCTCATCTTAGTCACTGTTTTTTTTTTATCGCCGACTAAATGGTTTATCGATAGATAAACTATTCTAAAACTGTCCGTCTTCTAGCCTGACCATCCAAACCCCTTACCTTTGGAGATCACCCTCACACTCCTGGCCAACAAGGGACCCAGCGCACCAGGAATTATTATGCTGCTGGACATTTATGACATGGTCCTCGAGTGTCTGTTGCTCTCTGAGAACTTAGTTTCTTGGAGGGCCACGGAGGCAGGCTACAAGAAGGTTTAGTTCGGCACATCATCTTGCAGGCATCGGAGGCAGCTCTCATGTGTTGTTGCTGGGGTGTATTTCACGGTGACATTAAGTTGGAAAACTTTATTGTGAGCAAGGACACCCTGCAAGTTGATGGGTGTTGGGACCTCATAAGAAAGTCTGCCTACACAACATTGTATGTAGGTAGCATTCCTCAAAGCTCTTAGAGAAAATTCTTCTGTAATGCAAACTTGAATATGAAATAAAATCTCTTCCCTCCAAGCACCATGGAGTACTACCCTCCTGAGTACAGGATCAAGGGCAAGTACCATGCAATGTCACCTTGTTCACGATGCTGTGTGGCTGTTTTCCAACTGGCGAGGACCTACAGAAGACCAAACTAAACCTTTGGTAAGAGGCAAGGTCTTCATTACAGGAAGTCTGAATCCAGTTATCATACACTTATTCTTCCATATCTGATCTCCCAACTGAATAAATGCAGATGTAAATGCTTCAGGTCGTAATTTGATATCGCTCGTGTTTTTCCACCGACTGCTGCCGTTTGGTCTGCAGTCTCCTGTAACAAAAACCAAAGCAGCGTCTCAGTCCGGGGAAGGTCCTTCACCATGACTGGTTTAAGGTACAGAGCCTATGAACAGCCAGTTTTTACATATTTGCTTTTGTTGTTCATTTTGATTTATGAAGTGTAATGTATATACATTTACACACTCATTCATTTAGCTATTATCCAGTGTTGTTGTATATAAACCCAGACATTTCCAGAGTCTCGAGTCAGCTTTGCGTCTTGCGGGTTGGCAGGCCACGATTGCGTCCTGCACCATGGCCTGAAGCAGCAGTATTTGCATCTGGCAGTACTGTGATGTAATGTGTATGACCCTATCCCATCACTGCCTCCACAACATAACTGCATCAGTTCAGGTCCAGTCTCAAAGTTATTCTCATTTCAGAGCTCCACTGCTCTGGTTCCTCAGCGGTTCCTCTCATGCTTACGAGGAAAATCTTTGATGTCCTAGAGGTTTCTGCAATGGTACTCCAGGTGTTTATTTATTATTGTTTATTTAAGGTAATTTGGTAAGTACCTTTAAGGTAACTACTCATAAAAGAGCTGTGTTCAACTGATTCATGAAGATTTAATGGATACTTCTATAAAAAGAGAAGGGAACATAATATAAGGTAACAAAGTCAGACTCCTTTCTATTACATAAAACCTTTCATATATACAGTATATTTATACACTGCAAGAAAAAATATTTTATTTTTATTTACCCTCATTATACCTTGGAAGGAGGTTTTAGGGTTTACTTGCATGTCCGTGTTCTGTAATTTTCTGTCATTTGCTACATCGTGTGCTTTTATTGCGACTGCATATGTCACTAAACTCTTCAGAGTGTCGAGATGTTTTTGTACACCAGAAGGAGGCGATAGAGAAGCATCTCTGCATCTCCACCAGGCCCGTAAACGACTGTTATCAGCTTTATTACAATGTGAATGACATGCACATGATGTAAATACAGCCAGCATTTCTTTCTGTAAGTTATTTTATTTTTATCCTTTTATAATTTAGGTTATATGGCTAAATGTCTGTTTACTATTAAACAAAGACTAGTTAAAGAAATGTTTAATTATATTCCTTAGGTTATATTTAATACTACAATATAGTTAGACCATAATAGTTTATTTCACATTCTTATTTGTTTGTTGGCTGATTTGTTTATTATAGATGTGCTCGTCGGATGAATGTCCTCTGCATTTTCAAAAATGTAATACATAATTAAAAAGTGTATACACCAGAGAGCTGCACGATGATGGCTATTCATGCCCCAACTCTTCCCACTTCTGTTCACTCGGACTCTTTTACCATATCCAATTGTAAATTCAAGTGAAACTTCGCTGAGTTCGCGTGATATAGCTGTACTGTGCATTTACATAGGATAGGGGAGGGGGAGTTTCGTCCAATTAGACTAATTTTATGTTAAGTGATGATGATACATTATTACCCTCTATCCAAACTAAACGTCTCATTTCACTGACAAACTCCATAATCACCGAAAAAAAAACATTTAGATGTTTAGTTATTTTATTCACATACAACACGTAGGCTAGGGAGGATAGGTTAGTTGTCATCAACTGAGATTTTAAATGTCTATTTACACAAATGCTTGTTTTTTTCTAGCGATTGCTTTATATGCTATATCAGAATAACGTTAAATTCCCACATTTGTGTAAAGGCTGCTGGATAAACTATTAAACAATTTATTAAATTGAGCCAATAATGAATGCAGGTTTTGAAATAAATGGAATTTATTACACCATTTGTTGAAAGCAATGGTTATGCTTTGTTACATTTTTTTTGTTACATATATATTTATATATATATACTGTTTTACTTATTTTATTCTTAAAGTAACGTGTTATTACAGAGGCTAACGTAAACAACTAACCCATTGCATTGTGACAACATGCTCCGCTATCCTATATATAGTCATTGGCGTTAAAAAGGGTAAATAGGTTTTATTTTATTATATTTATTAATTAAATTTTTTTTGCGTTTGAGACAGAAATGTTTACAAATTAACATACACGAAAAATTTGGCCACTCAACCATATCATATTCGTTCTTTTTTTAATGATTAAGTATCTCAGTTTTTTGGGGTTTTTTATCTTTAGTTAAACACTCTTTTAGGCTTATCACTAGAATGATCTCGACGCCAGATTGATGCATATTGGATGAAGTTAATTGAGGAGAAGTGTGACAGTGGGAGGGGTTGCCAACCCTCAGTTCATTCACTCCATGCTCCCTGGACAGGTTAAATACCCCTCCCCTGACCCGCACTCGGGCACTCTCGAGTAAACCCTCAGAGACGAGCACACCCAGCGGGTCTGAACGGAGAAACTCATGTTTCTGGAGGGAGAACGGATTATGAACGCGTTCGGCCAGCAGCCGTCGAGCCAGCAGACCAGTCCCCTCCAGCACCCCAACGCGCAGGACATCCTGGACATGACCGTGTACTGCGACACCAACTTCAGCATGTACCAACAGAACCTCCACCACCACCACCACCACCACCATGCGCAGAGGCCACCTGCGCATCCTTCCAGCTACGGACTCGGCGAATACACCTCATCCACAGCCAACCCGTACCTGTGGATGAACAGCCCAGGTATCACCTCATCCCCCTATCTCTCAGGTCCGAACGGAGGCTCTTACATTCAGTCAGGATTTGGGTCGAACCAGCGGCAGTTTCTTCCTCCTCCCACCGGCTTTGGTAGCGCGGATCTCGGTTGGCTGTCCATTTCAAGTCAGCAAGAACTTTTCAAGATGGTTCGACCTCCTTACTCCTACTCAGCGCTGATCGCGATGGCTATCCAGAACGCCCAGGATAAGAAACTGACGCTCAGTCAGATTTATCAGTATGTGGCGGACAACTTTCCTTTTTATAAGAAAAGCAAAGCCGGGTGGCAGAACTCCATAAGACACAATCTGTCCTTGAACGATTGCTTCAAGAAAGTCGCGCGGGATGAGGATGACCCTGGTAAGTTTGAATGCTCTTTATTGCTCTATCAATGCTGAATTACGCGCTAGATTTTAGTGCAATGCTGACTTGTTTTCTCGTTTGCTTGGTTTAAAGGGAAAGGAAATTACTGGACTTTGGATCCCAACTGCGAGAAAATGTTCGACAACGGCAACTTCAGAAGGAAGAGGAAGAGACGAGCTGACGGAAATGCCAGTGGCCTGTCGGTAAAGTCCGAGGACGCACTGAAGTTGGCAGACACGGCGAGTCTGATGAGTGCGTCCCCGCAGAGCCTCCAGAACTCTCCGACCTCAAGCGAACCCAAATCGTCCCCCTCACCCTCCGCAGAACACAGCCCGTGTTTTAACAACTTTATCGGTAACATGAACTCGATAATGGCTGGAAACGGCAACGCCATCAGAAGCAGAGACGTCAGTTCTGGACACTTAGGGGATTTTACGCACGGCATGTCTGGACATGAAATTGCGCCTCCAACAGAACCAGGCCATCTCAACACCAACAGACTGAACTACTACTCAGCGTCCCAAAACAACAGTGGCTTGATCAACTCGCTCTCCAACCATTTCAGTGTCAATAACCTCATATACAACCGGGACGGAACAGAAGTTTAGAGTTTGTCAGCTTCTAATGTGCTCTGTGAGTACATGGACAATATGTTTTTACATTAGACTGCATACACGCTCACCTCAGTCACATGGTTCATTTTTATTCTGTTTGGTGTTTTGGGATGCATCAGCAAGTGGGTTTTCATCAATGACATTTATTCTGCTATGAATAAATAGTAACCTTGCACCAAACTGTGATACTTTAACAAGTCCACACTTGTCTATTTCCTAGGCCACCATAACAAGTGCCTTCAGTTTTTTGTAGAACAAATGTAGATATATTTTATTTAAATGCAATGTTTTTGATTTGTAAATAAACGTGCATATATCTGAAATGTCTGCAGCTTCGATTTCTGTTTATTTGCTGTTTATGATGTTTTCCCATTATCTGCTCAATGGCACAACCAACACAAACACCTAGCACATCTCAGTGTGTTCCCACGCGATCAGCGGGTGGCCGCAGAGATGCACAAAACTTTAACAGCAATTAAGACATGTTTGCTTGTTTATGTAGTCTGTTTACAGGCGCTTGCAATTATATATAGTTTGTTTGTGGATGGCTGCAATCAAACAGGCAGTTTACGGACAACTTTTAATTAGCTTTTGCACCAAAGTACAGTTTAGTTTTGAACAGTAGCATTGAAAGATCAGATTGCACTTCAGATTTGGAGTGAAAATGTGTTGTGTTCTTTCTGGAACCCCAAATTTCAAGGTAATTTAACCAGCGCCCATCTTTTTCCCATAACAGCTCAACTCCAGCAAACATATTGAGTTGACAATTATTTATCAAAAGAATTTCAGGTTTAATCGAGCGTTTGAATTAATCCGTGCCCCCGCTGTGTCCTCTCCTAATTGCTTTCTGCAAAAAGCCAGACACATTTAACTCTTCACTGTCCTCATTATCTCAGGGAAGTTTTTCGGATTGTTTATTTACTGTACAAAGCTCTGGGATTGAATGGCACAGACTCAAATGGGTGACGCTGTACTGTAAATAGCTTTATATGATCCGCCGGTTTATATAGAGATTCATCTATCCCTTCCACTATTACCTCATGTCCAGTCTGACCTGCATGAAAACAGTAGGTGAGATGGAGACATTTTCCGCTTGTCGCTTTGTATGCAGCTGATTTAGACAAGTCATCACAGCTTCATATCTGGAGAGTTCAAAAGTTCAGCTGTTTGTCTGGGAGCTTTTATTTACACTCAGCTTATTTCATTTTGTATAAAAATCCCAGCTAACAAAATACAATTCCAAGACTTTTTGGTTGAAAAAAATTCAAATAAATCAGATATACAGTATATATATATACTGTATTTTGCACATACAATGATTCAGAGCAAGCATTGTGTTAAGGCTATACTGGAACGAGAACCTTACTAAAGTGTTCTGAGAAGGTTCTGTGTTAGCTGGGACGCTGTAACGTTCAAATCATTCTCACTCTTTAAAACAAAATCTAGTGGCTCTAAAGTTCTTGAGCTGTTATATGGTTCTTTAGATATTAAAAACTTCTTATTGCATCATTTTAGGTTCTTCAGATTTACATTTTTGGGTTCTTTAAAGCACTTTAAATCAGCAAACTGAACAATTTAAAGGTTCAAATATCACATTAGACTGTAAAACCCCTTTTGTTACACTTTTCATCTTGATTTTTAGGAGGGAAGTTTACTTTAGAGGACTGTGCCACTAACTTTATATGTTTTTTCTGGCTTTTTGGTTTCAGTTTATGGTCTTATTTCAAAGTCAATGTACTCCAAAGAAAGAAAATGAAAATAAACACATAGGCCTTACCACAATATAACTGAATTGGCTCTGGGATAAAGCAGAACTGACAGGAGATTCGTGTCCATGGTGCTGGAACGCAAATGGATCTGGCATCACCAGAGACACCCTGCTGCTCTCCAGTGAAAACACAGAACAAATGAAAGCACTCAAAGCGCATTTCCCTCCTTGTGTCTTTATTCTAACAAAGGACATTGTTGTTCTAGTGTAGCAGGATAGATTCTCATAGTGACAATATATCCGTGGTGAGAAGAAGATGCAGTTGCAATGGACATAAATGAGACCAAATAACAAGAAATTAGCCTGATTTATAAAACACTATAGGGGTCAATGATAAATAAGAATGTCTAAGGTGATAAAACTTTTAACAATCTTAGTTTAGACTACAAACATCTAAAGTTCTAATTAAAAAAAAAAGTGGGTAAAAATTTATTTGGCTTTATTTCTCAAGAGTGATGTAAGCACTTCTTAAGGTCATATAATCAACATTTAAGCATTTTATTTTCATGTTATGCATGTTAGGGTCTATTGATCAAACGTTTTTTTTTCATTTGATAGCCTATCTAGTTTTTTTTGTGTGTTTTCTTAATGTTGTCTTTTTATTTATTTTGAAAACAAAAAATTAGCCTGATTAGAAATTTTCCCTCGTGTTTTCCCCCAGCAATAACTGTCTCTTTGTGTTTATTCCTCCTTATAATTGCTGGTTTCTGTCTATTTGCATGAATTATTACCTTACGACAGCCGATGCTAAAACTGCAATATCAATTCGCTAGTGCTAATGTGACATAAAGAAATTTACGCTACGGCATGTTCGTACAGGTAGGCTTAACTTGGTTTACTTACTTCATGATTTCGTGACAACATCAATCATAGACGCAGATTGTGGTGATTTTATTCTAAAATTCAAGCAGGCTGTCATAGTTTTTCAGGCTAGCTGTGTCTTGCAAGTTACTATAATGAAAATCCATATTAACCAAAAGGCTCGTCGTTGTAAAGCTAGCTGACACGTGTTAAAAATAACTTGTACTTGTATAACAATGTATTATAATATTGGTTGGTCAGCTTATATATTTATTATGTGCTGCTAAATTTTGTTAGAATAATCTCTTAAATTGCAGATTCCACTGTGACAACAGTTTAGGGCTTTTTATCATTAATTCACAAACAAACTGACAAACAAATAAGATTTAACTGAATTCTATTTTTCTTGCCAACAACTATGTTAAATTGTTGGAATTCATCATCTTCTTCTTTTTCTATTTTAATAATTATTCTGTAATTGGTGCATTTGATCATTTCTAATATTGTTTGAAAAAATCTTTCTTGCATTTAAAAGACAACATAAGTGGTCTGAATTTATGCATAGCCCTTTTTTTTATTTTCTTGACCTTTACATTTAATCTTGAATATTTTCTGATGGACTCACATGCTGAAGGTGTTGCCCCATTGCTGAAGGTCCAGACTGACCGCGAGACCCCTAGGGGCCCTCACCCTTCACCTTTCCCATCTCCCAGGTGCCAGGCTCCTGTATATGAGGTGAGGATGCCCTGGGGCAGGGATTGGTCAGCATGCCTCTCTGTGGGGGTCTCAAAGGGTCCTAATGTTCTTCTAGTCCTCCTGTGAGGGCAAAAACCATAGTCAGAGGTTTAAACTTTGCTAAACTAGAGCTTTATCAAAACACACACTGTTGAGGTTTGACTAAGATTCTAATCTAATCCAATCTGATAATCTGATCTAATCTAATCTAATCCTGTTTTCCCAGAGCAGGAAGAGGAAATATCACTTTCTTTTGACATCTGACACCTAATCCTTGTCCAAGAATCCCGGGAAAAGGCGTTTCGTAAGGTGAGGGGTTTTAAAATCATGCACCGGTTCATTCAAATCAATGCATTTATCTATACATATATCTTATGTATTATATCTTATCATTGCTGGAAGGATGTGGAAAATATTATTGTTTGTGTGGCTTCATGCTTTTTAATTTCCAAATAGTTCAGAGATCAGGCACTAAGCGTGGGTTTGTAAAGATAAACAGAGTGTGAGGAGTCGTGTTACTGATCACACGACTCCTGTGGAAGTGCAGTCACTCAGCAACTCACAGATTGAGACCAAACTGATGAGTAACTGGAGGATAGTGTTGCACTCTGGGACGTGTGAAACACCATTGCTATTAGCCAACAGATGCTTTTACCTGTTCGGGGCACAAGAACAGGAAAAAGTATATCCTAGTTCAAGACTTTAGGATAATGTGAGTTAAACCTGTTAACTTGCCTTTATAGAAAGTCTATCAATGAAATTTAATGTTTTGACACAACTATGTTCTATATTTAAGAATAAAAAAGTGTTAATTAATTTAATTCAATTGAAAATTGGGCAAAAAGTGTGTGTGTGTCTGTAGATTTAAATGTCTTATGCTTATTATATGACTTAACACTATAATGACAAAATATGTATGTTGAGAGAGAGCTTTAGAAATCTTTTGCTATACTTATTAAACAATATGAATGACTTTATTCTATGACTTTAGGCTAACGCATAATAAAATGATTTACCAATATTTTAAACAATGTTTTAAGTTTATTAAATGTTTCAAAAAATATTTTATAAACAAATTTTGTTTTATATATATATATTTTTTTTTTATATAACGTATTAAATATGTTTTTATTTTTTTTTAATATTTAATTTAACTCTTTAAATATGTTTCTAATTGTTGGATATTTAAACACACACACACACACACACACACACACACATATATATATATATATATATATATATTCCTGTTATGTTATATTTTAAATAAACAAATACCGTTCTCAATAAAATTGTTTAAAAATGTTTAATAATAAAATTTCATACAATCTGAATCATATAAGTGTATGCCATTAGATATAATACCATACATCCATTCAGGTTTGTCCAACCTTTGGTACTGTAGGTCAAAATCAGCGGTCAAAAAAACCTACACTAAGATAAATGTAAATGACCAAAGTCAATCAGTTTGATGTAGATGATAAATAATTGATAAACTTGAGTAAAACTATAAAGACTTTATAAAGAATCAAATCTGCGTAAGCTTCCATGACCTCATTGGAAAGACCTGACTTGACCATTTTATTTTGCATTTGCTGCATGAACATGATACCATTACTGCCCAGTCAGCTCTATCAAAACAGACCCATAACTTACAGTAGTGATGGTTCAGTCATCCTACGGTCTGTTCATCACTGTCAGACCTATAATACAGTAAATGTTGCGTCTGGATCCTGGGCAACGTGTCCAGCCTCGTAACCCGGCTTTATCACCAACCGAACGCGTGATATGAAAACCAACCCTGTCTGACCTGGAGAACATGATAGTTCAGACACTTATTCTGTCTTCATTCAACCTGACGTTCAACATCTGCTTGTACCAGTCAGCAGGAATTAGGAGACTAATATCTCATATCGCTGCGAGATCTCTGGAGGAAGTTAAATATTTAAGGCCGCAACACGCTGGTGGGAACATCGGGCTCCTTACAGTTCTGTAAAAAACATGAAGCATACATTTGATATCTGAGGATAATGCTCATCTACTGGCATGACTCTGGTATGGTTTCATCAGATTCCTTACTGAGCCCATAAAAGAGGTAATGTATGGGCTGATAATGGCATGAGATCGGCCAGGCAGCCTCCATATGGATGCGTTTATATAGAGCCAGACCAGTATAAGCTCTCTGAGCTGTCAGCACTTGACATGCAAAATGATTTAGGGAGGTTTCAGCCACTGTGTTGGGAATATTAGTGTGTGATGGGACTGATATATAGCTACTGGGAAATACTGCGTGCATCAGTGATGAAAAAAATGGCAGTGTAAAGGCGTTTCAAGGTATTTTCACACCCTCATGCTGAGCTTTTCAGCATTCTGCTGTGGAAGACATTTTATTTTTGTTTGATTGTGATGAGAATTTCTAAAGTTGTGAGAGAAGTCGTTCACTCTGTTATATATTTTTTAATCATTTGCCATGTTTTGTGATGAGAACATGATGGATTGAGTGATGCATGATAGCCAAGGCCTGTTAATTTTCGTTGACTCTTTCCAATAAGGTCTTATTTGCTAGCATTAATGCATTAATGAAATAGTTCAGCTAAAAAAAGAAAATGCTGATAGTTTACCTTCAGGAGTTTGTTTCTTCATCAGAACAGATTTGGAGAAATTTAGCATTACATCACTTGCTCAGTGGGTGAATGGGTGCCGTCAGAATGAGAGTCCAAACAGCTGATAAAAGCATCACAATAATCCACAAGTAATCCACACAACTCCAGTCCATCAGTTAATGTCTTGTGAAGACAAAAATCAGCATCTTTGTGAGAATAGACATACAACTGGTGCCCGATAAAGTCTTATTTTCTACAGTAAAGGACATATATTTAAAAATTTAAATTTACAGTAAAGGACATATCTAGGACCAGGATATCATAACAATGTTGTTTACCATTGTTCATGCAGTAATAATTCACATTGAAAACTCATAGCACTCATGTTTTTTAATCAATTATCATCACTTGAGTGATTGTAAAGAATTTTCTGTACAAATATTGTATGTCATTTTTATTATGAATACTGTCAAAGTATACAGACAGTAAATATTTGTCTGATGTGCTAGTGATCATGTAGTCATCAATGAAAACATTAAAATTAAAAAATTATTTTTAAATATCACACACACGTTTACATAGCTATAAATGGTAACACTGCATAGATTTCTGCTAGTTATAAATATTGCAACCTTATCCTAAAAAAACCAATATATTTAAAAAAAAAAAATTTAAAAAGTATTTTCCCCCTTTTATCTTTATTTTTATACTACTTTTACATGTGAGGACATTGGCCATTTTGTCAGGTTTAGCTTATTTCTGGTATAAATTTGTCCCCAAAATATATTTAAGTAGGTATACAGACGCACATAAATGGCATGTTGTCATTGTCTTAACTGCATTCCAGTGCTCTTCTAAACGGGTATAAGACCTCCACCCCCAAAGCTTTCTCTAATGTCATGCATCAGTCTGAGAGTGTTGTGTCCTCTGCAGGCCTGTGTAAGCCTCAGATGATCCATTGCTGAGGGGACTAAGTGATACCCTTTCAAAAGAGGCCAGACATGCCTCTACCACACCACACCCCTTGTGTTCGGGACTAAGCCAGCCTGCACTTCAAGGCTGGGCTGGACTTCAGAGGAATCCGCTATCAATCTAAAGAAGAGAAGAAAGAGCTTTAAATGAGAGAGTGACCCCCTCACTCCCTCTGTGAATTACTGTGATAAGGTGCTCATCCTCATAACACTCATTATTATATATTTGGTGAAGATCCTCCTGTGGTCGACATCAAAGGGCTTGCTGAATTTCAGGAGGAACCAAATTCTGGAAGTGAAAATGGTTCTATTTTAAGGCAGTTTTTACATCTGAGTCCTGTTTAAAGGAACCAATAGTAAAAATAAAAATAAAAAAATGCCGGTTTGCATTCATATTCTTCACATACTTCGGTATTTTACTACTAATGTTTACATATTAAAAAAGAAACATTATTATTTGTTCAAAATACTATAAAAGTCATATTATAAAAAAAATTACAGTTAAAAATAGCCATTTCTACTTAAAAAATTTTATTAATTCCTATGATGAAATGATACATTTTTAGCATAATTACCCCAGTCTTTGGTGTCATGTGATCTTTTAGAAATCAGTCTAATATTTTTATTTACTGCTCAATAAGTGTCTTATGATCAATCTTGAAAACAGTTGTGCTGTTCATTTTATTATTTTTTTTCTAAAAAGTTAAAACGATGTTCATTTAAAATATAAATATTTTAGCATTCTAAATATCTTTACAGCCATTTTGCTCAAATGAACGTGTCCTTATTAAATAAAAATGTTTCCCAAATTGTAGAACTAAAGTGTTAGGATTAGGTTATATAATGTATTTTAGAGCATAATTAAAAATGTTGTTTAATGTAAATAATGCTCTCTTTCTTTTTTTTTAAAGAATTTTTATAATTCCTTAAATATAAAAAAAAAAGAAAATAAAGTGCATTTGGTTACATCTCTGCATTGTTGTGTGTCGTACATGGCAATCTTGCTATATGAGATTACAGAGCAACTGCCCAGGGTGTTAAAGTCACATACTGTGAAAACATTAACAATCATGTGAATGCAAATGAACAATTAAATGCAAGCTATGGGTTAAATACACATGTTTGTATATGCCACTGTTGCATGTGTTTTTACAAATGTGTACACAAAACAACATAATTTCCTGCAATTCTGGCCAGGATATTGTCATGTGACCACATTCCATTCCCATGACATCATATCGGGCGAGTGAATGAGCCGTGAGCGAGAGACGGGTGATGTTGACAGCTCATCCCATGAACGTTTCGCATGCCCTCGCTTCAAATGGGCCAGACTCAGCTTTGATGAGCAGCCTGTTTTTAGCAGCCCAGAAAGAAGCGTTATAAACCGACTGACTCTCGCTTCACAGACATTTCAGATAGTACAGAGTGTGAAGGTTTACAGAAAGATCAGACATGGAGAGGGATGATGTATAATGTGGAAGAGTAAGAGACGACTATAGCATTCTCAGCTGTTGTCTTAAAGAACCAACTGGGTTATGATTACCAACACAAATCCACAAAAACAGCTAACAGACGTCTCAAACTTAAGAGATCTAGGTTTGCAGCTCATCATGAAGGGACTTATAATAGTGTACTGGTGTTTTTCAAAGAACCAATGTTTCTAATAAGCTAAGATATACGGATACCCTTTTTTTCCAACCTATTGTTCATGTCTTCTGATAAAAATATGATGGAATAACAGAATGATTATTGTTTATTGTGTTGTACTGCTTTGACACACACACATAGTAATCTAGCCTACATAGACAGATGCCCTCTAAGTGCTATCCTAAATGAACAACAGGAACCTCATAGATGACCATTGGAGTGCTGCACTCTGTTGTTTTAGTAATATATATATGAATATAGTACTTATTTATGTTTTAAAATGTTCTATTATTTTTAAATATTTTTGAGTAAAATTTTTAGTTTGTTTTAGTATTTTTTGTGCTTTTGTCATTTGTATTATTTTATTTATTGCTTAGCTTTAATATTTATATTTCAGTTTTTGTTTAAATTTAAATTCTAATAATTTTGTGCTTTTTAATTTGTAGTAAATAAATAAAGGGAACACTAAAATAACATATCCTAGATCTGAATTAATGAAATATTCCTATTAAATACTTTGTTCTTTACATAGTTGAATGTGCTGACAACAAAAATCACACAAAAATGATCAACGGAAATCAAATTTATTAACCCATGGAGGTCTGGATTTGAAGACACTCAAAATTGAAGTAGAAAAAGACACTACAAGCTGATCCAGCTTTGATGTAATGACCTTAAAACAAGTCAAAATGAGGCTCAGTGTGTGTGGCCTCCCTGTGCTTGTATGACGTAACTACAATGCCTGGGCATGCTCCTGAAGAGGTGGCAGATGGTCTCCTGAGAGATCTTCTCCCAGACCTGGACTAAAGCATCCGCCAAAATCTAGACAGTCTGTGGTGCAATGTGCCATTGGTGGATGGAGCGAGACATGATGTCCCAGAGGTGCTCAATTGGATTCAGGTCTGGAGAACGGGCGGCCAGTCCATAGCATCAATGCCTTCATCTGGAATATGGTTTCACAAGAGGTCGGAGGATCTTATCCCGGTACCTAATGGCAGTCAGGCTACCTCTGGCAAGCACATGGAGGGCTGGGCTACCCTCCAATGAAATCCTACCCCACACCATTACTGACCCGTACATGCTGGAGGATGTTGCTGGAAGCAGAACGTTCTCCACAGCATCTCCAGACTCTGTCATGTCTGTCACATGTTTTCAGTGTGAACCTGCTTTCATCTGTGAAGAGCACAGGGCACCAGTGGCCAGTTTGCCAAATCTTGGTGTTCTCTGGCAAACCTGTGCCACTTGTGTGGGTTGTAAACTTCGTCTCATGCTACCACTAGAGTGAAAGCACCGCCAGCATTCAAAAGTGACCAAAACATCAGCCAGAAAGCATAGGAACTGAGAAGTGGTCTGTGGTCACCACCTGCAGAAGAACTCCTTTATTGGGGGTGTCTTGCTAATTGCCTATAATTTCCACTTGTTGTCTATTCCATTTACTCAACAGCATGTGAAATTGATTGTCAATCAGTGTTTGATTTCACAGAAGTGTGATTGACTTAGAGTTAAATTGTGTTGTTTAAGTGTTCCCTTAATTTTTTTTGAGCAGTGTATTTAACACTAGTGAAAGAAACTTTTCTCATGTGTACATTATGGGATGCCGAAATAAGGTCTCTTCGAAGGCAGCCAAATTATGCTGCCTATATACTTTTTGACAGCAGGAGGGCATCTTTGTTACATTAAAATCATATATTCAGTTCACCAAGATTTCTCTGTACATGTGTGAGTGTGTTTGTGTCATTGAGTCCCAGCTGTGCTCTCGTTCCTTTGAGGATGACATGGGAGAGATCTTTTAAGGTCTTGTAGTTGTTTTAACCCCTGCTGCTTCTCAGCAGGTTAAGCCTAACCAAACATTCATCCTGCGGGTCAGCGATACCATTGACAACGTGCTTCAGTCTTTCACTCAGCTCATCCCCACTGTGAGCTACCTGACAGAAATCCAGATCGAGCTCATCAAAATTCAGCTCCAACCAGAGGCCAGTTAGACTGCAGCTCATTACGTTCTATAGACCATTAAGACTGACCATAGTTTTTTAATGACAGGTCTGTCCAAAGTCAAGGCAAGTAGATAGATAGATAGATAGATAGATAGATAGATAGATCGAATAAAAATGAGAAATGATTCCTTGGCAACTAGCTAAAATTGAAGGTATTTATTTATGTATTTACATAGTTTACTTAAATAAAAATGACGTAACAAAATGTTTTAGTTTCAGCTGACTATAATAACCCTTGATGGTAATATGTCACTCTAATGTTACATAGTGCAATTTTAAAGGTTCCGTTTCCAAGAAAAATATCTTCAGGTACTCTGAATGACTTTGCATAAAAGTATTTTCATTTATAACAGTAAAGTTACCAAACATAAGCAAACACCATCATTTTTGTTTCTTCGTTTTAAATTTTTTTAAATGTTAATTTAAGTTTTATTTACATTTTATCTAAGTCATTTATTTTAGTTTTTTTTTTTTTAAGTAGATATGAGACAAAGAAAAAGCAAAAAAAAAACCTTTAAAACTAAAAACTAATTTTTTCACAGCCGAAATGGATTCTTCATAAAAGAACGTCAGCTGATTTAGAGTTGCATGTTCACTGATCTAACAGCGCAGTATTCTTAAGCAGTGTCTCTGCCCCTCCTTCACTAAATGGAGTAATTATTACCCGTCATTACCCTGCCCTCTGCCCTGATGAAACTCAAAGAGAGGCGTCACTATCTGATCACTATGTAAATGCAGTTAGCTGCCTGCAGTAATGGATCAATGGAGCTCTGGACGGCCTGTTCGGGGGAGGTCAGAGACTGGCTGTCTGTCTGTTCCCAGCAGGTCCACTGTCCCGTGTGTCTCCGAGGGCGGTGGGCCAGGGCAAGTCTACCAGCGCGGAGACTCGGGAGGAAAGCGCTGCAGGGGTTCAGGCCCGGGCTTGTTTGGAGGGCTTGGATTGCCGGGGCCTTTGGCCCCAAATTTGAATGTAAAATGAATGCAAATCTGCAATGACTCAGATCTGCAATTCAGTGGAATCCACACTATTTGATACAAGGGTTTACTACCCATATGATGGAATTTCTTTCTAATGTGCTGCTTCTGTAACTAGTGGTTTAACTGAAGCTGAAATTCATGTTGGCATTTCAAGAAAAGCTAAGCTGGAGTTTCTCCATATAAGAGAAACAGATTTGTATCAATAATAATAATACGTAATTTTACCTAAAATGTAGAAATATTAAAAATGTTTTAGTCACATTGTTGAAAATCTGAAATATATTTCGTACTGTATGTATAAATTATGTAATAAGATATTATGATATATTGTAATAAAATACGCTGCATAGCTGCATAGCTTTTTCATTACCTAGTATCTGTTAAAATTAAAATGAAATATTACAATTTAAAAATATATGTAATATATATTGGTGACATCGGGATCTTTAATGTCCCATACATTCTGTAAATTTTACATGTGGTAAAAAAAAATCTAATTTTAATTGATTTATTTAATTATATATATATGTGTGTGTGTGTGTGTGTGTTAAATTTATTTCAAGCAACGCTAAGTTAAATTTTAACAGGATTAGATTTGCATACATTTTTGGACAGAATCTGTGTCTCTGGTGTTATTGGGACTGAAGTTGGGGTTGTGTACATGTCAACAGCAGCAGAAGTGTGACTGTAATTAGCAAGCTCTTTCTGGAGTGTGCAATAAGTTGTTTAGCCACATTAGCTTTATCTAACACCATCAAAAGGCACATTATCTTCATGTTGTCATTGTGGTGGAGTGAAGTACATGCAGATTAGAATGCTTCATTGACTCATTAAAGTGGATCTGCTTCACTTACTCTAGCAACCGATTAAATATCTGTGCCCTATCTAATAGAGTTGTTGAATTATGTCCATGTGTAAGTTAACCCAGTGGGCTGTTTCACATTAGGATGTGAGTTTAAATGCTTTTTTGATTTTACCCCTTATATTGATTATAAATAAACATTAACACATTAAAAAAAATGTTTAGAAATTCTAGAAAAATATTTATATTGGCCTATTTCTGATAACTATTTCTAGGCTTTGCATTTACTTAAAACTTTGTGACATTGTTTTAGTCATATGATACCTGCTGTTAAGAAAAGACCAATTCATTAGGTGTTGGCTGTCTGTGAATCAGAAGATTCAGACTCGTATAAATGTAAAACAAGTCTAGGCTGAAGTCGCTGGATGATTTTATACACAGCCAAGTGTTCGTGGTATGAGGTGTTCCGGCCAGCGCAACATCAATCAGCTTCTAGATTCAATAAATATAATGGCTCTGAATCAGGGGTTGAGCACTTTTAATGGGTCATAATAGTAGGAGGTCTGACATGGTAATGGCTCAATCTCTTCAGCTCTTTTATTAGGCCAGCGCTGGAGGGCTGCATGTTCCCGAACACACACACAGCAATCATCTCTGTCACATATTGCTGACCGCAGAGGTGAATAGCAGTCACCTTTAATAAACAGAGCAATCGCTGAGCAATTACACCTAATGAAACGGCAGCTGACGGGATGCTCTCATGTATAACACTATTACCTTTCATGCTGCTCCAGTTTAAAGGGCTGGGAGGGTAAAATGTGTGTTAGATCTCTTGATTCTATCAAATCTCTAGGTGTATAATATATATATATATATATATATATATATAGATAGATATATAGATAGATATATGAAGAGTTTGTTTTTGCAAAAACATATAACTTTTTTATATATAGTTATATAGTTTTTTTACATTTTCAAAAATTGTGTTTTTTATTGTGTTTTGTTGTTTTATTGGTTTAGTTAGCTGTAATTTTTAGTTTTGTTGTTTTTACCTATTTAGAAAATTTATCCAACAGCACTTTAATGAAGATTAGTTGGAATGCACATCCAAAATAAAAATAAAAAGTTATATTTATATATTATGTTATATTATATTTATGATATGTTATATTTATATGTTAAATATAAATATGCTTAATATTTATATATTAAATTAAATATATTATGTAAACAAAACCTTTTATTTTGGATGCAATATTAATGCTGTCAAACGATTAATCGCGATTAATTGCATCTAAAAAATAAAGGTTTTTGTTTACATAATATATTTTTGTGCACTGTGTATTTATAATATATATATATATATATATATATGCACTCATAAACAGAATAGATTTTGGAAATATTTACATTATATATTTATGTTTTTTATATTAAGTATGAATATATTTTATACATAAACATAACATATTGTTTGTTTTTGCATGTACAATAAATATACACAAACATATGTAAATGAATACTTTTGTTTTGAATTAATTGATTAATTGTTTGACATATATACAATGTGAGATTACTTGGATCTCAATCTCAGAAGGAGTGTCTGAGATGCAGAGGACTCTCAAGGAGATCTCGTTTCTGATTTTCTTTCCTATGGGAAAATATAAGCATCTTATGCACAAAATTCAAAATCATGAATGTGTGCTTCACTTTCAGCTCAGAAATAGTCAATCATGCATAAAGACTGTTGAGCAAGGTGTTGTGTTTTCTTTTTCTCAGAAGTAGGAGGAAGCCCCTAAAATAAAGCGGTGATTGTGCTGAGGTTACGTCTCTATTGTAGCGGGAATCTTCTTTGTTGTTTCTGACTCTTTGCCAGGTATATGCCTGTCGTGGCGCTGAAATCTCAGTGAGAGGTAAGCTAACCTAACCACAAGACAATACCTCATTTACTTTGACGCCTTTGCGCAGACCAGATCAAATAACTAGAAATTTGAGGGACAAAGCCATCGATAAGCTGAACCAGAGAGAAGGGCCACTTAGCTGCTTGAGCAGGAGCGAGAGATGCCAGAGAAACCTGAAGCTGGAGGTGGTGGGCCGCGTGTGAATCCTGACTGACAGCACAGCGAGAAGCATCAGTCACTGCTGAAACAAAGGTGCTTTATTTGCAACTGCTGTAAAAAGATCATCAGGTCAGATGATCATATGCTGAAAAACATCTCAGGATTAGGACCAGAGTCAGGGTTTTGTCTCCTGAACATTCAGTGGGGTCCAAACATCAATCAATCACTTTTTATTTATATAGCACTTTTAACAATACAGATTGTAGCAAAGCACTGAACATTATCAAGTAGGAGAACAGAGGGATGGTAATGTATAATGACGAGAGTAAACTGTTTATTTATCAAATGCAGAGACGGTCTCTGTGGTCAAGATGATGATAATCAGAGACATATCTGGAAATGCCTCTGTTAGAGTAGTTTTTCTGATGTAGTTTAATGTAGTTTAAAAGTTTTGTTTTGTTATTTTTCATTTAAATGTACTACTAATTGCTTATTGACATTGTATAGGATCATATATTTTAATTTGTATACTACATATTTAAATATTTTATTATTTTTTTATTGTTATTATTAAAGTAAGTTTATATTTAAGGTTGTATGTTTTTGTTAAAATAATATACATAATACAAAAAGGTTTACAACTCAATTTTATTGATTTAATATTTATATTAGAATTTATTAAATAATTTTAAAAGTTTGGAAACACTAAGATTTTAAATATTTTTTTAAAGATGTTTATTATGTTCATCAAAGCTACATTTATCTGATCAAAAATACAAGAAAAAAGAATTTTTTTGCCATTTAAAATAATGGGTTTCTATTTTAATATACATTAAAATCTAATTTATTCCTATAAATGATTTTTTTAATAATTTCAGCATCATTACTCCAGTCGTGAGTGTCATGATCCTTCACAAATGGTCCATTGGGCTTTTTGAAAACCACTGTCACTGCACCTGTTTTCTGGAGCTCTTCCTGCTTCCTTCTGCTGACCAGCTTTTTAAAAATGCTGAATTAATTTTCCAGCAGGATTTGGGACCTGCCCATACTGCCAAAAGCGCCAAATGTTGGTAAATGACCATGGTGTTGTTGTGCTTGCCTAGCCACCAAACTCACCAGACATATGGGTACTGTCAAAAGAAAAATGAGAAACAAGAGACCAAAACATGCAGATGTAGGCCACTGTCAAAGAAACCTGGGCTTCCATACCACATCAGCAGTGCCACAAACTGAGCACCTCCATGACATGCTGAATTGAGGCAATGAGTAAAGCATAAGCCGGAGCTTATTCCATTTGCAAGCATCAGTGTCTTGAATTTGATGCGAGCTTCAATTGGGAGCCAGTGCAGGGAGATGAAGAGAGGTGTGACATGGGCCCTTTTGGGCTCGTTGAAGACCAGTCGTGCTGCTGCGTTCTGGATCATTTGTAAAGGTTTGATTGTGCATGAGGGAAGACCGGCTAGAAGAGCATTGCAGTAGTCCAGCCTGGAGATTACCTGGGCCTTGAAGTTGTGTTGCCTGCTCTGTAAGAAAGGCTGATCTTTGTAATGTTGTGTAGGGCAAACCTGCAAGATCGGGCAGTTTTCGCAGATTGGTTTTGAAGGAGAGGCGGTCATCAAAGATAACTCCAAGATTTCTGGCAGAGCCTGATGGAGAATAATCAATCCAAATGGATGGTGAAATTATGCTGTAGAGTTGGAGTTGATGATGATCTTTCATCCACTCCGAGATGTCCGCCAAGCAGCCGAAGATCCACGCAGCTACCGTTTTGATTGTTCATAGATGCTGATATATGTAAGAGAAACTGGTTTTGGCTTAATAAAGTCATATTTATCCTCTTGAATGGATTTAATGATGAAACGTGTCTCTTAATGACTGTGAAGTCATTTTTTCAGTAGGCCATACTGACAGTCTATATAGAATAGGGCAGAATGGGATTGTTTCTAGAAAGTGTGACTCCTGGAGCCGCAGCGAAAGCTTTTAGCTGTTGTGAGTTGGATGTGGATTGACAGCTAGAGCGGGTTCCCCGTGGCCGAGGAGCTGAAGAGATGCTGTCAGTCTAACAGGATTAACCATTACAAGAACCAATGTTTAGAGTCACCTACTGAACTCACTTCATCTCAGCACCAAGAGACTCTCAGCAAGCACAACAAATAAACATGCACGAGTCATACCTCCTGTGCACCGACAATATATACCAAAATGTCCCGTCCAAATATTCAGTTATAAGTTGATTCATAAATTCTGACAGTTCCTCCCCCCATAACACACATATTGTCACATCATTGTTTATTTGTCATAATATAATGTTTATTTGTTGATATATACAGTTTGAGATCATGCAGGTACAGGATTAAAGTTTTGCAAAGGAAAGGAAAGTTGAAGGAGTTGTGTTGTGGTTAGTTTGACGCCTGTCCGTGTTCATCCGTCGAGATAAATCACCTGTAGGCTGTGAGAGATGATCGTTCCCATAGCTCTCCAGTTTTATAGTGTTTTGATTTTTTGCAGGCCTATTGTAACAGTCATGCTCATCACACGCGCTGTGACACAGAGCTGGACAAGGCCCTCTGCTGGCCTTTTCTAACACTGCCTCAAATGCTCAGAAGAGCCATGTTATCATTTTAGATTTGTCTACAGAAAGGGAAAATGATATACTTTTAATAACATCTGTTGATTTGCATGCTTCTTTACCTATTGCAGATGGTGTAAATGCTGAGCAATTAAAATGATGACTTCATTAAGAGGCTCAAGGCTGCCAGACAATCAGGAAAACATGAATGAACCCAACAAGAGGGAGTGTTTACATCCTCAGGCATGAAATTCTTGTGTCTTACACTCTTTGATTCTTTTTCCTCTTCAGCGTATACTCTTTTTATTCATTAGAATTCATAATTAAAAAACAAAAAAATAAATGTTTTGTCACCAATGTTGTCATCCATTGATTAGGAGTTAATAGGGAGTTTATAGGGTAATGCGCATATAGACAAGGTTTTGACAGTTGTCTCAGGTTAAAAGTGGCCAGTGAACCTGACTTCAACCTGCTCTGTGGTTAGATGCAAATTTTAAGCAAAAAAAAAAAAATTGCATGACTTGAATTACTACAAAATTTTTAGTGTTGTAATTTTATACATATTTTGAATTACTGTTTTTCATACATTTCAGAAATAATGAACTAAAGCATTTTAAATGACATTTTACTAAAATAAAAAAGTTTTAGTACATCTTCAAATATTTTTTATAGCGTTGTAATTTTATATTTCTTTTGATTTAAATTTCAGAAATGATAAAATAAAAACAATAAAATAAAACATTTTAAATTACATGTTGCTAAAATAAAAAGTGCCAGTAATTGTTCTTAACATATTTGAATAATTGTGAATAAAGTGTAGTAATTTTAAATATTTTTACTGTTTCCCATGCAGGTCAGAAATAAAATTGTTACATTTATTATAAATTTTACATTTAATGTTGCGAAAATAAAATGTCACTTATTTCATCTTAGTAACATGTAATTTACAATGATATTTTTATTTTTATTTTATTTCTTAAAGTTTAAATTACTTTCTTTTTTTATTTCTTTATTGCACTTTTAGTGCGAAAACTTCATTTGCTCCCAAAATATATTACATTAATTTCATAATCCACTCTTAAATAAAGATTATTAGTGTTTCTGTTAAGAACTTCTGACATTAATGGAACTTTCCACTGCGCTAAATGTTATTTTTTGAAGTGTAAAAAAAGAAAAGAAAAGGTTTTTCACACAAACATTGTTCTTCTTAAGCATCACTGCAAAAAATATATTAATTTTTTTTTTTTTTTATAGTGTGTGGTTCAGTATTAAAATGTTAAATTAATATCAATGGGACAGAAAAAGAAATCTTGATATTATAAAAAAGCTAACTTTGAAATGCACTTGGTCTTTCATGTGATTAATCTCAGTTGGGGTGATTGGCATGTTTGCAGTGAGCACCGGCGGCCCCTATAGAGCTCTGAGGGCCCGTGAGAGGCTGGAATGTCTCTGTATCCCTCCATCCCTGCTGCAGCTCAGATTACAGTGTTCATAGATCACACTGACACCGCCCCGGCCTGCCCAGAGAGGAGTCCGCGGGGGCAGTTTACACCCACATCTTTGTGACGGACACATGCTGAAGATGCAGCATCTGCCTGGGCTATCAAAACACATGCAGAACATATCATTCTGTCTCAGCACCTGCAGTTTGTTTGATGAGCAGCTTTAGGGTATTGAATGTGCTTTTCAGTTCCTTGACTCTAGAAAATCGTCTCAAGTGGTTTAATTTGATAACAAGTGTAGATCGTAACAGTGACCAGTTTTCTGTGGTCTTGGTTGCGTATTTTCTCAGTTAATTTCTCCATAAGTTCTTCAGAAGTAGATTTAAGTCTTAAGCACCTCTAAGAAAAAGTAAAGAGTTTGAAAAAAGTAAAAATAAAAATACAAAGGAACAGCTGGGCACTAAAATTAATCAAAATAACTGCTTGTTATCATACTATTTTGTTACAAAAAATATAAACATAAAAAATATTTATAATAATACTATAATATAATAATTGGAATAATAATTGTAGAATTTATACAGCCTCACATATATTTCAATATATTAAATTATGTAATAAAGCTACATAATGATATGTATGCATGTTTGTATATGTATACACATTGTAATATTGTTTTTAATTTATTATTTATAGTTTAATAAATTGTAATTAAAATTGGTTTATAATACTGTATATAATTTAATGTCTTAATTATTCATTTTAATTATTTAATTATAATATATAATGAAATTTAATCTATTTCCCTTTCGCTCATTTTATATATAATTAATATAAACAGAGTAAGGGACATAATATAAGAGTTTTTTTATTTTATTTTGTTATTTATTTTTATTGATAATTTTAATAGCATTTTAAGAAATATTATTCAATTATTTTATGTATATAATTTTTTTAAATGTTATTTTAATTATAAGCAGAGCAGATTATGAAACAAGGCGATTGTTGAAAGATTTGTCCATTTCAGTTTCCTGAAGATGAATTGATGCCCTTCCAGATGGGGGTCAGATCAGAAGACATGGATACTCAGGTGAGCTGTGGGTCCGCTCGGGGCCCCTCTCGCTTCTCCTCATGAGGGTCTTTTACCGGGCGCAGTCGAGTAGAGAGGAATGCTGAGGAAGTGACTGTGCTCCAGGCGAATATCTGAGCGCGGGGCTGAGAGACAGACAGATAGAAGGATAGAGGGATGACAAAAGACGAGGGCTGAGAGTGGCCCCGGGGCCGAGGCGACACGCCCACCTGTTGACTGCAGTCCTGCGTTAAGTGCTCTGTGAATGGACACTTACAATGGCCGTGGCAAGACGATCCTCTGTGTCTGTCTTTAGCAGCACTCTCTGATCGCCTCTTCCTCTCGGTGTTGACATCGATCAGCAGGTGATAGATCGACACGAACCATGAGAAACTCTGCTGCTTGTTCCTACCATCTGCCTTAAGTTCTTCTTAAAACCTTCCAGCGCTGTGTTATTCTGGTGTGAGTGGTTTTGCGCTCTTGGCGTTGTGTTGCTAAGGTCTTGAGGTTAACTGCTTCATGCTAAAACAAACTGTCTGATCATCAGTCGTCAGATTTCTGGCAGCCGTAGTGAAACGCAATGTTATAATCAAAGATAATTCCCCCAGGAGACCTAGTTAGGTTTTACTGGAGGATCAGTGTCTCAGATGGCTGAGAAATTGATTGCTCAGAAAAAAAGGTTCAAAAGCTGTAACTCTGGTATGCTTTCAAAAGGAACAAATGTTTCAATTATGTGTTAATATGTACACTTAAGGTGCTTTTAAGGTACAAATATGCCCCATATAGAGGTAAATATGGTACAAAGATGAATATTTTGCAAAGGTACTGTGCCAGTAACAGGTAGTGTACCATTTTATCTCAGACAAGATTAAAAGGGAAGCAAATATGACCATTGTTGATTTGTAGAAATTGACAGAAATTTTATATTTTTCACTTTAGTTTAGAATATATATATATATATATATATATATTTATTTGTGTGTGTGTGGGTTTATGTGTCATTTTTCACAGAACAAATTTTGAACATTTGAACATTTTCAAAAAAAATAGCATATGTGACATAAAGTCTGGAGCATTTATGCTGAAACTTGAGCTTCACATTAGTTATTTAAAATTGTAATAATATTTCAGTATTTTCTGATAAAATAAATTCAACGCAAATGAAGAACTACTTTCAAAAACATTCTTTCAAAAATAAAATCCTTCTTTAAACGTAATTTTAAAATATGTTTTATACAATTTCTGTTTATACAATACAAATGTATTTCAATAATAGTAAAATTTAAGAATAGAATAAAAAATAGATTTTGGCCATTTGATTGTGTTGACTTTTTAAAGTTTGAGAGATTATTAATATTGATTTTATATATATATATCTAAAATCTGTTTTCTTCAGTCTTTGAGCAGGAGACTCATATAGCATCACTGTATCAATCATCACATCATCTTCCCAGGGTGCAATTTAACCACAAAAGTCACCCGTGTGCTTTTCAGCCATTCAGAGTTTCCTCTGTTGACTAATACACCTTCATCGCGCCTTTCTCAGCCACGGACATGATACAAACCTGCAATTATCCACAGACAACAGGACAAATTACAGCACCATCCGAAAACCACCTCACACTAACCCCGAGGGACACGAGGAACCTGATAGGGCTTTTCCTCAGAAACATCTCAACCTCACGTCTCAGTCGTCAATGTAAAGTCAGGTCAGATCAGTGCTTTTTTTATAATTCTAAGAAATGAAACTTTTTACTTGACTTTTTGTTTTTGTACAAGACCTTGAACGAAACCACCCAGAAACCCACCAAAACATCCTGGCAGCCTATCCAAAATTCAGAATCAATTAAAGAATATGAAAGTAGAAATGAGATTTGAACTGGAATGACAAGAAGAGCATTTAATGTTTAATTTCAGGAAGTTCAACAGCTGTATTTGATCCTGTATAAACTATAATTTAATTATAATATAATTAATACGCATTTATTTCTGCATTTATGTATTTAATTATTTCATTATGTTTTTAACAATTTATTTATTTCAAGATTTATTAAATTATTACATTTTTTGTTAGTAATTTGGCCCACTATTTATTTATATATATATATATATATATAAATATACACACATTTATATATATATATGTATATATGTGTGTGTGTGTGTGTGTGTGTAATAAATCCAATAATATTTTTAATATTTAATACAGCTATGTAAAATTGTAAATACATATAATTTAATACATTAAAGATTTTTTTTATATCACTGATATAATGTTAATTTACTATACAATTAATTCATTTAAATTTTTTTAAAAATACATACAAAATAAATTATTAAAAAACGTTTTTCCCAGCATCTATCTATCTATCTGTCTGTCTATCAACCGTTAAAAGCTCTTTGCACTCAAGCTCTTTCAGGATGGAGAACACATTGTTCTTTTCTCCATCTGCTGTGAGTGAACCCTGAGATCTGTCACACTCCATCAAGCCTGACATCACATTGAGATGTCAAACAGTGCTGATATGTTTTATGGATTTTATGGACCAGAGATGTAGCATGACAAACCGGAGCGTTCGGTGCTCCAACAGTATTTCACCAAACTGACACCTGTGCTGAGTGTGAAGAGACGCCCGCTGCTGGAACTGTTGAAATGCATTTGAAATGGACCCCATGATATCGCTCTGAAATGGTCTGAGATCGGGGAAAAACAGCGAGATCTTGCGTGTGGAGAAGAGAAGAGAATTACCCTCTCAGTTTCACCGTCAGGTCTGTGATCTCTGAGAGAACGTCTCGCTCCAGTGACGACCTCGGCTTTCATCTCAACACAACCCATCACCTACAGCTTCGGTTACTGCTCGACTGACAGTCACAAATGAGTGAAGATGTGCTGCTCCACATACAAAGGTGCTTTTTGAGTGGGAAATGAGGGCAGTTTTCACAGTAAGCTGCAGAATCAGTGTCAGTTTAAGTGTGAGCATGATGCCTGGAAACCGCAGCAGTTCAATACAGCTAATTAAGAACATATACTGTACAGAAAAAATCATTCATAAAAATACATTTTTAAAAGACTGTTCACAAATTACAGTTTTTCTCAGTTGCTTTGGTGCATTTATCACAACAGTACTTACATTTGCACAACAGTTAATGCATTTCTTAAAACAATCAGTCATTTGTGCACATCATAGTAGCAGTTTCTCTTTCCTTCCAACAAAATGCAAATGCTTTTGGACATGCATCAATTGCTTTCATGCAATTCTCTGCTGTTTAATAACATTATCATTTGTTTGTCAGTCATGTCAGTCAAAATTACAGTTTTTCTCAGTCGCTTTGGTGCGTTTCTCAGATCAGAATTGAAATTCTCATAACTATTAGTTCAGCCTCCACAACATTTAGTCATTTGTGCACATCATAGTAGCAATTTCTCCTTTCTCTGAACAAACTGCAAATGATTTTG
>JAUMHI010000008.1:2542730-2555055 GCA_032359435.1 Enteromius unitaeniatus
GTCCCTGCAGCTGAAAAACACCCCCACAGCATGATGCTGCCACCACCATGCTTCACTGTTGGGACTGTATTGGACAGTTAATGAGCAGTGCCTGGTTTACCCACACATACCGCTTAAAATGGCCAAAAAGTTCGATCATGTTCTCATCAGACCAGATAATCTTATTTCTCACCCTCTTGGAGTCCTTCAGAGGTTTTTTAGTAAACTCCATGCAGGCTTTCAGAAGAGGGTTCTGTCGAGCCACTCTGCCATAAAGCCCCGACTAGTGGAGGGCTGCAGTGATGGTTGACTTTCTACAAATTTCTCCCATCTCCTGACTGCATCTCTGGAGCTCAGTCACAGTGATCTTTGGGTTCTTCTTTACCTCTCTCACCAAGGCTCTTCTCCCCCCGATAGCTCAGTTTAACGGCCAGCTCTAGGAAGGGTTCTGGTCGTCCCAAATGTCTTCTATTTAAGGATTATGGAGGCCACTGTGGAACCTTAAGTGCAGCAGAAATTGTTTTGTAAGCAAGATCTGTACCTTGATTCTCTGCCAATTCTCTGTCGTTGTATGGAAAAGACACAGTCTATACATTTTCTATAGTATTTTATAAAAGAAGTAAAGTGAGTAAATGATGACAGAATTGACATTTTAAGGTGAATTTTTATTAAGCAGCTCGGAGTCTATTAACACACTGGAGTCTGAGAGACACAGATTGGTCAGACTCATTTGGGAGTCCATTGGCTGCTCTAAAGTGTGGCTACAAGATTTATGTGTGTCACTGATTTGCCCCACTTACTTTAACAGTTCCCTGCTGTGTACCAGCAAAAACACGCCAATGTGCAGGTGGTGTGTGTGTGTAAAAGCGTTGTCACTGAGGAAATCTGTGCCCTTGAACAGAGCATCTCACGCCAGGAATCTCCACAGAGACATACAGAGACGTCCCTCAGGACAAAAAGCACATTAAAATTGTGAGATGGCATTGGTTTATTTGCATGCAATCCATGCATGTGTTAAATATATTCCTGCTTACCTGTTTTCTCAGGCTCTGTTCTCGGCCTCAAGCCGCATGAGACAGGGAGGGTCATTTCTTCTCATTAAAATTCTGCCATCAGTCTTTCTGCCGCTGCAGGCAGCTCTCGGGTCTTTATTAATTGCCGTGGGATACTGTATCGACTCAAATTCTCTGCCACTGTCTGGACTCCAGCGTGCTCTGGGATACTATCGAAAAATGCACCATTTGATCACGCTTTATCACAGCGGCTAATGCAGAAGGCACTTTATTCACACCCTGCCTGATGAATGATGCAGCCTGAGAGGTTACCAGGGAGAAAGACTCGGGTGCAATCATAATGCAGCACAAAATAGTTGTTTTTTAGCATCAGGGATTTGAATTAAAATGACAAGGAAAGCATATGTTTTGGCTGCTATAACAAGTTGCTGTTCTTAAATTTATAATAAGCTCTTAGCTTTTTTGCAGTTCAGCTATGGTACGATGAACACATTTTTGCGCCTTGTTTTGTGGTCTAAAAATGTTGCAGTCGAGGTCAGTAATATTTATTTTTCCTTTTTTTTAAAGGAAATAATACTTTTAAAAAGGAATGTTGCATTACATTGACAAAAAATGCTGTTGTTTTAAACTTTCGTTGAATCTAATAATACTGATGAACAGCATGGCTACTTTCAACATCGATAATGATAAGAATTTGCAGCAAAACAGCACATTAGAATGATTTCTAAAGGACCATGTGACACTTAAGATGAGTCAAATTTTGCTTCGTATCACAAAAATAAATACAAATGTGATATATAGTCAAATAAACAAGAGTTGTTTTGGGATTATTGAACATTCTTGGAATAACCTGCACAAACATGATGCATATTGTGAGCAGGAATGTGTGATAAAATCAATGTGAAAACCTTGTTGGCTTCCTCATATGGTTTTAGTAAACGACCAGTTCTGAACGCATTTAAAGCCCTTCCTTTTTTCTCACTGCATATCCAACTTCACTTTTTAAATATGTCAAATATAGAATTAAAAATGTTTGTTCTTGTTGAGAACGTAAATGGCTTGTAATTTCATGCTGCAGTTCACATTCGGCTCAAATTTAGACTAAAATTGCATGCATAATTATCCAAAATTCCCTGAAATAGTTTTGGTTTAAAGTTTATTTGAACTACTTTATTTCCCCCCCTGATATTTGGTGTACTGTTGGTGTTTGAGTAGTGTGTGTATTGCAGGACCGCGGGGCTCTGTCTGTTATATATGCGTTGTGCTGCCTTAGTGAATTAGCAGCAGCACCCACTTCATTTTCTCAATGAAGAGCATCAGCGGCTGTGCGTGGGTGTTTTGTGGAGTATCTTATCTCACTGGAGCAGCGCTGATGGCAGAGCTGAGGCTGAATGAATCCTCTTGGAAGTAGCCCATGACATCTGTCCTCCAGATAGAGAAGATACGCTCAGAAGCTTGCTCTGAATAACTATCAAGCATCACTTTCAGTTTTAGTTTGGGTTAAAAGCATGATGCAGAACTTATTTGTGTATTAAGCGTGTCTTGTCCTCTGCAAATGCATCAGTCACATAATAAATAATCTGCTTTTCCCAAAAATACAGATTCAGGTTGAATCATGCACATTATATATTTTAACACAGTTTCAAATTCACAGCTTAATTCAGATGTGATTCAGTTTTTATCTCAGTTTAGCTAGCTTGATGGTTTGTGTAGCACTTAAAATCCCAAAACTAAATAAGATTAAAGTAAATAATCATGTCTAATCTGTCTGAAAGTGAGATTTATGAGTTTGCATCTTGCGCTGTTGTAAATGTCAGTATGCTCCCGGATGTAAAACGTTTGCGAGTGAACTATATTTGAAGGGTTTTGAGGACATCTAGTGGAGGAGTAATGAAACATTTTTCCATGTAGTGAAACTGTATGTCTTTCTGCTCTGTTGTTTTTGAGTAGACTGAAATATAGAGTCACGTTTTATTAAGGAAATGACACTAAATGATACGATTTTTTCCTAAATAACCTGCTGATATGTTTTCTTCTCTTGCAGACACAATGGTCCTTGTTTTTTTCCTGACAGTATCAACTCCACAAACAAACACATCCGATTCAACAGACGTATATAACGGTAATGGTAAGTGCTCATTAATCATTTTATTTATTTATTTAATCCCTTCTTTCGTTGTGATTAATTAATCAATGACTTAAAGGCTATATCTACTTAACTATAAACTGTTTTTTTTTTTTTTTTTTAATTTATGCCAGTTTCCCAGTTTGCCAGTTTTTGTTAGTTTGATATAAAGTCACGTTGAAAACCAGCATATTTGTGAAAAACAACAGTTTTGCTTACAGCGGTGCTAGATTTCATACTTAAAAACATTTTAAATATGTTTAAATTTGATACATTTAAATAAATGTGATTAATTTGGAATACACAATGAAAAAACATAATTTCAGTGAATTGTTATCTAATTGTTGAGTTATCAAGTCTTCATATTTATATATTTATATATGTATATACGAAGTTCAGATGCAAGAGCCTCTAAATGCCATCTGAAATTGTATAAGTATATATAAGTATATACCTATACATTGCCATTAGAGTAAAATTACTGAACCTGAAAACAGAAAAAGCTAGAAAATAGAAAAGAAAATTTCAGATGGCATGCCTTATTTAGAAGGGTTTCGCATTTGAGCTCTTTGATATATATATATATATATATATATATATATATATATTCTCTTGTGTGTATATATATATATGTATATATATTTACTCTTTTTAAAATTGTCCTCCTTTTTTCTCCCCGTTATTATCATTCTTATTATTTTTAAGCGATAACCACTAAGAACTGATTACACAATGCAGGAATTACTTATAAACTGACTGAAATAGCCACGGGAACCTTGACTTTTGTAGTTGTGTAACATATCTCAGCGAGAGCCAGCATTCAGCATTTCTGCATCACATAAGCATCAGTGTGGCCATGTGGATTTGTGTTAAATCTGTGGTGGATTATGCAGGCTGGGATTCTGGGCTGCAGTAAAGTGCTGATCTCAGGGTTAAGCGGGTGATTCATGTCAAACCTGCTGTTAAATGAATGAGCAGTGCTTATCCCACAGTCAAAACAGCACAGGGCTCTCTATTAAATCACTAATAATGCCTTGGCTTGACTGGCTGCCATACCTCACTGAAACGCTCAGCGCCGGAGCAGCTAAGTGTGGACGTTCCGGCTCCAGCGGCTCTGTTCGCGGGCCAGTTTCCTGTTCTTTTGTTCGCTGTGGGTTTAACTGCCTCTCCTTCTTCCTTTAGGGGACTCTGTGCCGTCCAGCGCACCCATCCGGATCATACTGCTGTGTCTGTCCATCTTATTGCTTTTTGTGGGGTTGCTGACCTGGTTTTGCCTCAGGTACGACACATACACATAAACACACACACACACACACACACACACACTGTGAGTCAAAAACTGTCATGCTTACAAGCCCCGCCTTTTTCTGATTAAGGGCGGGTCCAGGAACTGAGACATGCTGTCACACACACACACACATACTTATTCATACACAGCTTCACCGAGGTAAACCCTCAGGTTTTTTACATGGTAGAGAGCCTGTTGTGTAGCGTGTGTTTGTGGAGAAACAGCGCCTCTGATGAAAAAGAGCTCGAGTTTTCGTTGGTGAGGCAGATTTGGCGTTAGGCTGTTGTCACACGTGTTGTCTTCATGTTTTACCTTATGTTCTTCATATCTTTTAGGTTGAAAAACCAGAGGAAAGCTGTCATCACAGCCGTTGACAAGAAAGTACCAAATGGCATCGTGGAAGAGCATGGTAAGCGGTGACTTTATCTGCTTTCAGCCGGGTTTAGTCATTTTTAAGATATGAAAGCAGCTTGTGGTTTATAGAGCTCTGTTGTAAGTAAGATGTCTCGGCAAGTTTCAGTTTATCAAATGTGCTATATTTGACTTCCTGTTGCCTCAAGATCTTTTGTGAACAGGACATGAGCTGTTTTTGTGAGCTACACGTGCTATTCTATATCTAACTACTCCATAATTGCAAAAAGAAATCACTTTGGCTGAGGTTTATTGGTCATATCGTATGGTATATGGGGATTTTTGAGGATTAAGCTTTTTTTGGTTTAGTTTTTTTGTTGTTGTTTTACAGATAACACCTTTTATTTAAAAATAAAAAAGTATAATCTTTGTTAAATCTATAACCAACCTTTAAAGTACAGTGAATTCAAGTGGCACATTCTGCCATTGAGAAAAAAAGGCCAATTTATCCTAAAAAAAGACTTTTAACCGGTTATGCTTTACAGTAAGGTTCCATTAGTTAGTGTTAGTTAAATGCGTTACTTAACATAAACTACTGTAAAAATGAAAATACCTCTAAAACATCTTAGTTAAAGTTAATTAATGGGCCTGAGATACTTTTAGATAAGCCTTTTCTAATTTGAAAGTAAAGTGATTTGTTGATGGTTTAGTTTCATAGATACAGAGGTGTAGCACAAAGGGGAAAAATACTCTAACGCTATTTGTGGTTTCATGATCAATATTTCCTCAAAAATATTTAAATCTTTCTAAAACCATGTGAAAGAGGAAGCTGTTCATTTTTAAGTGGTTGTTCCTGTTTGCTTTTATTAGAGTTTGCTTGTTTAACACAAAAACTGTGGCTCATGGTTAGCCAAAAATCACAAAAGAGCTCAGTTTAAGACCAGAATTGGGTTTCTTAGACAGCAGCGAGATTAAATGGAGATCAAACTGAGATGTAGGGTTCATTCCCCAGAATCTCAGCATGTTCTCCTGAGACATAGACCCTCATAATGTCCTCTAGATGCTCAGATTTCACATTGTGCTCTGATTTTCTGTCGCCACAAACTGTGTGTCTTGTCGAAGGTCTAGCAGATTTATGTAATAGACTTCCTCTGAACTCTTTCCCCTGCTATCGGAAATCTCTCTCAAGGAATATTTCATGAGCCTGTACGAGATGCTCTAAACATGCAGGAAATGTTAGTGTCAAATGGCATTTACAATGTTGCCGTTTCAATCAATGAGATGTTTCAGTGTTCAGTTAAACATCAAATCTGTGTAAAGGAAGTGGTTTACTGACTTTCTCCAGCTTTCTGTACAGCCTTTTGTATGCCTCTGTGACTTACACTATAGCATTTACGAAAAAAACAAGTAATATTCTGAAATAGTATCACAGTTTCTAATAAATGTTTTATATTTGTAGATCTTAAAAATCTAATTTATTCCAGTGATGAAAAGCTGAATTTTTAGCATCTTTACTCCAGCCTTCAGTGTCACATGATCTTTCAGAAATCATTGTAATATGCTGATTCTAATATGCATTTATTATTCATATTAATGTTGAAGGGGTTGTACCGCTTCGTATTTCTGCGAAAACCCTGATATTTTATTTTTCAGGTATATCTGTTGAATAAATAACAGCATTTATTTGATATAGAATACTTTTGTAGCATTATAAATGTCATCACTGCTGCTTTTGGTGAAAAAAAGTAATCCTTGCTGAATTTCTTAAAAAAGAAAAAGATAATTTAATTGACCTCAAACCCTTGAACAGTAGTTTTTAAGTCTTGCTCTTTTTATGCAGACTATCAAATGGTTTTATTTGAATAAAGTGTTAAGTGCTGATCTGTGTGTTTGTGTGTGCTGTATGTTGTATAGAGGAATATATAGATGTGGATAAAGATGAGGATGAGGATGATCTTGGCTGGCCGTCAGAAGGTCAGGTATATGTGGTATATACGGGCATGACGTTTAAATACTCTAAACTCTATAATTTCTAACATCTCATCCGCTTTAACCTCTAACCTAATGGTTGTGGGTTTCTTCCGGTGATGCAAGGGTCACTGCTGCATTTCTCATTTAGGAGGTGTATATATATATATATATATATATGCATATGTTGCTTAAAATGTGCCTGTAGCCCCGTCACAACAGCATGCGTCTATTAAATGAAATGCAAAAAAAAAGAAAGATCTGATTGTGTATGTTTGTTTGTTTGGTTTCCTGGCTGACAAAAACCATGACAGTACATTAAGTTTGACATCATATTCTCCTAATAATAAAGCATTTAGCAGTATGTGGTTAGAAAATATGGAATTTAACATTCTTAATCTAATCCTAGAGATTTTCCCCCTAATATAAAACCCAATCATCAATCAAAAATAAGGACTATGTGCTGTCCTCCTGCAATCAAAAAGTGAATGTTTTTATAGATATAATAGCCTTTTTTATTTCAGTTGTTCAGGTGATTTTAGATTTGAGTTATATAGAACCCTTTAAAAAATGTGTATTTCAGCCATAAACTTCCCTGGAGAGTGTTTGTTTATAACATTCATGTACTGTATTCCTCCACAGAGCAACAAACGGTGGTCTTACTCCCCAGATCCCCTTCCACATCCAAAACATATCTCCCCATTCCTGTAGACAACTTGGAAGAAGAGTATCGGATACGCTCGGCCGATGATGGGAAACTCTTCCGGGAAGAGTACAACGTGAGTGTGTTTTAAAAGAATATTGATCATAGATAGCGATATCATGATATCGTTTCCCTTCTTGATTAAACATTAACAAGAAAAGCTAAAAAAAAAAAAGAAAGAAAAATAAATCAATAACAACTTTGTTAGCTTTTTAGAAGCAGTTTAAATTTGAAATATGAAATATAAAATAACTGATTTTACAGGCCTGCACCATCGAAAAAGCTTTATTACATTATTTAATAAGTCAGGGAAGAGATTCTAGTTCTTTCCTTTTATTATCATTTGTTTTTATTGAGACATTAAATTCCAAATGCTTTAGAGCATATTAGTTTTGGTGTGTTATTAAAAATGGTGCACACATTTAGGAAGAAAAAAAGCTCATTTTAATGCAACTACAGCATCAGATCAGATTTAATATATTTTTTATCAATGCAGTGAAGAAAATGCTAGCTATTTTAATAAAAAAAAAAAAATAGAAGGCTGAAAACCATTACATAAAATGGTTTTTTTTTTTTTTTATAGAACCATGTTAAGTTTGCTATGGTATTGAAATTGGCAAAAAAAAAATTATCTGAATTCAAACAGAATAAATACACATTTCATTAGTTTTAGTATGTTATTTAATAATGATGCAGGGAAGACATTGCTACTTATTTAATAGAGAAATCACTGAAGCCTAAATGCAATTCAATATTCAATATTGTGCTTAACATTTATCTATTATTTATTATAGTAGCGTGCTTTGTAACATATTAGTTTTGCTGTAGTGTCAAAACTTCATTTCTCTCTATCACCCAACTATTAACTGTGATTATTGCATCAATAAACTTCTAGTTTGTTACTTATTAATAGTTTGTAAGGTTGTTATTTTTTTGGATTGAATTAAGAGAGATCTCAAATATACTCATGCAAAATAAAGCATGAGTACTAATAAACAGCCAGCATGCTGGTTAATAGTGAGAAAGGGGTTATTCAAATAAAGTGTTACCAAATTGATATCAATATGTGTGTTATTACACTGCTATCAGCAATCAGTTACTAGATTTTTCATGAAAACACCAATCATGATGATCTGGCTATTATTGTTGTTTACGCTGATTACATCACCCACTGAAAGTTCAGCAGTCTGAATTTTTTGTCTGTGTTTAGTAGCATAGACTGTTATTTTGTTTGTGGCTCGTAAAGTAGCTGATTATGCATTATGATGCCATTATTAACTGGTATCCTTATGGATCAGCAAAAATACTTCCACATTTGCTGACAGCTCAACTGATCTCATTTCTCACTGAGAATTACTGGAATTGAGATGTCAGATGACAGATGACGGACAACAGGCTCAATCAGGCATTGAGTCATTCGAGAAAGCCCCTCTCCCCGCTTTTAGGTTCATGATTCATGGTTAGCTCCTCTCACAGGCCCATGATTCAGGAACACACACTGAATGAACCATGTGAATTTTCCGTCCCTTGGAAACCATGTTTGTGCTCAACAATCTTAATGGCCACTTAAACCATTTAAGTCCGAATGGAAGCGGATCTGCTGGTTAAACAATGGCCTATACATACAGGAACAAAGCACCAGTAATATCATCCATTTAGGCTATAACAAAATGACAGGTTTGGTGGGAATTTGAGCAGCATGATTGGTTTTGCTCGAATGCACAATTCTGCAAGAATTCATGTGTTAGGTAGCAATTCCAGTGCAATAAAATTATGTGAAATCGGACGATGCACAGTTTGCAATTACTGTCAGTTGAATTTAATTTATGAAACGCTTTTAATTGTAAAACAGAAAACGTACAGCATCAGTTATTCCCTGACAGTCTCGAATCCTAATAAAGATCTATTTGACTTGGCATATAAGATTATGGAGGTGTGGTATTGGTTTGGTGTTGACATGTATGATTTGTATTGTTTACAGTCATTACCAGGGGGTTCGACTCAAGGAACATGTGAGGAGGCCAATAAAGAAGAAAACAAGGAGAAGAACAGATATCCAAACATTTTACCCTGTAAGAGTTCTCTCCCTTTTTATTTGTTTTATTTGTCACACATACACATCTAATATAATAAAATTTGGCTTTTACATTATTAAACACCATTTAAGTATATATTTAATGATGCATTATTTAATACATAATCCAAATTGGTAATATTAATTAAAAAAAAGACAGAATCAATTCTGTCTTCAACAGAATTGAAGAAAATTGTGGATTTAAAAAGGATAGCCTTCATCTTTTTTCGTACAAAGTATAATTTTTTTCTTCATTTTGGCTTATTGACAGAGGTGAACAGAGTACCCAAATCCATTACTTGAGTAAAAGTATAGATACTACTGGTCAAATATCACTCCATTGCAAGTGAAAGTTGTAAACACAAATTTTTACTTAAGTGAAAGTATAGAAGTACTTGCTTTTAAAAGTACTTAAAGAATGAAATTTCTGTCGTTAATTGCTCACCCTCATATCCAAACCCTTAAGACCTTCGTTCATCTTCGGAACTCAAATTAAGATATTTTTTATATCTTTGATACCCTCCATTCCAGATCCAACTGTCCATGTGACATCAATGGAGCAACTTCAGTTTTGCGACGCTATGAGAATACTTTTTTTGTGCAAAGAAAACAAAAACTAAGGTCTTATGGATTCGGAATGACATTAATGACATGTTTTCATTTTTGGGTCAACTCACCCTTTAAGTATTATGAGTAAATTTCCTGTCAATGCATAGTTTTATTATCATTAGATTGTTGTATGTTATACTTCCAATACCTTATGCCTCTGAAGCAACCTACAGAATATCTGCGTAATAAAGAGCTTTTAAGAGCTTTAAGAACAACTGAACATATTTTGAAACAAATGACTTTGGGACAGTCATGATCTTTTCTTTGTTTAACACTCCTACCCTCCATCACAAAACAGCATGGTAGTGTTCTTACGCTGTAGCAGTGTGTACACAAATCAAAGTGAAATCATTCATCCACATTTGAATCAAGTGTACAGTGAAATTTCTTTATTTATATTCCATATAAATATAATATATATAATATTCCAACCTGCTAATTCAACCACACAACCATACTGCTTTACATTTACACTGCTTTAGTTTTGAAAACAATGATACTGTCTCTTATCACTGATCTCTTATCAGGCTGTCTATCACCTGTAAACATCAATCACATTTAGAGGAGAAACTTTAACTTTAAAACTGAAATGACTTTTTACTTTAAGGACCTTTGTAGAAATGTAGTGGTGTCACGCTGGGTGTCAGGGAAGAGACAGGAAACATGCGGATCCATTCGCAAAGCTGTATATAAATCCAGAGTCGTACAGGGGATGTCAGCAACAGTACAAAGGGGTAAAAGAGGCAAAGGCAAAGGATGGCAGAGACACAGGAAAAACGCTTACAATGGGGTAGGACAAAACCGAACACTCACAATGATCAGCGACTGGCAAACACATGAACCGGAACTTAAATGCATGATGGAAACTAAGTCAGTGGGTGAAGTTACATCAGTGGTCATGACAACAGACAAGGTGGGTGGATACAACAATGAAATACCATAACCACTGAGGTGGAGACATGAGTTTGTGGGAATGAGTCCAAGATAACAAACACAAAACATAGATAGTTCGCTGAGAGCTGGAGTGCCATCCCTAGAGCTGGGCTGGCACATCCAGCTGATTGTTACGATTGTGGAGTGAAAAGTACGATATTTGTGTTTCAAATGTATTGAAGTTAAAGGCATAAGTGTCCATAAAAAATTAAGCTCAAGTGAATTACAGATACTCAAGTGTACAAAGTGTAAAAAATTACGATCAGCTGGATGTGCCAGCAAGACGTTGGATGGCACTCTAGCTCTCCATGAACTGTGTGTGTTTACATCTGTTTTCATTCATGGACTCTCATCAATGAACTCATGTCTCCACCCACTCGTTTGTTGTCTTGGTGTTTGATTGTTGGCTCATCATTGCGTGTGTGTTGTACCCCACTTGTAAGCGTTCCCTCGTCTCCTTGTGTTTGTATTTTGTACCTGGATTCACGTTGCCGACCTCGCTTGCCTTCAGGACTACAACTCTCGTTTCTTCCCCTGGACTCTGTTTATAGATAGCTCGACCTCTCGCCTGTTTTTGGATTTGTCTTTGCATTGTCTCCACCACTGTTGTTCGCTCCTGTATGATCTCCGCCCGATAGTATCTGCCTGTGAGTTTGCTGATTAAAATACCCAGTGAATGGATTCAACTCTCTCTGTGTTCATTCATAACAGAATGATGAGCGGCCAAGAATCCAGCGGGTATTTTCCCAAGAACTCCGGTCGCAGTATCTGAACACTATATTCCAGCGAGGGCGTTACAACTACTGTCCGCAACTGCTTATAGACAGTTATTTTAACATTTGTGAGATGCTCAGTGTATTTCAGGACGTCAAATGGCATTTGAAAAAATACTTCTCATCTAACCTCTTTTCACATGTACTATATTAACACATGAAAATGAGTCACACCCAGGATTTCCGTTGTCCTGTGTGTCTATATATATATTGTCACGAAAGCGGTCTGCTGTAGTGTGCGTGTGTGCGCTTCTCAGCGGAGCAAGGAGCGGAAGGACACGGAGCTGAGTTTAAACATTTAATTAATTAGGAACAGGGAAAAACAAGGAGCTGACGAGGCAGCAAAACACACGCTGAACATAAGCAAAGACATCGACACGTAACTTTAAGACTGCACAACACGCAACTGAACACATGGGGTATAAATACTGTGAACATAATGACGGGGGTGGGAACAGCTGGGGAAACACAGGTGTAGTGAATGAAGTAATCAAGACAGGAACTACCAA
>JAUMHI010000008.1:2555155-2609400 GCA_032359435.1 Enteromius unitaeniatus
CAGGGAAGGGGTTTTGTGCTCAAGGGGTTAACACTCTTCTTCGTTGGTCTGTCGGTCTCTAGGCCAGGTGTAATGCCCGCATTCTCCACCACTGTGATCCCTGGCGCTAGAGAGCACGACAGACACAAGAGTGGTGAACACAAAGTGCCCCGAAGGGTGGATTTATTGTCAAACAAAGGTGCTGTGTAGTACAGTGTCGGTGACGGTGATGGTGGTTGGCGTGCTAGTAGTGCTCCCTCTTATCCTCCTTTCCTTCTTCCAGGTGCGCGTGAAAGGGTGCTCTTGACGGTGCTCTTCGGCCCGGGCGTCCTCGATCACGGCGAAGCTTCTGAAAACAGATCAAAGGTAAGTTAGTGTCCAGCATTCAAGCCAACCAGTCGTCGCTCTCCCTCTTCCGGGTTTTAGCGCCTCTTTTATTTGGGTCTGGCCGTGATCGATTGGCCCGGGCAAACGAGTTCCAGGTGCTGGTAGATGATTGCCAGGGCGGCGCTGATCGGCGGCCGTCACAATATATATATATATATATACACATTTATGTTAATTTTTTGTTCAGTAGTATAAAAAATGTACATTAAACATAGTATGAACTACTGAATTAAAACTATTAGATTATAGCTTTAACTAGCTAGCAGTGAATTTTAATAAATTGTTGCCTGGGACAAAAAAAAATGTCATTACACAAAAGTATTTGGGGAAATCGATAAATCAGAATAGGATATTCCAGACAAATATGAATGATTGAATGAATAACTTCAAGAGGACAAATAAGTTGAATTACACAAATTTATATGCAGACAGTTGACATTAAATATTTTGGAAAGTATTCAGTAAGATGAAAACTAAAGGCATAAAAGCTAATTATTTTATACATATACTTTGCATGAAGCTTTTATGAACTTATACAAACTTTCTCTAACATGAACCTAAAATTTTTCAAATGATGTATTCCTAAAAAGCACTAAAACAATCATTAATGGAATTATTTAAGAACCAGGATCATTAAATTCCTTATGATTTGGATTCCTAATTAAAAGTATGTTTATTATGTTTTATCTTTTAATAACTGTTTGTGAAGCCTTTAAACTTGCAATGACATCCAGCTTTAATTCCCCAGACGCTTGCTTCACTTTGCATCACACTGCTTTTGCTTTCAAGTTCCCATTCCTGAAGTCAAAGTATCATTGCGTCAAAAAAAAAAAAAAAAAAAAAATGGCACGGATGAAATAAAAAGTACAGAAATAAATATCAAACAGTTAAACGCCTACAGCACGCTGATTTAAACATGTAAGTGTGTTAAAACAGTGTGAGAGAAACCTTCAGAGTGTCACATTCTCATCGCACCTTCAGCCACTTCCTGCCCCGTTCTCCTCCTAGAAGTGTGACGCCCTACGAAGACACACAAACAAAGAGAGTGGAAAAAAAAAATCTGCATAAGTGAGATGGTGAGCGACAGGACGGGTCAGCCTCTGTCTGCTTAATGACAGAACCCCTCACACGCTCCGGATTGTTTAAATACGACTCGCCAGTTTCAACAATCATCATATCTCTCACTTTCACCCTTCATACCCAGCAGCCAGCGAGCTGACACATAATTACACACTTGCTGATAGTAGAGCCGTGCCGATAATTAAAACTGCCACTGGAGGATTACTACCGCTAGTCTACAGCTGCGATGCTGTCAAGAGGTGGAAGTCGCAGTCGTTCCTGATGCTATTTCAGCGTGGTTTTAACGTTATATTAGCTCTTGCATCGTATGTCGCCGTCTGGCTTCTGCTCGGGCCGGTAATGGAAAGGTCTCAGCCGAGTGTTTGCAGTGTCTCGCACAAATGAGGAAAATCTATTAACAATTCTGCAAGTGACACAGCAAACGTCGTCACAGCGGAGGGGTTGCACAACACCGGCCGTCTGTCCGCCGATCAATCCCGTGCTATTACCTCAACACTCACGGATCTGATTTGGCAAGGTGTTGCTTTCCAAAAGGCGATTTTAGCACCATTAGAGCCCGGGCCACACACGTCTAACTGGAACAAAAGAGGCGAATGGGGTGCATATGCACACACCTTTTAAACACCGGCTACCACCTGCATCAGTGCCATCTGCTCCGTGTCAGAGAGGGCCTCATAATAATGCCATATATAAATATACCGCAGGTGAAATTTATATCAGGCGTGTGAAGCGGGCCCTCGTAACTGCAAACACAAAGAAAATGCGCTAGAAAAGTGTGCAAGGTTGTGCTGTATAGTGTGACTTTGTTAGGGAAGACTGAGGGGATTCACAAAAAAAGCACAGCCTTGAGTGTCTTATTGCATTTGGACAAAGTTGGAGATTCAAATGTTACCATCTCAAGACATCTTCAACTATCATCTAGTATCATAATTTTTTTTTTATCTAAATGCTAGCATTGACTGGATCTGTCCAGCTTAAACATACAGCCCTGTAATCCTTTAATAATTTAAAATACATTAATCAGTAATTGTTAAAACTAAAGCAGTATTTGATTTCTAACATGCAATCTATTTATGGATTTTCTAAATATAATATGATGATTATTTAATGTTTATTGCTGGAAAATGATCAAAAACCACAAGTGAATTATATTCAGACATGTTAAAAAAAAGGCAAAAAGTATAAGGTCTATCTATCTATAAAATCTAAAAATTAAAAATAAAATTATACAGTTTTGATATACCAGTTACAATATAAAAAAAAGAAATAAATACACATTAAATAATTAAAAATGATGTTTAAAAAGTGACGTTTAAAGCATTACAAAATAATTCTAATTTTAATAAACACTGTTCTTTTCAACTTATTCATCAACCAAAAAAAATATTATGGTTTCCACAAAAATATTACGCAGCAGAACTGTTTTAAACAATGATGACAATAACATTTTTTGATCAGCAAATCAGCATATCAGAATGATTTCTGGGGGATCACACTTGTATTGATCACAGGAATGAATTACATTTTAAAATATATGCAGAAACTTACATCAGATAAATTCAGCCTCTCAACAACCCCAAAGTACTTTGGCCTATTGTGGTTGCCTGTACAATTTATTTGAAGGTTAAAGACCTACTACCACTGAACATTTTTATTTTTCTGACTCTACTTTAAGTCAAATTAAACTAAGGCAGTTTATCTGTGGGCTGTGATACAGTGATATAGCGAACATAAATGTTGTGTATTTCAGCACGGCTAGAATGAGCTACACAGCTACAATCATCATCAAGGAAACATCATTTTTATAATTTAGGTTATAATTTTGAAATCGCCACACACTACGGGCATTTTCCCCATCCTTACTCTCTCCGACTGCATCCAATATCAGAAAAGAGAGAAAGAAAGATCTCTTCAGTCTTGTAACGGAATGGAACAAGCAGCCAACTGTGCGAGTGTAATATCTTGTTTTATCCAAGTCTTTGTTCTGATTTCATAATTGCCTCCTGCAGTAAGGGCCTCCCTGGGGAACGGCTGATCGATAAAACGACAACCAAAGAAGTATTACAGAAAGTACCTTCATGTTTTATCAAAATCCTCACTCCAACATAATAGGAAAAAATTGACTGTGAACACAAATAGCCACCCGGAAAGATGCGCCTTCAAAATTCGCTTCGCCCCGCTTTCGGCACCCTCAAGCCGTCAAGAAACAATTAAATGCAAATCAATTATTGCGAGGATATAAAAGGGCTTCGCTGCGTGGGGCTTATTTTATCTACGGTACGACATGAAAACCCAAACAGAAGAGAACACAGGCGGATCACGAACAGGACGGGGTGCCGTTTTAACACGCTACTGATCTCGCTGTGTTTACGCCCGTTGGGTGAAGGCGGGAAGGAGGCCGTGGTGCAAAGAGCGGGGATTCGGTTGGTGAACATCTGAAGAGCCATCGCTTCAGAGAGACAGCCACCCAACCTGACTCCACACTCCATGTTTTCTCTTTTATCTTCGTATGAAAATCCGTCCCGCTGTGAAAACAAATCATTCTTGCCGCCTTTTCCTTTCTACCTCAATCCCATTGTTGAATGCTAGCGCAACATTGCTAATCAGCTCCGGATATGCACATTTTAACGTGCCGCCGCTGACCTGGACCTGAAAGAGCGAGGGTCTCGTTCACGGTCTAGTCCACAAATGTCCCAATATACCTTTCAATTTATATTCATCCATGCCAACACTTGCCACCAGACAACTCAATTCCGGCCTCGCAATTCCAGTTATTACTTCTGCTTCCCTCTTCAGTTGAGGGCAATTTACTCACTAAAAATAAAAAGAGAAAATCAGGCTGGAATATGTAAAAGGGTTTTCTATGTAAGAAGGCAGCATGCTAAAAGACTGGAAGGTACAGAACAGTGTTTAATTCATGTCATGTCTTGCAGGTAAGTGTCACTTACACACAAATAACATGGGCTGTGACACCACAGAGCTTCATATTGAAGTATTCCCAGAGGACATCCTCCATCTAATGACTCTTTAATATCCCTGAACGAGCTGTAGGCTACAGAGAGAAGACTCTCACACTGCCAAGATATGGGCCCTCGGAGATGGTTTTTATGTTATTTTTTTTATACAATTATTATTATTATTTTATTTATAAATTTTTTTTAAAGAAGAAAGAAATTGTAAATGTTTATTTATGCAAAACATTATGCCACAGTGTTGAATTATTGATGGTGACTGGTTGACAAATGAGTTTTCTATAACTGCATTGCTATGAATTAGTTTGACTGTTGCATATAACCACACATTCTTACAAAATGTTGAAATGACTGAATCTGTGAGAGCCATACTGCCTACTTTAACTGCATAGTTAACTTTTTTAAAAAATATTTAGATATTTAGAAATATTTAAATTTCTCAAACTCAAAACTCAAAAACCGAATCAATTTGTAAATTAATCTTTCAGACTGGTTTAAAAATAAATTGTCAACCATGCAAAGACACTTAACTCATGAATGTAACAAAGCAAAAATATAATTTTGAATAAAAATATTGGAATATTGAAGTGCATAATCCATATTGACTAATTTAAAGCGGTTTTATGTATTGAAAAAAATAAAAAAAGCATTTAGTTTATGAATCTCGCATTGCTACGTACTTTACTTGTGAACATGTGAAGGCAAGATTATCATTATGACTTTCATTATATATCATTATCATTACAAACTGAATAAAGTTTTTGGTAGTGCTTATTTGTAACTGCAGAGCTTGACAGCCTCAGTTATCTTTGACTTTTCTTTCATATTGAAAAAAAAGTAGCCTGTATATTGTTTAAAAAAACTGGGTTAGGCTGGGTAAAATTGTCAGAATCTGTGGTTTAACCTCCATATTGTTCACAAACCTCACGCAACATTCATTGAGAGATGGCCTCCACAAATACACATCCGCTCTGCGCCCAATCCCAGCATGCCTTCTGTCTCTCGGCCCCAGAGTCAAGATGTGCCGACTGTCTGTCCAACCCGGCGACACGTCCTGGCCGAGGCATCATCGCAGACTCGTAGAGGCCAGGGTCACGTTGAGTAATGATGATAAAGTAAACAGCATGGCTGCTAAACGTGTCTTGGCTTGGGTTCCCGTCCTCATTAGAGTGGCTCGGCGAGGACCCGGCATGCACCCGGCGAGGGCCCGCAGGCTTTTCACTCCCGGGTTAGCGCCTCATTTCCCACTGACGGCTCTTTAGGGCGGGCGATGATGGCTCCTGGAGGTGCACGGAGTGGACAGGTGTCCACCGCAGAGAGCGTTTCGCCGCAGCTGGTACCATCTGGCACGGGTTTGTGCCATTCAGCTCGCTGGCACCGCACCCCTCCGTCCCAGCGTCCATGGAGAAGGCATGTCAAGGGCAGGCACAGTACAAGCTTACTCACAGGGCAGTGCGGACCCCCCTCGGGAGGGCCTACAGCCTGGGGTAGAGGCTAATTTAGCTTCCACACCCACTAACTGCACCACCTCCACAGGACTGGCAACAATGAAGCCCGTCGGTGCCAAGTGTAGGCCGAGTCGCTCATTGTGTGTGCGTATGTGTGCCATTTGTATTTGAAAAGAAAGAGAGCGAACCACGGTACCTATTCATTAAGAGCTGGGCGGCATCTCTCATGTTCCTGTGAAAGCAAAACAAATAAAAAAGTCCTTAATTACCTCTACTCTGGACTACATGTTAAACTCATGCATCTCCCTCTGCTGCTGTCCTTTTTTATGCTGTATTTACAGTCTCTGACTGTTTACATGCACAGATTTCCCTCAATATTAATTAAATTCAACCCGACTACAAATTCTGAATGCATTTTTTTTTAATATGCGATAAAAAAATGGTGATTGGTCACTACTGCAATAGTTGGAATACGAAACAGACTTTATGCTGTCAGTCAAAAGTCAAGCAGTATATATGTGCTGCAAGAATAACAAATAAAAAATTGGTGCACGTAAAGAGCTTTCTAAAAAATATATACCAGGGAATATTTACTTGCATGTTGCTAACTTTACTTAATGAAAAGAATGTTGCATGATTCTTCAAAATAATGCTGATTAATTTATTTGATCATAAAACAGTAATAATGCTAAATATTATTGCAATATCAAAAACTGTTTTTCTATATATATATATATATATATAGTAAAATGTAATTTATTTCTGTGATGAAAAGCAACATTCTCAGCATCATTACTCCAGTCTTGAGAGTGACATGATCCTTAATATGCTGATTTGCTCCTCAATAAAAATGTCTTATTAATATTAATCATGCATTTTTTTCAGGGTTGTTAAATTAATAAAGATTTCAAAAGAATGTATTTGAAATATACGCATCCTATAATGTATATGCATCCTTTCATGCATCCATACTTATTTGACGGAATAAATTTTGGCTGTAGTAAAGACAAAAAAAAAAAAATGGCCCACCATTCAATCTGCTTAAGCTGAATAGAAATTTTGCTCAGATCAAGCTAAATCAGATCCTTTTAACAGACTGTGGTGTTTACATGGGGCCTTTGAATTATGATGAAGCTATAAGTGACATTATTGACAGATTATTAGGTTGCATGAAGCAAATGTAGCTCTTCAGTGTTCAAAACACTGAGGACTCAAATGGAAAAATGTACATTATATAAAAGTAATATCTGTCAAAGGTATCACTCTTGAGGTAATAACTATAGATCAAGCGGGAAATCCTCTCGTCTGAACAACAATAACTGATATGGAATGGAAATAAGCCTGTACATTCAACCGTATAGCACTGGAAGATAGTCCTATTTGTATGCGCCCACATCTGACTTATATTCATAATAATTTCAGTGGATTGCCGTGAACAATGCCGGTCATAATTTGGCAGAGCCCTTCACAGCCTGCTTTGATAGACACTTATGAAATGCATCTGGATCCTATCAAGTGTTTAAACTCTAGTTGTCAACTTCACCTGGTCGTGCAAAAGGGGGGGGGTATACCAATTGAAGCTATAGCGATGTTGAAACGTGAGATTCTTTCAGAATGATGAATGATTTTATCTTGAAACATTTCCTGCGCAGCCAGCACTGCTCAAAAACCCTCAATTTCACATATAATTGTTCTACTATCTTTCCAAATCCTCTGAATGACATGATGGCAGACTCTTGTGATTGTTAACTGCTCTTGTAATGAAGCCTATGATCATCGCATTTCACACAGAATGCTTCTGTCAAAACGTCAGGCATTTGTGATGGTAGCTTTAGTCGATTAGCCATGCTCACACTAGTTCATATAAGAGTGCTGATCTCTTTAAAATGGAGGGCTTGTTTCTCGTATTGAAATTGGATTATCAACTTGAACAGAGTCGTCGTTTTCTACAATTATGCAGTGTGCAATAAACAGATGTGAACAATCATACATGGGAATAATTGACAGCCATAAACGTTAATCCTGAAGAATCAATAAGGTATAAAAGCAATCAGATAGGCAGTCTTAGAGAAATCGATCAGCGTTTGTAGTGAGTGGGTGATATGTTTTCCTGAGAGAAAAACAGCTAATCACAGCAAAGAAGGCTGGGTTGTTTCAGCGGAGCAATACTAATGCAATGCATAGTGGGAGAAATCTATATAATGTTCAATGAGAATGCGTGATTATAAAGAATACTATATATGTATATAAAAGCAAAATCTATATGAAGACATGGGCAGGGTCTTGTACTGTGATACACCAAAATTTTCGTTGTAATGATAATAATAAACAAAATGTTAAATACACACACACACACACACACATATATATATATATATATATATAAAATTTATATTTATAATTTCTAATAAATACAATTTAGAATACATTGTATTTAGTATATTCTATTCAGTGTATTTCCCCCATTCTCTCTCTCTCTCTCTCTCTCTCTATATATATATATATATATATATATACACCATGCATTATATTCAAATATATACATAACATAAAAAAAGAAAATAAATCATTTATTTTTACTTTATTAATTATTATAGATTATTTAATTGTTGTATTTTATTAATAACTTGATTAAATTATTTACTAAATGTATTCACTGCACATAATCAAAAAACAACATAAAATAATTCCAAATAATTTGTTTAAAAACATTATAATGAATATAAATTATTAAGATATTGTCATTGCAATTTTTCATTTTATATAATATAATATTATTATGACAATTCAATTTACATTTATTCATACGGGAGATCCAATGCAATCAATAATCAATAAAGTGTAACCTAATAGTACTAATAGTAGTAATTTGTTAAGTTGCCAAGTTTAGGTCTTAGGTAGGGGATGTAGAATATGGTTATGCAGATAATAAGCATACTAATAAGCGACTGGTTAACAGTGAGAATTGGTCCCTACTGAAGTGTTAGCATTTATACTCTATTATACACTATCATACAAAACTAAATCAAATTAAATAAAATACATTTATTTAAATGTCTACCCAACTGGAAAGCAAGGCCAGAAAACGTCACAAAAATGGAGCAGTGCAGGTTGAAGCTTCATCTGACCACAATAACAAGGGTTGAATCCCTAGCAAGGTCACCGCTGAGCTCTCACCTACCCTGTGAAGTGTGAGGTCAGACAGCACAGCATTATGGGAGGCCATTTCCAATGATGCGTCACAAAGTGTCGTTTATTGAGGACCCTGACACCTCTCCCTCCTCTTTCCTGACCACTTCTCCTTCCATCTGCCTTCTCGTCTGTCTTTATCAATTTTAAAGCGAGCAGGAGATATATTTGCCGGTTGACTCTTGACCCTTGCCCAGGTCACCAGTGACGTTTTCAGCAGGAGGTCTGGCCTGCCTTATCACACATTCTCCTTACACACGCTAAGCCACGTCAAGGCCATTCTGATGGAGGCAAAAGCCAGACACCACTTTAAATTTCATAAGCCCTGGACACATGATTTGGCGTGGAAAAAAGAAAGATAACAGACGAGGCCCGCTGTCCACATGCTGCCCTGCTCTCTCTCTCTCACTCTCACTTTCTCTCCTGTCATTCATTACCGGCAGACTTCTGCGAGCCTTCACTAAGTTGGTAATTTGATAAATGGGGCAGTCCAGCTCTCATGGTTATCACTTTAACAATCAAACAAGCCGGTTATTGTATTTCAAAACACTGGAAAGACCTTCAACCCAAAGTGGCCCAGGAAATGTTTAGTGCCGTCAGAGTTGGCTCACAAAACCTCCACCAGAACAAGAGCTGTTTCTGAATAGAGAAAATGGTATGTCAAAACCTACGTGATGGGAAAGCCTGCTAGAATACACAGTGAGCTTGTGTCCAAAAGCAAAACAATCAATTATGAAAAAAAAATATATATATATATATATATAAATAATAAAATATAATATATAAATATATATATATATAATAAATGCAATTTATACAAACTAAAAACATGTAATGCATGCTAATCTGATAATAATAATTAATATTATTAGTATATTATGGTATATTCTGTAGCATATGAGTGAGCCTAAACCTAAAAACAACATTTGCCTAAATCCTAACTAAATGATAAAATGTATTTTATTTTAATTTGTGTGTTATACATGCATAAATGTGTGTTTTCAAAATAAATTTTGTTTTCTCATTATATAACAACTGACTTATCTCAAAGACTCAAAAACATACAAGAGCCGATAAACACACACACACACACACACACACACACACACAAATCGACTGTATGTATACAACTGCAATGCAGCCATCTGTAAACAACTGAACTCATCTTGACCTTTTGACTTGTAAATAACGTTAAGCAGTTCTGGCCACTGGCTATAGTATAAAAAAGGTACAGAAAAGTCTCCACCAGCTGACAGCCTTCACAGTGCATTATTGTTGCATTAGGCCATGTTGTTTGATGCACACTTTACCATACAGTGTGTGTTTATAATTCCAGCTGCCTTGTGTGTCTCTCCCTCATATGTTCAGAGAGAGTGAGAGAGACGGATAATCACGTCTGGCTACACATTTTAATCAGTTCGTCCAATCAAAGAGATAATTGGATTGCATTGCCTGATTGCAAGACTCGCTGAAATTGGATCGCAAATAAATTGCCTCAAACTTGTGGAAAAAGGGGAGGATTGGAAAACAAAGAGCCTTCTCCATAAACAAAGGGGTCTCACATGCACAAACATCCATTACCAAGTCTAACCGATCTCCTCGTCCAAAAGCCAAACTATTAGGTTGCACTTTTCTTTCTGGCCGAAGCGCTCACCTGACACAGATCCAAAGCAGCTCAGTAGACAATTAAAGGATCTGTGCTGAGCCAGTAATGACCTACTAACCCTATCCTGTGCCGTTCCCCCTGTCCGGCCCTCCCGGGACCGCCCTTGTCACAGAGTTATCAATGGCTTCCTCTCCAGCGGTGGAAATAAGCGAGAACGTATGGACTCTGGACCGACCGGAGACTCTCCACTGCAGGCTAAGAGAGAGTCGCCTCAGATTTATATGTTTATACCGCATTAAAGCCAAGCCACCAGGCAAGACGACACCAGCGCTCTGTAATAAAGAGAGCGTGGGCGTGCGCGCGAGTGCATCCGAAATCCATCAACCTGTACCAAACAATAACAGCCCCAGCTCGGCCCCTCTGTCATCAGAGCTAATAAACTCGGCAGCACTCATTAGAGTGAACAAGACACACATTAGAACAGCATTATGTTCTGGGCAATGCACTATATTAATTTCACCACCATAATGTGTGTTTTATTGCATCCAATAAGCATTTTTAATAAGCAAAGTGATAAGTGCTTCCCTTGTAAAACATCGCCAATTAGAGCGGCGTCTCCAAATGCTCTCACTCAACAAAGTTAGCGCTGCGGCTCGGTTAATGACCGCCTGCGCAACAACTTCGAGAGACAAAAGAAACTCGACGCGAGTAAATAGACGCAAATATACAGCCCCGCTCCAGAGAGAACAAAGGAGGCCCGGTGGCGAAGGGTGCCGGGCGAAATGACGTCTTACATCATCACGACTGTACGCCTTCTTCTCGCAACGCGAAAACGATACACTCGCAAACTGCGGCGGCGAAGACAAAGAGTGAAACTGCACGCTTTCTCTTTCCCTGACAATTTCGAGATCTTGTAGGAGGCTTAATTGTGTAATTGGGTGTCTCAGCTGGCTGGTGCTTCCCCCGGCTGCTTGCAAAAGCCAGGCGGCGTGGCATCACTTTAATTAGCCGAGGCAGACAAAAGGGGTGATCTCTAAACACAAATAAACGGCGTACACCTAAGAACCATTGGAGAGGGGCCTTTTGTTGGAAAACTTAGCTTTTTTTCTCTTTCAAATGACTCGGTCTACTGTGGGTTGTTATTCTTACAACTGCATGACAGCTTATTTTAATGGATGTTATGATGTCGCGGGGCAAAGCGCGTAGTCTGGCCCGGCCTGCCACTAATGAGACGGTGAGATGGTTCTCCTGCTGTTATCGTTACCAGCGCTGGCAGAAAGAGGGGCTCATCTTTAATCTCAGGCCCTTGTCCTTTGGGTCCAATGTTAAGGCATCTCCAAAATCATAACATACTAATTAATTTTATTTTTCAGGAGGGTTTCAATAAGCACGCCTGCCGCAGTACTTTGTGTGACTTACAAACACTGTTTGCTTTCAGAGAAGGGCAGCTAATTGCTTCCCGGCTTGACATCATTATATGGCTATGCGAGGGGATGTAGACTGTTTAATTAAGGTTGGATGCAAGTTCATTATTAGATTCACACAGAGTCTGTGTGCACAGGCTTCGTTCCTGCAAAGCCCCCACTGTAATTTAATACAAAGGGCCTTTTGATTTGCAGTTTTATTTTATTTTTCCAATATACGAGCCCCATGCCACCCACCCCCTTCGCGAAATGCCACACAGCGACTCGCGCCGACTGTACTCTCCACTTGGCCTTCCGTTTTAAGTGTGATGCATTTAAACCCTACAAGTCCTTCTGCTCTGTCCTCCCTCTGTGCGTGGTGACAAAAGATATTTATCAGCGGGTCCGAAATGCAAAATGATCGCTCTAATTGAAAAGTACACGGTTAACTAATGCTAATAGTCTTTAGATTAAGTCGCTGCCTTACTGCACTGGCTTTTAACCCTACAACGCGTTTCTCAGCTCATCTAGTTTTTCACCCAGACAGCCAGCCGCGGCATGTCATTTGTCTCAATTACTGATTGTTAGATTAATTTGATGTTACCTTTCCACAAAGTGCTCCTCTTTAGATACGTACGCCGTGACAATGCAATTAGGTCATCGGAGGGCTAATCCAATTTAGCACGTTAGCGTCAGATGCGTAGGTGAAGATGTTAATATTTATTTATTCCTAATTGCGCGCAACTGTACGGGTGGTGTCCGCGGGCTAGCTGGGTTATCCATCCTGCGTTAGGAAGCCATTTTCACTCTGTCAGAAAAAATAAACTCCCTTATTAACAACTCACTCTGAATAATATCCTCTCCGCTGCGTGAGTAATCGCCTACAAGAGTGGCCCTGCGTTTTACATTGGTGGGGCCCGCAAACGTGTCGCCTTGATCTAATGCGCGGCGGTACATCTCGGCGCAATTGCTGATCGCCATAATCTAGCATCTCTGTTTTGAGAATACGCTGTTCCCTGGCTCGAGGCACTGGTGCGATTCAAACAATTTATAATGAACGTGACACGGTGAGGTTAACAACTGCCTGGTGAAGATATTCACAAAAAAACATACAATATGAATATCGCTCAAAGCTTCAAACGTGGGTTGGTGGAGAGATGCATTCTTGATGAAACACAAAAGCAAAAATCATTAGAATATAAAGCGTAATACCTCAAGAGCAACTCAGGAGCTTCAAAGGTTGTTCGAATATAATTGACACTTTCAACTTTTAGTGTCCCGGAGTCATTTGCACCAGTGGAAAGAAGTTAGTTCTGATTTCTTCCAAAGACTACTTGATTTGCATTCATCTGGAAAAACACATGGCAATTTAAAGCGAACACACGAACAGCCAGTTTTGACCCTATTTGCCTTTCACGCACTCCCGTTTTTGTGCATGCTAATTTGGTATCGTTATTCCAGCAGTTGTGTGTGTAATGTTTGCGAGAATACAGCATAAGCGTATGTGCCTCAGGGTGCTCGCACATGCATGCGTGCGCAAGTATGTATAGTATGTATGATGTGATGCAGTGCTGTGTATAAATAGCTGCTATGTGTTGGTCTTAATGACAGTGCAATGGCTTGCTGTTGCCCTAAGGGCCAGTGCGCTCAGAAGGAGCTTGTGTTCGGACTCACACACTTCTGCCAGTGTGTGTGTACGTGCCTGCTCAATGACTCCAGGCTTCCAGCTTCAGATGACCTTGTACGGGGTCCCACAAATGGTTTTTCAAGCTCACTGCTGTGGAGGGAAATTGATATGTTTACACAAGGCGCAATTATTTATATGACATTACACACTGCAGGTATGGATCCAATTTGGCTTGATTTGAACAGGTCCTGACTGGAAAATTAAAAAAAATAGCAGTGCCAAGGAGATGGAGGTATTTCAGTTTTTAAGTTATGTAACACTTTTATAGTTAATGCAAATGTATACAAATCTAGTCAGACATGTAATACCAAGAGAAAGCTATCCGTAAGTATTCCCATTCATCTCAATGACAGTCGCTCAGCTAGTATGTGACCTTCTCAGGATTATAGAAGTTGCTAGTCTCTTAAGTCAAAAACGCCATGTAACCATGTGACACTCTGTAACAACTGGAAATTGATTGGTTAATGGCAAACAACAATGTGCACTCACTAGCAAACTTACTTCAAGCTGTAGTGAATAATGATTAAAAAAGGAACATATAATTATTCTTATTATTCTTATTATAGGAAATTATTCTAATACTTTATAATATTTTAACTAAATAATTAATTAAAGCCTAAATAAATTATAAAATATTCTACTTAAAAAAACAAAAAAACGTTACACTTATTTTTGTTAGCTGCCAAGATAAAATGACTAAAATACACACACACACACACATATATATATATATATATAATAAATGAAAAGAACAGATAGCAAAACTACTAAAATTGCACTTAATCTGTAGATTGCAAAACAAAATGTGCTATAGTATACAGTATACAAATAATAACAATAATCATATTAATAATACATTTATATGCAAAAGACAGTAGCCTTTGAAAACAGTTGAATAAAGAAATATGATTTTCAAGAGTTTGGTTGTATAGTTACCATATCTACAAGCAGTGGCTAACTGACCTATTATAATAGTTATAGCCTAACCTATAAAGCAGTGATCTGTCTGTCTACCCACTAGGAGACTGTTACTGATTGGTTGAGAATCCACGTTGCAACTTTTCCCTCCCCGCATCTCTTTCTTCTGCTTGTTTTCTTCATGCTCTCTTTAAAGCCCATTAAACTCTAATTGCATTCATTGATGCTGACTAACAATTTCAGCAAAACATTGCGGTTAGTGTAATACCATGCAAAAATAAATAACTACCAGCGATTCAGCCACATTATAAATCATTTGTGCTGTCTCTGCTTAGTCTAGCAATTAATTTTTAGGCTCTTGAGCATGTTGCTAAGAGGGTATAATAATACGAAGCACGTATTTATGCTTGCCATATTAACTTGTTAGCGTCATTGTCTACATATGGTGCGCCGGAGAAATCTGTCCCCACTACTTAGTAAACGATGAACGTCATGTTGCTGGAACACAAATGCATAAAGCAGGGCGTAGAGCATGTCAAAGCTAAGCTGCTGAAATGAAGCATTACACCAGTGCTTATACATGCTATTTAGCTCTGTTAGAAGAGCATGCTGGCATTCTGTAAATGCAAATATGCAAGTTTTTGTATGCATGGAATATGCAGATTTACTGCATTTGCCAAAATACGCAAAGCACAACGCATGGACTGCATAGCAAAGTCCAACACGTTTGAATACAAATTGATGAGGCTGTGTGACAACAACGCTGGAAATGCTTATGCCTGCATGATGCATGCTTACTTTTCACTTACTACGTAAGTGAACACCACACACTAAGTTTCCATTTCGAACAGAGCCATCTGTCCTTAAATGGATAAGTTGTTGTTTTCTAGCAGGCCAAGTCCCATGTCAATCTTATCTGTCAAATAAGCACTCCTTTAAAGGGCGGCCGGGTTATCGTGTCGATCTGCCGGTAATGGTGGGATCCCTGGGCTAAACGTGTTTGGTTTAGCATGACACGTGTATTTGTCTGCTCCGGTTTCTCAGCGCCAAGTGTGAATTTGCGGTCGTTGTTATCTGCTCGGATTAAGGGCCAGCGGCAGCTTGTCCGCTGTGATTATCCTGACAGCCAGTCCACTGACCACCTCTTCTCCTCTCTCATTCGCCGTCTAATTGAAATGTAAGGACTCGCCTAGCCGTTTATCCTCCCTTATGGAAAATAAATGGATTGAGGAATATTTATTCCATGCCCTGACTGCGAAATTAGGGCGGAATGTAAGTTTGACTAACTCAATCAATGAATTTAGTAAAGACGTATTTCAGAGTGGTATTTAAGGATTAGTCGCACCGTTCGGAATTGAAAACGAGGGGGTGGGCAGCTGACGTTTTGACAAATCTATCTGGGACAAGATCAACAACTTAATGTTTAAACCAATCACTCTAAGTATATATTTGAGCTCGGATATGCAGATGTGATGTTCAACTCCCTGAGGTTCAAATATACACTCGAAGGATCAACAGCACTCTCGATGGCCAAATTACCCCGAAATCCTTCGAATTTATCAAACATGAATTTCAACAAGGAACCTCGTCTGAAGAAACACAAGAAGCGCCCATTAGCGCACATGGAAAATAAATGCCTTCAAGGTTTAACTACTTATTTTTGACATGCAATCAGCTTGACTGTGTTAATTTACATAGCCTGATAAATACCATCTGGACGGTAATGCGAAATAACTCAAGGTACGAAATTGAGCATTCGCCCCTGCAACCAATCAATGAAACAGCTATGGGCAGCCTCCTCCTCGGCCTGCCTAAATATGTTGAGGCATCTGATCTGAATTTTAATGATATAGCTGAGTCTTTCCATTATATTTGCACAGATGTGAAGCACAATGTTTTTCGCTGCTGTTTGTTTTGTATTATTTTCCTTAAAGGGGTAGCTCTCACCAAAGAAGTGGAAATTCTGGCATTATTTACTCACCCTCGGTCCAACTCATTCAAAATAAATGCTGTTATTTGTTTCCATGGAGCAGAAAATTATTTTGGAGAAATCCTCCATACAGTTCATTCACCACAGGCTGGTAAACTGAGAAAAAAAGGACAAAATATAAATAAACATGCAAGTACTTCTGTCTATCTATATTAATGTTTCTAGAATTTATTTACAACAAAAAGTTGCAAATTAAGACATGACCGTGTACTTAACAGGTTTCGTGAGATCTTTTTGTATGAATAAAAGATTTTGCACTTCCTGTCATTGATTGTTTTCATTTGAGTCTGAATATGCAGTTGATTCAGAATCTGATTTTCAGTAAATAACAACTACGTTCTTGTTCTCACACAGAGCTACCATATGACTTCAGATGTCATTATAAGAAGTCTTTGAGTGAAGTCATTTTATGGAGCTTGACATCTGTGGTTGCTTCATACTGTCATTGCATGGGAAAAAGAAAAAAAAAACCTCTTCATAAAGTCTTTTGTGTTCCAATAAAAGCAAAGAAGTTACTTGAGAGTGAATAAATAACGACAGAGCTTTCATTTTGGATGAAATGTTCCTTTAAAGGGGTCATTGTGAATGGATCACAGAGCTGTTCGCTTCCTCATGAATATCATACATTTTCTTATTTTGTTTGCAGAGCATCACATGACCTTGCTTTAGTTTAACTTGTCATGTTAGCCTGTCAGCGTTGCTTCCTGACGCTGTTCTGTTCTTGTCTGTTTGTGTCATTGCATATGTGTTTGTTTTTATGAAAACAAAGACCTTCCCAAAGTGTCAGTCACACGATGTTAAATGTGTATTATTGTGCGCGTCTGACTGAAATTTGAATATCCAATAAGCAGAGACAGAGGAGGTGAAAACCCCCAGGGAATTCCCTCCACCCCCAACATACACCAGCGCAACAACAACAAAAAAAGAGGAGAAAAAACTAAGCGTGTTTGTTTCTCACCAAGATAAACAGATCGGAATTAGGAAGAAAAAAACAAAACAAAAACAATAAGCCTCCCTGCTACTGCAAGACTTTAACTTCAAAACTGGAACAACGCTGTGCGAGATGTACAGCCGGGCGTTCATTATGTCAGTCAGTTCTTAATGATGTAGGGAGATTGGCTAAAGTTCATCGTCGCCGCTAATCAACAAAGCTGAGCTTATCAAGCACACGTCCTGCTGTTACATCTTAATTGAATTATACCTTTAACCCAGCTTTAACACTTTCTTTGAAATGGGTAAAGTTTAGAAGGTCATTTACTTCTAATAACTTTCTTTTCATGGGAAACGTCTCTAATGTGCCCTGCTATAATTAATGTAACATCAAGGACTCTATAAGCCTCTGGCTTTGACATCTTCATAACTGTTTCAGGTGTAATATACTAAAAACTTCAACGTTATTTAGAATCCAAGGTTATTGTTACAAAAAAGCACTATGGTGTATGTTACTATATCCTAACTTTCTGTTTCAATCGGAGATATGTCAACACATACTTGTTATACTAAAGTTCTTCAAATAATACTATGGTGTTACCATCATAATATCTCAGAGGTATTGCGTTCAACATGAGTTCATTTCATAATTAATGTTTTATCCAAAATTTCCAGCCCTCATTTTACTACGGAGAACTTAGAAGTGCCTAAATAAAACTAAATTTCATGCTAGCTTTCATTAGTAAAAGGGTGGGTGGTTTGATCAAAATCTTATATTAAGGTCATTTTAACTTTTAAGTTAGGTTTATTTTTATTCAAGACAACAGTAGTATATGTCACAGTGTAGTTTTGTGTGTTCTGTATTCAATTAAACAAGTTTATGCATTAAACAAATGTAATTTGGACAGTATTTCATTATTTTCTCTTTTTATTTGAAACTTAAGTATTCTATTTGACAGTTTTTCTAAAGAGTCAAAGCAGTAAAATGGTTATTATTTAAAAACAAAATGTGTACGAAGAAATGAATATGCTTCACAATTAATTATAACTAAACATTTTCTTGTAAAATGTACTTTTTTCCTTTCATTTCCAAATGTGATGCATTTAGTTGATGCATTTCCTCAACACATTACAGCACACACTGGCCAGCTCTAACTAGTAAAGGCCTAAAATGACTTTTTGCTCGCTCTGTTTAGGCCTCAAAACTATAGGACACCCTCTGTTCAATACCATAGCATGTCTAGGTGTTCATCTTAGCAGCTGAACCCACAGTAGTTTTGCACAGTCATATTTTATGGCATGTAGATCTAAAGCGTGCCACGTTTTTTCTTTCTCTGCCTGAGCAGATCCCACTTAAAGGCCTGAAGAGAAATCATGTTGTTGTCATGAGCAGGGCGACAGGCCAGTGGAGATGGATGATTCATTTCCATCCCCATTAATACTATGATTTGTTTACAGATGCATTGCTGGTCTGGAGAGAAGTACTCTCTTCTGCCTGAGAGTGAGAGATGATTTGTGTACCGCTGGCTTAGATTAGCTCCAGTCCCCATATTGGACATCATATTTCCCAAGGTATTTTTCCTGCAGGCCTAAGTGAAAACCAGATGTCACACACGTCAGCCGTGAGAGGGTATGAAGTATGCTTTTTTGTCACCGTGATAGTCGACACCATAAAATGCAGCGATATCTTCCCGACACCTATATATATATATATACATATATATTCTGTTCTCACCCCTTGGCCAGGCTCTGAATTAAACTAACCCATCACAGACAGTTTAAACACAAATCACTGTCTATCATGTTGTCTTATTGAGTCACAGCACTTTGCTATACTAGGTTTGGCTACTAGGTATGTTTCTAGTGCATCTATTGAAATATTTTACATAGTCTTATATCATGCTAATGTACAGAGGCACAAATTCTTGTCCTGAAATGGTTGCTTTGAGCCAGACAGAAAAATACATGCTCTACCAATGAAATACAAACATGCTGACATACAGAACACACTTGACCTGTACTCTTACACCGATGTGCCAGTAATAAACTACAGAACTCAAGGGGGCGACTAAGTGACCTTCAAAAGTTTTCACTATTTAAACACATTCGTCATCATCGAGTTATAAACTGCTTTTCAGCCAAGAGTTCATGCTGATTCTCACTTAGCAAAAAAGGCAAAGACAGGAGTTGTGTGGGGAATGTGTAATTACACTGCACTACAAATTAGTTTTGAATGCAACATGAAGGCAAATAAAACTTGCATTGCTATGGATTGTAATGTCATGTAGGATGGCTTTTGCTTTAGCAAGAAATATTGCTTGTTTTGCAACTTATGCTGGTAGGAAGGTGAGCACTTTAAACCAGTCCTTTGAAAGCAGTTGAGACCAGCTAACCAGCACACAGATTTTTAATCTGTAAATAAAATAAGTGTTACTAAGCATGTTATAAAAGAAAATACTATTGATTTTACTACTATTAAATACTATTTCCTATACTATTTATTTATTTCCACTTTAGAATTTCAGGTTTATTTCATATTGTTGACGTTTCTTGTAAAATGTACAGGCATTACATACCTAAATCAGTAATCAGTTTACATGTAAAAAAAAAAGTTGTTGATACAAATATCTTTTCAGTTTCAGTGTTGACAGGTTTTAACCATTTTTTTTTTTCCAGCTGGGATCTACAGTAGACAAGAAAACATCTGACTGACTCGTAAAGTGACCATTTTATTGTGAACTTTAGGCAAAATGCATTACTTCAATAAAAAAACAAATAATGAATAAGCAATTCAAATAATGGCAGTTCATAAACAAATGTAAGAAAAATTAGGTAAAATATGTGTTTGGAATTTTTGTACGAACAAAGAAAGTGGTTGTCTGATAAGCGACTCAAACTAAACACTGACTATCTTTAAATGATCAGATGTGATCTGCTGAACTTTAATAAACTGAGTGCATATTTCTTTCTAAAAACCCAAATTTGTACCAGTGGATTGCTAAGAATGTGCACTGTGACTTGCGTTCGAATCCAGGCGTTCTGATTGGATTTCGCGATTTTTGCAAGCGCTTGCCAGGTTTGTGTGCATCAGACGGTCAGCGAACGGACTGTGGGCGGTCCGTGGGCGAGACTAGAGCACGGATAACCTTCAATCACGCTAGCATGGGACAAAGTTAAAGCACACTTCGGGTTTGAAGAGAATTACGCTCCCATAATGCCTGAGGGCTGAGATGAAGGTTGTGCATGCCAGTTAGCGTTCCTGTGTGGTTAAGGGTAACAGCTAAGCACGTGCCAAGGCATGGCGGTATACGACAGCAGTGGCCCGCGCGTGGGGGTGTGGCGTGGCACACAGAGCGACACGGCGTCAGATGGAAGAGCCGCTCTCCATTAGACGAGAGCTCCCCAGGGAACCGCCGCAGCTGACGAGCTGTAAGAAGTGTCTGCTAATTACGAAAGTCCAAATTCGAACCGCTTTGAAGATGGCGAGCTCACAGAGTCTCAACAGGAGTCGTGTGCTAACCTTTCGTCTTGGTCGAGAGACTCGAAACGGGGGCCTTCTCTCGCTCTACGCCCACCGACTCGTAAATCTACAGTCAGGAAGAGGTAACGGTCACGCAGAGTTCAGCCCGTGTTGTTTTTTCTTGCTCATGTATGTAATTTCATTTCATATAATTTTATTATCTCATGCTCACTCAAATTACACGCTACACACACTAAGGTACTGATAGACCGAAGGTCTGAGAGGAACACGCTAATGAGGTTGGGTAAAATATGCAGGTGGTCATTGTGCTAATGCATCGGGTTTATACAAGTCAAACTATGGAGCTTTTAGCTTTTATTTCCTCCTTATGTCAATAGATTGGAAGCAGCTGCATGTAATGAATGAGACTATTAAAAAAAGCCCTCATCAGTTACTGCCTCACTCAGTAGGAATTCCGGTTCGAAATAATCCGCATATTTTGACCTAAATCGAAGTTGACTGTGACTCGCCTCCTGCGTAATTGTCCGAACGTTGCGTTTTTACAGTGTCACTATATTTCTGCGCCATTAGGAATGAACAATCGTCTAGATTCAGCACGCACATGTTATCTGCGACCTCCCGGCTGATTAATCTTAAAGCAACAGAAGTGACCAGTTTTTACCCTCTGCATTAAGCACAACAGTATGTAGAGCGAACCGAGCGTAACGAAACTTTTTTTTTTTTTCAGTGGTTCAGTGTTCCAATGTGTCCCACGAGGCCTCCAGCAAATCACATAGCTCAGTAAAATCAGCACGAAGCAGAGAAACTTCTGGAAATCTCATCAGCGAGGCGCACGACCGTCAATCAAATTCACAAATCGGAGGGGTTTGTGACCTTAGATTTGCAGGGAGTCGCTCAGGGCTGATCGAATTAGCTATCGGTCTATCGAAGGCAGGGATATTTTGGCATGTTTGAAAATCTTAATACTTTATTGCTCTTGAGAGGAACAAACCCCCTGAACCTCATAGACGTTTCATGCCTGATAGACGTAATACTCCAAAAGCTCTGTAATTTATTCCTGTGAAAACATACTGAAACCGCTGTGTGTTGTTTAAAACCAAAATGTGCGCAAAGACAGAGCGTAACTCCTATATATGTCCCATTTGCGGTGACTGAATGATGTGCGGGTTGTGTTTTCCTCTCCACACACGCTCTCTCATGAGCTTTTTTTTTCTCCCATGGGTGCAGGAATGGAGTCCCAACAGTATGGTTCTCATAATTGTTCACAATCTACCCTGAAATTATTTTAATACGGGGCCACTTTCATTTAAACAAAACGCGCACACACACACACTTACTGTACATCAGTTAAATGAGTGTAGATTCATTGGTATGATTTAGATTTTTGTGGAAACATGAAGAGAAGTCGATCCAATCAGAATTCACCTAAAACAAATATCAAAATAAACAAACAAAAGTTATTTTTACAGTTATGTCAGATATATAGTTTTTTAATCTGATCTTTTGGTAAAATTTCAATTTAAATATTTCATATTAATACACATTTTCTATTTATTATATATTTGATATGTAAATAATATTTCAATATAACTTTTTTGCAGGAAGTAATCAGAAAAGTAAACTAAACTAAAGTTATTATATATTTATGATATATTTATATTCAATAAATATGTAATATTAAATTACATTATAATAACATTATAAACAATAATATTTACGGTTTTTTTTTTTTTTTTTTCATTTTACATATAGCAATAGGTCATGCTGCCTAGTTCAAAATCTTTTCGTCCTTCTTGTTTGCCTGAAATATAGTCTCACCTCTTAAATAAATAAATAATAAAGATGAATTACCAAAGTTCAATACTTCAATCCATTATGTATAGAATAAAAGGTCAGCATTCCCCGTTGGATGTTACAGAATAACACACAAATAGGACTTAACATACAGATCCATAAACAAATTTGTCATTTGACCAGAGAGAAGTGTAAATGTGTGCTTGCACTTACTAATATTTGGGTCATTCTGTCGAGGCCTCACCGGACGTATCCATCCGTGTCCATTTCCTGGGAACACTGTTAGACGAGTTAAAAAACAAACACTCACATGTTGCCAAGCATTTGAGCTACATACAGAAAATTCTGCTTAAATAAAGTAACCTGGTAAAGTAAGCCTTGTGAATGACCCCCTCTGGCCTGCTTTATCCTATACATCCCACATATCAAATCACTCCACCACTCTTCCTTGCACTCCACGGAGGAGGAAATTCCCTGGAAAATGAGACACATCCTTCTGGCTGGGATATCCTGGATCAGTTTCATCCTCATCCTCAACCTGATACTGAACTTGTGCAAACTCTCCCACCGTGTGTGTTTGTAACCCCGCGCTCCACTGCAGGGAAAAGGAAAAGGAGATTGTAAAGATTCAAAAATAATAGCGTAAAAAGACATTTAGCATGTTTATGTAAATACAATATTGAACATGCATGCACACGTCACATATGCATCACTTAAAAAACACTACTTAAAATTAAACAATGAAATGCAAATACAAAGAATTGTATGTTAACATTGTTAATATGGCAATAGCTGAACAGGAAAATATAACATTTTTGCACAGTTGCAATTCACATGAAATTGCACATAATAAGCTGACTGAATTGTTTATATATATATATGCATAAATGCTTAAAATGAGTAAAATATCAGTTGTGATGAATGTATGTATTAACTAGAAGTCTCATAAATATGTTTTTTTGTGTGTTATATTATGCAAAAGAATGATTATAGATAATACAATTATAAAAAAAAATGTACAAGATCATACATTTAATAATAACAAGAGTGTATTTGGCAGTTGAAGCATATTTCTGCATGGCTGAACAGTCAGCAAAGAAACAAGTGGTTTTCCCATCAAACCTGACCCATTATCACCTTGTTTTATTATCATTATTAACCAGCGCAAACACAACAACATGCTGACTGCACATTTGAATCTTCATTTTCACCGTGAACCAACACAGACAGGCGAGGAGTCTATAAAAATAATCAGAGTGTACGTGGAGGGTGAGAAGTCTGCTAATCAGAAGACAAGACCCCCGTCCTCCCCCACCACCTCCCTCCCTTCATTTTCCCTTCTAATTACTTTGTCTTCTGATAAAGGCATGGCTTTGGGATCATCAAAGGTCCTTGAAACAAAGAGCAATATATAGCAATTACTGAGCCTCTCATCTGCCGGGCTCAGATTAAAAAGCAGCACACAAGAACACTCCAAACTCTTGGCTCGTACGTTCGGAGCTGTCAAAACATTGTGTCTGGAACGTTCTGTGGAATTCTGCAGTCCTGCGAAGGCAATTAGGACGAACAATTAGCTCATAATTGCTTAAGACTCGCTATGCACATCTTAACTTGAATTCATATAAAATTACTTTATATGGACGTGTAAATCTGAGCATTGTGTTGTTTTTCCTTTAGGGGTCATGACACAATGAGAGCTTTTGTTTAGTTTGTGTCAGCTATACGGATACATATGTTGGCTTTCAAAGAACCGAATAATATGAACCAATATTTTATTCAGAATATAACAGAGAACATCACTAAATGAGCTCATTTTAAATTCGATACCTGCTATAAGCCTCAAGACGTTGGCATGTGAGCAACAAAGGGCTGAAAAAGCCAGACATTCGGAAAAGATTCAGCTGGAAGAACATCTAGCAACTAATTAAGTTATTCGACATCAGGTCTGTAACATGATTAGCTATAAAAGAGATGTCTTAGAGAAGCAGAGTCTCTCAGAAGTAAATATTGGTGGAGGCGCTCCAATCTGTGAAAGAGTCCATAAAAAGACTGCAGAGTACTTTAAAAACAATGATCCTCTATGTCACATTGCAAAGGCTTTGCGAATCTCAATCTATAGTTCATTACATCATCAAATGATTCAGAGAACCTGCGAATCTCTGTGTGTAAGGAACAAAGACCTTCATTGACATTACTAAATGGGCCCAGGAATAGTTCCAGAAACCACTGTCGGTAAACACAATGCACTGTGCCATCTGAAGATGCCAACTAAAGCCCTATGCAAAAATGAAGGCATAGTAGAAGTCTTGGCCAACAGGACATGACGGGGGTGTCCTGTGGGGCAAGACTCATTTAAAACAGACTTTTTTTAAAGTGGAAAATTGTTTTATGGTTAGAAAAGTCAAAATTGACTAAGAAATGTACTTTATTTTATTACAACAGCATGGCTTCGTAGTATAACAGCATGAGTGCTGAATTGGCCTGCCTTTTAGAGAACATTTGGCACATCATTAAACATCTGTTATGTTTACATGTTTGTTATGTTATCTAAGTTCTATTGTGAATAACTTATTGGCTCAGGTGATTTGAATTTATTCTAGTTAAAATTTTATTAAAAAACAAAACAAAACAAAATAAATGAAAAATAAAATTCCAACATTTCTGAACAATTTTATTTCCAAAATATGATTTCAGTGTGAAATTGCATTTTAAAGAACTAGAGAGAAAACAACAACACAACAGCACTATAAAAGTTATATAAGTCTTCTTAAGTCATGCAGTTGACTGGGCTTTCAGTAATTATGATCAGTAATCATAATTATTTTTATTTTTTCTGTTAGAATATTAAAATAAAGCCAGGATGAAAAGACACTTACAACCTATTTTATTTTCTTATTTATAGTTCTTTACCAGTAAACAGTTATTCACTGTTAAACTTTCCACATTCTGTCAAAAATCATGTTGGGAATTAAAAAAATGAATAAATAAATAAATAATAATAATGAAAAAACAACAGTGTCATTGACATTAATAAAAAATGAAATTTGTCTGAAACAACATGAGTAAAAAATTAGAATACTTTTTTGCAAGCATATTCTGTCAGTCAACTTGAAGCCATTCAGAACTATTTTACTTTTAGATGTGAAAAAAATGAATATGTTCATCTGAATGTTACTACATTATTTGTAGTAGTCTCTAAGTTAAAAGATTGTATAACGCGAACATATAATTTGTGCGCAATAAGACAGGAGGCATGCACTGACAAAGCAATTACTCAATTATTTATGTCATGTTGGCTTTAAAAAGTTTCATTAAAAAGACGCTACATGCGATTATAGACAGAACTAATTGTGACAGGTTTACCATGTAGATCAAACGTGATAACAAGAGCTACATGTAATCTGTCACCTAAATGTCTGTAACCAGAGTGCTGGTCTTATTAAGTCCTTATAGATGAAACCCAAGTGGTTAACATCTCTAATGAACAGGACTGTTCACAGCCCTGCCTGCACAGTGTGAACTTACATCGGAGTCATTAGCTGTTAAAAAGCTGATTATTGTGGAGGAAGTCTTTTCAAGGTTAAATACTGCAAGGTTCTGCTGTGAACACCCCTTAATTGCAATTATATTTGAAAAGAGTTGAAACTCTTTTACGCCCGCATTTAGTGTGAACGGTGAAAAGTGTTGAAAAGTGTTAACATGAAAAAAAGCACCATGCCTGTCAGAATTCAGTAGCCTTATTAAACATGATTAAGCAGCACATTTGTGCGATTTTCTGAATTTCTATTTTTAAAACAGTTTCATGCAGTGAGTGATGATATACCTCAAAGAGACAAAACGTTCAACAAGAACTTTTTCTTGCAGGCTAGTTTTGAACATTATTGATCACTTCATCATTATTTGGTAAATTACTGCTGCCACAATATCTATAACAGATTTTAGCATTGCATCACTCGCTTGCTAATTGATCCTCTGCAGTGAATGGGTGCCATCAGAATGAGTTTTCGAACAGCTGAAAAAATATCACCCATTTATTTCTTTTTTTCTTACATGCAACTTTTTACTTCACAAGATATTAACTGATGGACTTCAGTGGTATGGATTACTTGTGATGTTTTTTATCAGCTGTTTGGACTCTACTTCTGATGGCACCCATTCACTGCAGAGGATCCATTTGTGAGCAAATGACGTAATGCTAAGTTCCTCCGAAGCAATGAAGAAACAAAGTCATCTACATATTGGACTGCTTATGCATAAGAACATTTTCACCAATTTTCAGCATTTTTATTTTGGGCTGAACTGTTCCTTTAAATGATCTTTTTTTTACAGCACTTTTATCAGTGCAGTCCCTGGGTAACCTGTTGGTTAGTAAATAAAACAGGAGTTTTCGCTGCAGTGGTTGGCGAAACGCTATGCAAAATCATTCACAGCAGTGTTTCCATCTCCCTGATCAGATCATGTGCAAAGCTTCTGTATGCGGTGAAAAAAGAGAAAGTGGGAGGACAGGAAATGCATCACCAGTCAGAGTCACAACTCCCTCCGAATTCCTCACAGTTCCTCTCACAATTACGTGGCGTGCGGAGCCGCTGCTTACACGCGCACACTCCTCTGATGACAGCCCATCTACAGGGACATGTAGAATCAACGGCCATAAGACAGTAGGTTACAGTTCAGAAGAATTTGCAAGTTAAGTAGGCAGTGAGTGGGGAGGACATGCAGATGAACGGGAAGCCACATCATGCCGTTGTTAGCTTTGCATGTAGGTTAATCATGTGACAAACGCATGGAGAACATTTACTTATCGGGCCTCCCCATTGGAAGAACCGTGGAGACATGCAAATCCGCGCCAATTTAACTACGGCGGTGAAGGCATCTAGAGGGATTTTATCTCCTGTGAACAAGGTTTATGTTTCACAAAGCACAATATTACACCTGCATATACCATATTCATATCATTAGCACAAAAATATTAGAAGGCCCAAGATAATACAGTGAAATTAAATTGAATTGAAATGCTATTAGTATACTAAATAGAATAGCCTACGCTGACCTCAAAAAGTACTGGGAACATTGATAAGAATTCTTCTTGAGAATCAAATCTACATATTAGAAAGATCATGAGACACTGAAACAGGGTTTTCATAATTAACTTCAACTAAAACCATAGAAACATTAAGTTAACTGAAATAAATGATAAGAAAGCTCGCCTTTAACCCCTGACAGAAAAGTTTAATTTGGCTTTGTAAAATGACACAAAAAACACACAATGATATCAATAAAATCTAACTTTGATCACTATTATTTGATTGTGAGTAAATGGTTATGTAAGATATTGCATTATATAATCATCAAATCATGTGGCTTTTGGAAACGTTTTTAATAATGATTAACTATAAGCTTTTTCTCATACTTATTTTTACTTATGTGAACCGATGCTTATAATGTATTACTTTTTGTATTCATAAATGTATTTATTGCCAACACGGTAACACATTATTTTATGGTCACACCTATTAGTTACTTATTAGCATATTGCACATTACTAGAATATTAGCCATTTATTAGTGCTATTTAAGCACATATTAATGCCCTATTCTACATTCCTAATCCCTAAACTCAACAACTACCTGACTAACTATTAATAAGTAGAAAATGAAGAATTTATTGAGGGAAAAATCATAGTTAATAGTTAACAAGTGTTACTGTCAACACAAACCTAACCTATTTTTTTATTTAAAGTTTTGCTCGACAAAGTTGTGTTTATTTTGTCTTGTCGTCAACTTTTCAGCACAAATACCTAATGCTAAATGGCATGCAAAATACCAATTAACATGAATAATGTTTCGTTTTCTACAAAAAAATTGAAATTATATTATCTTAACATTCGATTTTTTCAACTTTGGTGGATTTTTTTTCTTTTTCTGCAAAGGAAAATAAGACATGTATGATTTTATAATTTTTTTCTCCTGGTGTTTATTTGAAATAAATGGCAGCTGGTTTGTCATTTAATTTAGTGCAATGACATTTAAACACTTGGTCTTACACTAAGTGCTCAAATGTGTTTTGTGGCCACTGTACATCATTTAGCTAATTTAAGGCTATTAACATTACTAAACCACATCTAAGACCCAAAGGTGCTCAACTACACGGTAAGAAACTGCACTGCCCACACACAAAGGTTACGGGTTCAACCCCAACAAGTAGTGACCCTGAATGAAGAGTCAGTAACCGGCTCTATTACCATTGTGCTCTGGAGGAAGACACTTAACCCCAGGTTGCCCCAGAGGGACTGTCTGTGAAATTAGCCTACTGTAATTTGCTTTAATTTACAAGTGCAAGCAACTAAACAAAGCATTTGACCCTATCGCGTTACAACCTTTGATTTCTGTAGGATAAAGTCATCAGGAGTTGTATCTATCAGGTGAGACGTCCCTGTAGCGTCTTGCTTCACTTCAGGAACTGCCAACACATAAAAATGGAATTACATTCCCCGTTCACTCCACTCAATTAGTCCTCATCAAAAAAAGGAATATTCCCATGTAAAATATACAGAGGAAAGTCTTTTAATCATTTTAAAAAGGCCTGTGCTCCACATGTCTGGGAAGATTTCAAGGAAGCAGCCAATTAGAAGTGTGAAAGTCGGAATATACTTGGCGAGTTAGGCTTACATATGGCATACGCTGGCATTTCTATAATTTAGCAGCGGTGCAATTAACAGTTATAATGTATGTACTTTCCCGTGAAGGTCTAATTTGAAGGTTTTGCACATCTGCATATGACATAGGGAATATCACAGCAGTCTTTGTGTCTTTAGACTGATGTCTAGTTTCTGAACCCTTTATCACAGAGCTGAGGTGATAGAAAGAGACATCTAGGAATTTCTAATGATAATGTAATGGTCATTTTCCTACTAAAAAGATCTAAGCAGAAGTAAGTCTGTTTGATTTTATATTAGCGAGGTGACATTTGAACTTTTACTCATCTATAAAAAGAGACATAACTGCGCTTGTTTTCAAGATGCTGACCATCCAATCATAATCAGTGGCCAGTATAAATATTAAAAAAATGAAATAAAATGTATATTATATTAATTAAGAATACAATTTCAAAAGATAGATAGATTTTTAAATAAATAAATAATACTAATAAAAAAAAAATATATATATATAAATAAATCTTGATTTAAATCTTCAAAAACAGTAAGCAAAAAAAATTTATTTAGCATTGATAAGATATGTTTCATTAGCAACAAGTCTGCATGATTACTGAAGTATAATAGAAAAAATAAAATATAAATAAAGACATCCTTAAGACTAAAACACTTCTTAAAAAAATAAAATAAATAAAAAATAACAAACAATTTAAATGCAATATATTTGCAATATTATTTCCAATATATATTATTCCAATATATATTATTCCAATTCCAATATACACACATATTTATTTACTGCTATCTTAATTAAGGTCAGATGTATTATATGCATGATTGTCAGTGACCTGCGTCCCGTCTCTGTCTCTCGACGCATTCGTTGAGAAGCACTGCTGTAGACTGCGCTACAGAGGATTAAAAGACTCAGGTATCGTGGTGGGCGCCTATGCGTTTGTGTGTGTGTGTGTTTTTGCCTTTGGAAGGTTCCCGGAAGCCATCTGGCTGTTCGGGGTGGTTAATATCCAAGAAATAATCCATTTACAGCTTTAAATCTACCGCCTGAAGTGTTCACACACTCTCTTGTCCTCCTAAAGAGCCGCAGCCTCCGGTGAGAACCCAATAACAGCGGCCTGCACGGCCCACATGCGCTGGGGACACGCAACTTTTCAAATGTATATGCACGCTCACTAATCTGCCTCCATTCACTCTGATTATGTAAGCCAGCAGCCGGGCTCTGAAAAGAGAGAGAAAGCACAGGCGGCGCATTGTGCACTGCACTGTATTTTCTCCAGGGTGCGCGTCTACCTTGACATCGGAACCCGATTGAGCAGAAAATATCTTCTAATATTCACAGCGGTGCGCCAATATATCAAAACGCGGGCTGGTAAATATTTGCCACATGTTATTAGAGCACATAAACCACAGGGTATTTGGAGAGGTGAAAGGTCACGCCTAATGCCGTCCCCGGAGGGAGGAGTTTTGTATATAACCAAATGGAGCCACGTCCAGGAATCCCCAGCGGAGCAATGCAGGACATTGTAAATGGCCATATGCTAGTCTGTGTGGCTAAGGACAGTAAATATGTAAAGGAGATGGCTCATAAACCGTCATTATTAAACGAGTGACAAGGCTAATAGCGTATCTGTGCGCCGAAGCCCTCCTCTGCCACGGATAGGCCCATTAAAAAGCTCGGCGAAGGCAAATAGAGAGTTAGGTTATAACCTAACAAGGTGCAATTTTATCCCCACAGATCTCGCACGTATTTTTTAAGGCTATTTAAAGTCAAGAATAGCTTCTGTTTAAGCCCTCTTGATCTACTCGGAAAAGAAAGCTGAATATTTAATGCCAAACTAGCTTTGATAGGACTTTTTCTCGCTAATTAAAGCCACATTTCAGCCGGGCTTGGGGTAAGGTGCGCATACGGGAGCGGAGGATGGAATATTGAACATTTCTGGTCAGCAGTTCTTCCTTTAAAAAACTGCCCATTAAATCAGGCTTAGCCGTGCCCTCATCTATAGGGCTTTCGTTCGGGTTCGGATAGGTAAAGCTCGTTTATCTGCACGCTCGAGTCGATAACGGGCCGAACGGGAACGGGCAGGGACGTTATTGTAGCTCATCTGTCAGAGACTCTGTTGGATTAATAATGGATGCGATGTTTAAGTAGGCATGTCCATTAGAAAAGAGACATCATTTATTTATTCAGATTGGGTGAAACCATCCAGCCTCTGAAACGGGGACGATTCCGCATTTTCAGCTCAGTCGAACTAATAATGCAGCAAATTCACTGTGGACTAATGTTTTTAGAGCAATAATAATATTATCACCGGCTCTTGACAGATGTTAAGTATTCCTGAATATTGTATGTCTGAAGCGAGGGGTAATGGATTCGCCTGGCCCACCGTTACAGAAGTGTCTATCATGCACCATGTTGAAACTGTAACTTAAATATAATACGAATCATAATTAAAGAAGCACTGGCATACAAAGAGTGCAGTAGAATTTTAATTATATTATATTTGATTAATTAAAACGTGATCATTTTCACAGTAACAAATGTAACAGGATAGAAGTGACTGATAGTTTCTAAACCATTTCAGTCTATCTCTTTAAATTTAAATATTATCTCATTGACATTTTTTATTTTTTGATTAAGAGAAATTATTTAATGTCACAGATCTGCCAGGCTCTGCACCCAGCCAATCACAACGCACACTCTCCCCGAAGTTCTAACCACCGTCACCTGCAACTCATCATCACCACAATCAACAACGAAGTAGACTAAACTCCTTATACTTATCCTGTGCTTACCTGTTCTCCTTCGTTCTAGTGTCTCTCCAAAGCTCCAGGATCCTCTCGTGTGCGGTGTGTGGTCGTCTCCCCAGTCCAGCGTGCCTCCATTGTCTCTGTTTGTCTCCAACGCTCCAATGATTCTGTAATTAGAATGACAAACCAACCAGTTCTCTGACACTCACCTCGATCATTGTCTTTATCCATCGTTACTTACTCTGCTGTGAAATAAACCATTATATTATACTTACCTCCTGTGTGGCGTCCGCTACCATAACACTTAATACACCACACGTTTCATCAAACTATTGGTAATGCTTACTGAGCAGGTGTTTTCCATTCAGTTATGTCATTCCCTGGATGATGATGTCATTAAGGAAGGGATTGCTATTTTACAAAATGCTAACAGGATGGAGAGTGACACAGAAAAAGTTTTAGACAGCAGGAATAAAAAAGAGGAAAACCTGGAATGATGAAATGAAATTAAAATTCAATAATTAAAGTTTGTGAAATGTAAATGAATAAATAAAATATCATTCACTTAAATTCTCCTCTGTATTCACTTTATTGTGATAATTTTTTTAATAAATATATATTTAAATGTGGACATAAAAACAAGCATTTCTTCATGCTCCCTTCAAATATTGTCTTCACTCATCATGATTTACCCATACTGCCATTATTTGATTACAATTTCTTTTCAAAATTATAATCTAAATGAAGATAAAAAACAGCACTTGTCGGGCCACATATCACAATGCTGATATTTATTGATATTCATTGTTTTTTTAGCATGTTTACATATGTATGCGTTGTTATTGTGGCCCAGTGACATTCCCAAATGGGAATTAAAACCAACTGCCCTCAGGACAAATGTTACTATTCATCCATGAATCTCGGGACCTTTTATTACATGGGGGTCTGATATCTAAAATGAGCCAATTACAAAGTCGTCCCAGACTGTTAAACATGCAGACGCTAAGCGTTTAGCTCCACTGAGTGTTTGCATGTTCTCTCATTGTTTCAAGTGAAGCAATCAAAATTCTGCATGATTTTTTTTTTTTTTTGTGTGTGTTCTTTTGTGGGGTCAAATCAATCTAAACTACACGGGTGCATCATTAAAGGAAAAAGGAGCACTAACGCGCTTGTTCTGGATAAGTTCAGACAACTGTAAGCCACTGCTGTGATATTGTCCTGCTTTGTATGTGCGTTCATTATCAGTTAATGAGGTTCAGACGGAATTAAAAGAACGAATAATTTCTCACCTCACAGGTGTTATCGAAATGAATGAGTTTACATCCTTTCTATTCAATATTTCACACACTTTAGATAGGGCACATGAAATTACTTGAAACGTTTTCTCTGCTGTGTTTACATACTTCCTATTAGAACAGCAAATAAATACATTTTTATATTATTGTACTGCTGCAGAAAGAATGAGGATAAGAATTTTTGAATGTTGTTTTTGTTTTCTTCACGCCCAAAAAGTATTCTCGTAGCCTCGTACAATTATGGATGAGGTCACATTATTTTACCGAACACTGCAGTTGTGTTGCTGTCTATGGAGGGTCTAAAAGCGCTTGCATTTAATCAAAAATATCTTTTTTTGTGTTGCGAAGATGAATGCAGGCCTTATGGGTTTGGAACGACATGAGGGTCAGTAATTAATGACAGAATTTTCATTTTTGTGTGAACTAACCTTTTGAGTATCTTGTTGCTTGGCCTTTTTTGACTAATTTTCAAATTCTTTTTTACTTCAAATAAAAGTTTGTTATGTTGCGATTCTCCTCATAGTAGGTTAGTTGGGTTCATGGCTCATAAAGGTTTAAGGATTTATATATATATATATAAATAAACTTCCAGAACCAATGCTGCTGAAAAAGTTGGCATCACTAATGCACTCTATACTATTTAAATGCATTTATTTTTTCCAAACAATGTAAAGTCTATTATTGTATAACTGGTTCAATGGTACAGACTGTTTTAACTTTATGATTTGCTTATAAACCCTCATTCCAACTTTTAGGAGCATACCAGCAACAGATATGAACATAAATCCCCAAAAAGTCCAATTATGATTTGGTTTGGGTCTTTAATGGCGATCATCAATGGTCTCTTTAACGTCCCTGCCTGTTAAAATACTGTTTTGTGGCTCTCAATCTATAAATTTCCCTTCAAATTTAAGCTTCGTATTGATTCACCGTCGCTACCAGTCGTATAAGTTTAACATTCACGTCTGTTCAGACTTCCTCACACGCGCTATATGGTCAGAAACAGGAAAGCCCCGTTATTAAAAGCAGCGGTGTTGTGATTCCCTCCGCCAGGCTGTTTTCTGCTGAACGTGACCCACGACGTCCTTCGCTGTACTCTGTTAAAGTAGTCAGGGCTGGCCGGGGTGAGCGCATGAGCTCTCTTTCTCTTGTTAAAGGTCAAGCAGCCCTTTTCTAAACAGTAATTGTGTATGATAGGTTAAGCATGTAATATGCAGCGGCGCTGAAAGCGGCTTCTCACCCATTCACGTACTGACCTGTTCCACTTCATAATGGTGATGTTGTAAAAGCGCAGACGCCTGCTGGGTCGAGCTGTTAGCTGTGAGAGCGGCAGGCTGAATGGTGAATGGCTGTTTCAGTGTTTTAAGCACCGTTCAGACTGTCCAGCGTCGAGTTTTGCTCTAATGAGCTGACTGTCAAAGACCGATCCCAGGCCAGAGTCGTTTCACTCTCGTTCTCTCGTATTTATGAAGCTCTCCGGCCCGACTGTCAAAAGTTCCACCATGACGTTTGATCATTTGGCAACAAATGCGATATTTGAGCCAAACGGATATTGGGGAAGTTCCATTGAACTCTGTTCTGTTTTTATATGGTCACCTCATTGAAAGCACTACAGAAATATGATATATAAAACTAAAACAGACCTTTCTTCTGGCTATTTATGTTTTGATGGAGAAATGTATGGTTTCCTGGTCTGGTGGTTGTATATGTATATATAAGTGATTTATTGTCAGTGCAAAAATGTGTGAAGAGGTTTTATAGGGAGTTGAAGGTTTGGTTATTATTGTGTTTTACATATCTTGAGAGTCCAAAAAGTCTAGTGCAAGCTTGCCATGTGTGTATATTGTTATTTATTTAGATGTATTATATTTCAAGCTTCTCAATACAATGCAATACAACCAAAATGTAACGTCTACTTGAATAAATGGTTGTTTTGCATGTCACAGTACAGACTGTATATACTGTGTTAGTCATTTGCTTGTAACTAATGTCAACTTTTAGGAGTATACCAACTTATATTTACATTGAAATATGCAAAAAAAAATATATATATATATTTGTATATTTTATACAAATATAAAAATATATTGTCAGTACATTTCATTTGAACATTTTCTTCCGATTCAGCAAGCATGTACTGGTGGTTGGTTTATATACAGTAGTTCAAAGTATAATTTAACCTGTTCTGAGAGAAGTCGTGTACATGCTGCTGCTAAATATGGTCATATTCTAAATGCTTAAAGAAATAATTCATGCCAAAATGAAAACTGTGTGAAATGAAAGTAATTTACTCACCATCAGGTCATTCCAAACCCATATGGCTTTCTTTCTTCTGTGGAACACACAGAGACGTGTTAAACTACATCCTGGCTGCGCTTTTCAGTATAATTTACAAACATGCATTGATCAAAAGTAAACTGCATTGCAATCAGACTATGCAATTTTTAATTCATTCATTTACTGACATTTGAACATTGGAAGTCATAGCACACTGCTGTATAGAAGCCCATTTACTGCACAAAAGAAAAAAAAAGAATGTATGACATACTTAAGTACTAAAATGAAATTATCACATGGTAAATTAAAACTATGAGATTAAAAAGTCAATCCACTTTAATTCTGTAGTTTCTAGGAAGGACAGCCAAATTTCACAATAAAATTCACATCTGAAAAAATAAACCATTCCTCAACAATGCATGTCAAATTTTATACTCGGACTTCACAAACTGTTCAAAACTCGAACCTTAAGTAGTTCAAGCCTATTGAACTCCCTCGCCTGTGTGTAGAGTGCTGAATCTTTGATCGGACGTCGCAACGCACGTACAGCAGAAAAGAGAGATATCGTCGAGCTAATTTGAAGGTGCTATCTGGTGTAGGTATGTTAATGAGTCTTGGGGCACTTGGAGTTTCTGTCTCTATGTGTATCGACTGCTGAGGAGAACCTGGCAGAACTAATCCGGCTGTCTGATCTCCCTCCTGCTCCATGCCACTCTGTTAATTACCGAGCTACTATTGACAAGCTCTCAGCTCAGCGCGCTGATCCATCAGCCGGCAGTACGGAGCGATTAGACGATCACTCCCCAAATTTCTAACACCAGGAGAGAAGGGCTATTATTCACTTAAGAGAGGAATGACAATGCGTCCTTCTCAAACCTGGATCACTTTTTAGAGAGGGTGGGAAATTAGCTGTCTCCCCCCTTCTCTGTGGAGAGTGAGACCCCTCACTGGGCTTGGAATGTCTCAGAAGAACAGAACTCAAATTACATGAACCGTAAATACTGTTAAATTTTTTTAGTTTGTGTTACTGTTATCGAAGCATCTGTACTTACTTCATAACTGTATGTCTTTGTAATATTCATTAAAATAGTGGCACTGCTTTCATTAAACAACATCAGCAATTAATGACAAAGATGTGAAAACAAGTTACAAAATAAGTTTTCTTGCATATTCCTTTTGCTGCATAAATGAATGAATGAATTATACATTTTATATAAAATATATTTTAATACTTCTATACACTATCCCCCAGTTTCACAGACAAGGCTTAAGCTAGTCCCAGACTAAATTGCATGTTTGAGCTGTCTCAGATAAAAATATCTTGCTCTGACAAATCTTAAATGTCAGTGTCATCGTTAAGATGCACCACTGTAATATTTTCTTATAAGGCATTTTTGTAAGAGTTGCTTAAATATCTTTAACTTTTTAATTTATCTGATGCCTTGTCCTGGCTTAAGGTAAGCTCCGTTTGTGAAATCGGGCATATAACATATAATTATATTAACATCCTATACACATGCTAAAAAAATTAATAAAACTAAACATTTTATAAATGAAAATAATAATAATAAATGTAAAAACATTTATTAAATAAATAAATACAAAAATAAATCCCTAGTGCCTGATGTTGTACCACAAATATATAAAATGTTTGTATAATAATATACAAATAATAAAATAACCATATATAATATACAGATTTGTATGTTTTCTCTTTTGGTGTGTGTAACATTATGTTAATATAATAAATACAATAAGACACTACAGCTAATAAGATTAAAATCTATTTAGCTTCGATACACTATACTAGGAATAAAAAAATAATTATTTTATGTAGAGCTGCAAGATTTAGGAAAAATGTTGATTATTAAGGTCAAAATTGTGATGTGCGATTGTGATACGATAAACAAGTGGTTTGAATCAACTTACTTGTTATCAAGGAAAATGCACACAGATTACTAATAATGCTGAAATCTGTATTTCTCAACTGAGATACAGTATACAGTGCAATCTAGCAACAAATAAAAATTAACAATGTTTTTAAATTAAAACTAAATTGTACAAAATGAAATAACAGTAACATCTTTACATTACTGAATTAAATTACATTAAATTAACCTTAAAATAAAATAAGTCAAAAGCACAGAAGAATAAAACAAATACCCATTTTTATATTTTTACATGTTGTCCCAAAACATTTTTAGCAGGATGTAACATATACTTGGTGTATTTCTTTTGGTATCTCTTGTGCCAATCATTTTCTCGAATCCCTCTTTGCTAAAAGTGCGTTCACACCTGAGGCGGCTTGGGCGAATAGATCTCGCTGTTTGCGTGTAAAGTAGTTGGACGCTTGAACATTTCGAATTTACGCTGGAAAATACGATAGAAAGATGCTTGTCTATGCAAGAATGAATGCAGTTGTTTATTTAATATAATTGCAACATTTGCTGTCATGTAATCGCATAGGCTGACATCGCGACTGCGATATGATTAATCCTGCAGCACTAATTTTATGCTGTTTTGTGTTGTATCACAAAATCAATCAATATTCCATTTTTTTGCTCATCAGTGAGGCAAGTTTACTTTCCTGCAAGGCTATCACCTAGGTCACTTTTGTTTTATTTCTTTTTTTTGACCTAGGCCCCATAAGCAATCACTACATAATGTTTTGATGTACTGAATTTTAGCAAACTCACAATCAAGTCTGGCTCCATTCTGATAAGAAATGATTGAATAAATTACTAAAAGAAAAAAAAGAGACCTATTCTACATTCATGTATTTCAAATAACATGGCACTGGTAAAACCAACAAAGCAACGCAAGATGCTTTGGATAAATGCATAAGTTTAATTAATTTTTGAAGTAAAATGGCTTGTAAATGGTGATTCGGGTGAATCTAAGTTGTCAGTGTAGTAGAAACACACGTGCATGTGCCTGAGGACTTCAGGACTCGTCCTGGCCCTTTATATCTCATGTTCTTTAATGGGACGGGGTCAATTCTCTTTTTCCCACATAAGCACACCTGCCCTACCGCCTCGCTGCCCCTCTTTCCTCAGCCTGGGGGCAAAATCAACCTCCATATTAAGATGGTAATGCCTGTGAACTGTAGGGAGGCGGGGAAGGGCATCTTTTGCTCAGTCAGTCAAGCTCATCGTGTGTAACACATGCCTGGATCCACCAATTCACCCCAATCCTCACTAACACCAACCTCAGTAAAAGCCACGCAGACACACCAGAGCCGCTAGCTGGAATTTACATGCAAATAAAGTCCAAACGCTTGAGCGTCTACATGTGCTTATTTATCGCAGGGCTTCCCGGAGTCTCAACTAATATGATGTGACACCAAAAATAATACTCAATTCGATTTACAATTCATCTAATAATGTTTAATTTTACTCTTCATTTAACATGATTTCCCAGCCAGTGATTACAAGACTGGATAGCATTAATTTGAGCAAGATGTACGACGTACCAGCGTGATCTTCTGTTCGCAAAAATGAATTCTGATCACATTCATAAGAACGAAAGCCTGAAAAGGCAGTAGCTTAATCATCTTTTGACGATGTTCATTTACTCTGGGATATATTTATCTATCTGGATTCAGCTGTACAGAAGTGTCTCATCGGTTGCGGTTTGTGTACAACTCCACAGACAGTGCAACGCTGCACATACAACACCATATTAATGATATATTAACCATTAGGGTGGGATGTCTGAGAACCCCTCACAAAAGCTGAGTTATGTTGGGTTATAACTGCCACGACTCGAGTTATTTCTGCCATATAAAACTTTATAGATGTAAATATGGAAACACAGAGGCCACTGGGTCTCGTCCCTGTGTATGTGTACGACAACAAAACAACAAAGGAGAGCAGTTTAAAACCTGCTACATACATGTGAAAGTATCAAATGCATAAAATCGGACTTTTATAAAGTTGTACTCTCATTTTTATCTTGTTTAAATTTATATTATTCCTCTAACACAATGAGCAAAAAAGAGTACTAAATGCACTTATAGATGCAATTTTACCACAAAAAGAAACAAGCCTAGGTCATATTTGTCCACAAATCAAAAGATCGGTACTCTAAATTATTTATATGAAAAACTATATGCATTCTATAATCATCAATATGAAGTAAAACTACTACTACTACTACTACTACTACTACAAAAAGGATAATTTAATTCCTCTAAGTGTAATAAGATTGATCAAATAATGCTCCTAAAATAAGCCTAATTTTCATTTAGATTAAATGAATACATAAATAGTATGTATGCATGTACTGTATGTGTATGCATATGTATATATTCACATATAGACGCATATAGAAATATACATACTAAAATACATGAATTCTATAAATAAGCTGAATCACAGAATTTCTACATGTAGGTAAAATGGGACCTGGGCAGGATTTCATGATATTCAACCATGCAAAAATATGCCGATAATGAATCACGCGTATTACATGAGCAACATGTTTTCTAAACGATTCGGTCACACATGGCACACATTAAAATCATATCAGACGCATCGGGTTCTTGTCATTCACATTGATGGCATGTGAGATTACTCAGCTTTATCATCTGCTTATCATTGCGATGATTGGTGCGGTGATGTTTCGGACAGACAGCCGAGCAGCATGGGAAAAGCAGAGCTGCTTTTCCAGCCCCTGAAGTCTCACACACTCCAGCGGGCTGGTTTGCTTCTAATTTCAGGGTGTTGTCAGTAAGAACGCTGGCCTTGCACCGAAAAAGCCCGAGGATTGAATTACTCTCCCCTTCTCTCGCCGTGACCTCGTCAGAGGGGGGTTAGAGAAAGAAAGAGGCAGAACGGGCCCCTACCTCGCCACTTCAGGCCCCCCCGCTTCTTACAATACCCCGCGGGCTCTCCCAGCATCCAGCTTTCCTCGGATCTCCCTCCGCCATTTACGCCCACTCCCTCCTAAATGACCCGCACCACCCCGCACGGCCCGACAGAAGGCCTGTCCCCATTAGTGCTGATTGCTGACCTGATTTTGTTTCCCTGGTGTCCCCATAGTCAGAATTTCAGGATTTGTGATCTTGTGACTTTGTTTTGAAAGAGTTTTTTTCCCCCTTTTTTTTCTTTTGCTGGAGTCTTCCTCACAGGCTTTGTGTTTCTCAACATTAGCAATTCCACAATACAAACAACAAAAGGATGAAAGCGGGGCGAGAAAGAACATAGCTGCAGTAAAGAGAAAGAAAAAAACATGAGGTTAGCTGTGCGCATTCCAGAGAACCGCGAAAAGCGTGTTGCTCCAAATTAATTACAGCAGTTTCTCAACCATTTCTCTCGCCATCTCAACGCGACTGTTGTTTTCCCTCCAATACCTCACGGAGTTCTACCTTCTGCCGTAAAAAATTCAGAAGCCCCGTTAGTCCCGTCTGGAGTCAAGGTCAGAATGCGCGCATGTTGATGACAGACAAATCTCTTTCATTTTTCATGAGTTGCTTAAAGGCATAGAGCGTTTTCTGCCAAAGCAGGGCCTGCGTAATGCGCGATCATTTTCCCCCCACCTCGCTCATTATGTCAAAACGCACACGCAACACAAAGACACATATTTGCTTTGAATTGATGTTTTCGGATTCGCGGGGTACACGCTGCTCGCTAACCGCCAGAGCAAGGACGTATAAATACATCCAGGCGGTCGGCGAAGGGTAATGATGTCTAGAACTGAGGTAATTTGTGGCCCAACAAAGTGTCAACCGCCACACAGTTCATCATTACAAACACCTCCATATGCATGCGCCTGTACAGTTGGCAGAATTTGACAGCTCGGATATTAGCCCAAAAATTGCTTCAAGACCTTAAACGTGAGATATTAAAGCGGGGAGGTGCACGGGCGTGATTCATCTTGCCGTTCCGGGGCTGACGTCCCGCCGAACTGTAGCTGTCAGATGTGACTTACTGTCTTGATTATGTGCGGAATAAAGCAAACTGATCAAGACCAATGCTGCGAACAAATGACTGCAAAGTCAAGTGAGATGTTTTGTGAGGGCACGGGCAGACTTTTCCATCTCTGTTTGATCAAATTCCGGGTGTTTACTCCGAATTGTCACATGAAATAAATTTTATCATCAGGAATTCCCAGGAGGCGCTGCGGAGCAGCTGAATTTGATTGCGCATTTCCATACAATATATTCATAATATCAAGTGCCGTTTTGTAGTTATTACACATAATGAAACCGGAGATGTACACCTGTCAGTCATTAGAGCGCGGAACGTTCCGGATGCGAAGTGGCGTCTCAGAGGGTGAAATTACTCTCGGAGAGGGCCGTTCTCATTTTGGAAATCTGCTTCATGAGTCTGATGTTTGGCAGCTTCCATTTCAACCCACGCTGGCAATGAAAAAGCATTATCCTCCTCTGAAACGCCCAGGAGGCTTTCACAATCATCTGCAAACTGAGAGTTATTCTTATTTGCCTCCAACCTGTCAGGGGCCTCCGTTATTAATGTTCATATGTCATCAATAACCTGACATTACAGCATTTTAGTGGGAAATAGCATTTTAATTGTTTCCTTTCATGCAGGTTGGCACGGTAAGTGGTGATTGACCTCAAATATTGTGATGGAACGTTTCATTTTACTTCGCGTTTGACGGACCGTTAGTTACAGGTGAAGTTTCTGCGCCGCTGCTGTCTGCAAACAGAACTGCAAGAATAATGATTGTTTGCAAACGGGTTTCCTTAACACTCCACTCTTCTTCCATTGGTTGGATGACCAGATCCCTTAAGGTTTTCATGAATTATTTTTTAGGAAAAATTACATATTGTTATTTTTTTTACTATATACTAATACTAATAAATAGAGAGAAGAAAAAAAACAAAACATATCAACCAATCCAAACAAAGTTGGCTATATATTAATTAATATTATTTATTTATTTGGTATTATCTTACTATTGATTTGGTTATTTTCATACACTTGACTACAAAGTAATATTAAATAGTAAATTAAAAGTTTAATAAGTATTAGTTCCAATCCAAACAAATTGGTTACCAACGTCAATAAGGACCTGAAACGAGCTAATTACATTAAATTCTCATAATTTAATAGTTTAACAATTTTTTTCAAGAATAATTCCACATTAATTTTTAATATGCATTCCTCTTTTATTATTTTACTATCATTTATTTTATGCTACATACATTTGGCTACAAAGTAATATCAAGCCATAAATAAAATAATAATAATAATAGTATAAAATAAAAGTTTTGGGTGTTTTTTCCCCAAAAATAATTTTGTAACCTTTTAAGATTACAAAAAGTTGTAATCTAAATAAACTGGCTGTTACGTATTATATATATATTATTTAAGTTGTTTTTTTTTCCCCAATTTGAGTCAATTAAGTGAATAAAATTCATTTAACATTTACTTTGTAATATCGGCTCAATGGCCTTTATGTGCTTTATCCCAGATTGGCACTCTAAACACCTCTGTGTTTGTTAAGTGGGTTTCGTCTGCGGTTTGTCGCAGTGCACACAAATACAAACACAAAACCCGCAACTCCAAAAGCCATTTTGGCACCAAAGCCCCTCTACTGTGCAACCTTGCGGTATGTCATCAACTTCTCTCTTCACCTGCTGTCTGCCTGATACCTTCGTCTTGAGGACAACAACCGTGGCAAATATTTTACATATCGCCTGTCTTTGATGCTTGAAAGGTGTGTGATTTCACAACACGGGCGACGTGTCTCGGCTTTTTACGCTCCCCGCCTATGCTGCGGGACGTCCCGCCACGTTCTTTCATGTGTAGCGCACGTACTCGAATCAAACAGGCCTCTGCGGTGGGGTCGTGTGTTTGTGAGAGTGAGAGAGAACAACAGCTTCCCGTGTTCCTGTCACCATCCTGCTGTATCCGTCTCTCATGTGCCATCTGGATGGATGTTGTGGAGTTAAGACGATGGAGAAGCGAAACACTCTCTTTCACTTTCTTTCTCGCTTTGTAACTACCCGCTGTCAGTCTGCTGTCTGGCAGCGATGGTGGTGTGGAGGAGACGTTCCTGTGGTGAGGATGACACAGATGTGGAGAAACTCACAATCAGGACTGATTCATAAGTAGGTTTTTCGAAGAAAATTCAAGTGGTGCTTGACCATGAATAAGTGGCCCAAATGATGCCAAGATTCTGGATGCTGCTAAGCGCTTGCTTGCCATCCCAAGCATGTCGCATAAATCAATACATTGCATTAGTATGCATTTATAAATGAATCACAATTCTTTTATAAATGCATACAAACAAGCTTAACGTGTTGATTTGTATCCATAACCAATGGAAAAGTTGCATGCTGAATGTCAAAATACTCACAAAATGTTCAAGCTCATACAAAGAGAATTTAATTTATTTATGATTATATACTTAGAAAGACAATCTTGATCATGTACCACTTACAGTGTTATTTATTCCATGCTTACATTTAAAAGATATTATGGCAGACAACTGTAACATTTACACATAATTTTACTTAAATCTACATTTACTTATTTCCTACAATACATATTAAAACCAGACACAAGACAAGCTTTTAAAAAAATACATATATTAAATGAAAATTTAATTTATTTATTTATTCTGAAGTTTATTTTGAGAACAAAATATACAAGACAGAAGCTAAGAAACAATTGTGTTATCTTGTTTTAAGGATTGATAGATAAATAAATAAATAAATACCTCTATCTATCTATCTGTTTATATATATAAACACATAAATATCTCTCTGTCTTTTTCTCTCTCTATTAATATATTTTGTGTGTGTACAAAATAGTGCCTGTAAAACACGTTGCCGAATGAATCTGTAAATATTTTGAGGGTAAAAATAGAAACCGAATCTTTTTAACTGATAAAACTTTAATTTCCCTCCTGAATTACAGCCTGACTAATCAACTGTAAATCAGATTTGTTAGAAAGGTAACGGCTCTCCTCAATACGAAAACCATGAATTGTTTAAGAACTATATTAATGAGTATGGTAGTAATGAGCATTCAGCACATTCTCTCTTACAAACACACTCAGATAATGTTGTCCTCCCCCTCTGCTTCCCAACTCTCAACAAAAAGGAATAACTTAATCATTTCTGAATGTTTAAATAGTCTAATTGACTTAATCCCTCTGTATTTGGGCAGCATTATTAAATGCGAGAGAGGCAGAAATACACAGGCAGACTGTTATTGACCGAAAGTCCCCGTGCAGCTTTTCAGGTGAAATCGATCGCATGTCTCTCAGGCAAGTTTGAATCATACTAAACCTTTGACTGACAAAACTTCTCCGCATTGAAATGCAGTTGAAAACTCCCCTCTATTGATTCCCTCCTTGATGAATGAAGAAAAATTGAAGGAAAGCAAATCTCTCTTTCTCTCCCTCACTCTCGTTTTCCCTCATCACGTTCTACACTTAACTCACACAAACTGAGCTCCTCAATCGCATTTGGAAGCAATGAATGGAGAAAGGCTGCAGTGTTGTGGCAGAGCTGAATTTCATCCACAGTTCTACAAGTGAGTGCTTATTGGAAACTGATTATCTTAGCATCAGTGAACAGCACAAACACAAACAGACATCAACTGTAGTGAAATGAGACATGCTCACGCTAAATACTTGATCGCATACAGCAGATTATTGAAGTTACATAGATATTCAATGTCTGTTGAGCATACTGTTCAAAGATATACTGTGAGGTCAACAAGTCAAGACAATTTAAACAATCATCAAAATTATTGAAACAAAAATGTAACAATCTTAAAAAAGTTCAACTATATGAAAAATGTAAAAAAGTGTTTGGAAGAGGGTTGCAAAGGGGCGGCAAATTTCCAGACACTTTCCATGTAAACTTTGTCTGGGAAATTTTGGAAATATTCAAAATTCTAAATGGGAATTGATATGCATTTTTGGGTATGTGTGGGAAATAATTAGAAATTTAGGGAAATTCATTCATACAATTCATATACATCATAAAAATATATAGGTTAACAAAGTTTCATCATTGGTAATAAATAGGAATATTAGAATGATTCCTGAAGAATGATTCATGTGACGCTGAACAATTAAAAATATAATAACAATAAATTGCTTGCAGTTTTGCAGTGCAGGAAACACAAATTAGGTCATCATACATGTTCTACTTAATTCGTAATATTTATTCAAATCGAATAAAAACTGTTCATTAATACTGTTTATTTATTATACTGTCCCTGACTATAAAAATATTAAATAAATAAACACATACAAAATGAAACTAAATTAACTGTGCATTTAACTAATAGTAAAACATTTTACTATCCTAAATTTTATTATGTGAATGATGTGGCATGGGTTAATATTTGACCAACAATATTAGTGTTTTTTTACTAATATTAACTGATTGTAATTTTTTTATCGTATTTTACTAATACAAATCTTTTTACAATATTTGTGGTTTTGTTACATAAAAATGTATTGGTGGTGTCGAAGCTACTGAATTTTTACAACTAAAAAGCAGTGAATTGTGCAAAATCCAGTTTTTTTCTACGAAAAAAATGATGTGAATTTTATCTGACATGCATTTGATGGCCTTCATGAATCTGTAAATGCATTTGTAGCCAATCTAATTGCAATGCCGTTTAAATAGCAGTATTCTGTGTGAGAAATCCACCGAGAGAGAGAGAGAGAGAGAGCCGGGGGGGATCTGAACCCCTGCTGCTCAGGTCCTTCAGAGAGGCCTCGGGGGCCGTGTTTCAGTCCAGCCCGGGGGGCCCGAGTCCCAGCCACGCCTGCAGGGCACTGGGTTTGTTTGTGGTGAAAGAGGAGAGGAGAGTGTGACAGCATTTCTCTCTTCCATTTCTACAGATGTGCTCTGATGCTCTTACATAATGAGAGGAGGCAGAGGAGAGAGCTGGCACTCGCTTTTTCCTCAAGGCATGAAAATAAGCTTCAAGGATGCTTGTAAATAAAATGATAATTGCATTCAAACTTTTGCTTTCATTTTTTCTCCTTTTGAAGAAGTTTTTATGGATAATATTTTAACTATTTGAACAATTGATATTGCATCAGTCTTTGCAAATGATTAAATTTTAATAAACAAAGGCTAGATAAGCATATTTGAGTTGTATATTGCAAAATGCACCATGAAGTGTGTGAGTTTCACATGCTGTAATGTCATCAAATGCAGTCACTCTCAGCACCCTCAGGTCTGCCCGGGGCCAAAAACACTACTACACACACACACACGGTCAAGGTCTCACTACAGAGACCAGTTGTGTGTTACTCAGGGCTGGTAAAGTGATGTCACACAATTTGAGACAGAGATTTCAAAACAAGTGATGTCATCAGTGTGCACCAGAATTCCAAACGCAAACAGAAACAAAGATGAACAAAACATTTTTTTACTTGAAATTACACAAAAACTGGGTTTACTAACGAAAAAAAATATTCATTTACAATCAACCTCATGTGACTCCAAAACTCTTTCTCTCTTCCACTGAATTTTACTGCATGGACAATATTTTTTTTTGCTCCATTCTCATTTTTCCATTCTCTAACCATGTCCACTAACCTTCAATTGATGTACTGTACTATTAAGCTTGACAAGTTTTCTTACAAATGTAGCAATAGTGCTGGAAGATTCTGCAAAAACAGCCATAGATATCCATCTGCATGCGTCTACAAGAAAAAAAGGACAACATTATGTAATTGATTCAGTTATTGATTTAACATTTCAGTCGTTGGCAGCCCTAAAAAGTCTGTATAAAGCAGGCAGATGAAGAAAAGTTCAAAATAACCTGGATTCGTAAAGCAAACCAAAATGAGAGGAGGAGAAAGTTAATACTGTACATTTTGGTAAATGATTATGAAGACAAAAACAGTTGGTTTCAAATAACACGCACTGATGAATCGTTCACAATAAGACCAGGAAAAAGCACACATTAAGAAAGTAAAATAGGTCAATTTCGAATTCATGTTGACTTTAATAATAAAAGGTTATAGGAGAGACGAGCGAGGCAAGCGAATCATCTGTAGACACATGAGACAGGGTGTGTAATAGAATAATTAAGGCCTCTGCAGTGGTAATGGCCCATGCGCTGAGTCAGCAAAATTTCCAGCCTTTTTAATCAACCCCGAACAAACGTTGTAAACTGCCTACATGCCACTGTCAATGTTTATTAAATCCCCAGTCACTGAATTTTAAATATTCCCACAAATTGAAGCAGTTGTTGAAAAACTAATATTTCAGTCACTCCAAGAGACATTAATATATTGGTTGCCACATGCCCTTTGCATTCACAAGAGCAATTACGGACCCCGGCGTAGGCAGGAGAGTAATGAGACAGAATAAATATTTTCTCTTTCTTCTTCAGCCATCCGTGTAAGCGGAGCACAGAGAGAGGGCCGCCGCGGATGACAGACGTCTGCGGCGAACACCCGGGAAATATATATCAAAGTCAGACTCATAATTTATGTAATGACATTTGCTTGGCCACTGATTAGCTGCCTTATCAACCTCGGTAATAAAGGAGACCTAACCCCCGAGTTTATCATTCATTTATCAGCAGTCGTTTTGAATAATATCACAGGATTGTAATGTAATCATTATGCGGCGTGGAGAGCGCGGACTGAGGCGGTGTCACCGACTGTCATAGTTCATGCCTCTTAATTTGCCTCTCGCTCTCCGACGCCTGGGACAAATTGAGTCAACAGAAAAAAAAAAAGAAAAAAAAAAAGAAAAACCACGAATAAAAAGGCATATCAGAGGACCGGATCTCGAGGGCTGAGAGAAAGCGAAGGAGGATGTAGGAAATTTTAAATACAAACTGGAGGCCGCTGAGGTTGTGGCCAATTGGATGCTACAGAAAGGGAGGGACAATTAATATCAAGAGCCAATTAAAAGCTGAGAAGAGGGAGGAGGATGTTTACAGTGCTTCTGATGGTTTAAAATTAAGGACTGAAAGAAAACAGACAAATCTGGATGTCACTTTGAATAAACGCATCTGTAGAATGGGACTATAACAAAGAAACTTGGGGTGCAGATGCTACAGAAAAGTGAAAATGTATTTAAAAAGTGAGGCAGGAGCCACTTTTCAGTTATTTTGAAGATAAGGTAATAGATATAAGAAAGAAAATGTGTCAAGAAAGAAAGAGAGAATAAGAAACAAAGAAGCATTTGCTGAATGAATAGGTCGAAACGTAGAAACATTTCAGAAACAACAAACATTTGAAGGCCACTATGGTCGCAGCCAATCAGAGTGAAATTATTTAAAAGAGGGAGGAGCCTATTTCCAGTTCTTTTGATGATATGAGATCTGAGAAGTAACAAATCATTTGTAAGTCATTCAATAAAAGTGACTGCTGAATGAATACATAAAGTAGTGGCCACTTGGGTTGCAGCCAATCAGATGCTACAAAATGAATATGAACAGCCAATTAGAAGCTGAGAGGAAGGAGGGATATTATTTAACAGTGAGATGCACTGAATCTGCTCAAAACAACAGAAGAAAGAATGGATGACAATTTTCATTGATGCAAAACAAACAAACAAACCTCAAACGCAGCGTTTTGTCTTCTTGTCATATCCAAAGCCCCTGAAAGCCATAAAGACTCCATAAAGTGAGGCTGACATGTTTTTCAAACTTTTCCACCTACAGATCAGATGACACACGGCATAATGGAGAGCGCAGGCAATATGATTGTTACACAGCACTTATCCATTTTCCAAGATATGATGGATTTTGTGCATCTGAAGCGGGAGGAATGAAAGAATATGAGAAATTACGGCGGCTCCAGGAACGCAGCGACGGTAAATGTAATTTGATCGACACAAATTACGGCTGGCATGTCGGGGAGTTTCGTCTAGTCCTCCAGTAATATTCCTGTCAGAAATCTCATATATCCTTTCCCATAAAACACTGTGTTTATTTATTCTCTCTCACTCACACACATACACACGCTCGCTCTCTCTCATTCTCTCAAATTGCAGGATATTACATTTGTTTTGCTGCTGTTGGAGGGATAAACTGTGTCTCAAAGTGTGTAGTGGCATGTCACGGATACAATAAGGCACTAGTCAAAAGCGTTGATGAAAAGAGCAGCATCACATTTTCCCTTTAACTCCCTTTAGAATTAATGCAATCACACATCTACATACAGAGCCGTGCACATTTATCATCTTCTAACATTCTTTTAAATCAAATATTTTGTTTACTTCAAAAACCAGATAACCTTACAAATAAAAATGAATGAATTTCACATGAATGGTTATATATTTCACACGAAAAAGGCACAAAGACGCTCAATAAAACTGAACGTACTGTTTTAAAAGTTGAGCTTTTTATGGTATAAGCACAATACTCATGGCACAAGGTGATGAAAATAAAATAAGTGAAACATAACATCTAGCCTGTTTAAACAAAATAATAATAATAATAATAATAATAATAATATTAATAATAAAAATGGAATATGTTTCAAACATCAAATAATTTGTCCTCATTGGCAAAATGCAAACAAATCAAGTTAAAGAAATGCAAAACTGAAATAAAAAAAGATGATTATTATACATATACTAAATATTATAGAAATTACATTTATTTTAACAACCAAGAAAAGAAAAACTGATTTGCATAGAACATCACAGAACAGCTCACAACGCGTGTTGCTTTATTGCATCTGTTTAGGAAATACAATGCTAAAAGAAAAAAAAATAATAATATATATATTTTTTTTTTTTATTCATTATTTTATTCCTGAAAGGTATTATAGGCAGTGGTGTAAAATGATGTTATTTACACTGAGCATTAATAGTCTGAGATAGCAAGTTAAAAAAGCCACAAATAGTATCTTGTTTACACTAGATGCAAATAATGTAAATTGAAGCAGTATGTTAACTGTAATATATCTAAGTGGTGGGTGGAGTACATGAAAATAGCCTTTGCTGACAAGATTATCACTCAGTGTAGCACTGCATCTATAAATTAAGAAAATTTAGTAACACTTTACATGAAACCTGTACTGTATAGTGCATTGTAAATGTATTGTTGAACTTGCAGGTTCCTTCTACGAAATGGGGTTAAAACCTAAAGGGGTTAAAACACTTTAGAAATACTGTTTTAATAATTTTTGTAGAAGCTTATGAAGTACATTTTACTGAACGACAGTAATATATTTCTGCTGCCGTGTCCAAACCAAACTTTTATTTTGACGGCTTGCCATGAATACCTTCTGTGTGTACATGATATGACGATAGATTTACCTCGGAGAAGTCCTGGATATGTTTTTTAATGTACCCTGCTGTATTTAAGTCCTCATTTAGTGAGACGCAAGACGCTAATATCACCAGAAGCGCCACGCGCAGGTTAGTATGCTATTAAACAAAACTGCGAAAACTTTGCCATACATTAACAAAGAGACAAGCAGAATTCTTCTTTTTTGTGCTTAAACATTGACAAATACTATTGAAAGCGGGAGTGTGCTCACTTGTGTGTGACGTGCAATAACAGGCTATTTTACACACTTCTGGTCAAACACACTGGCTAGTGCTGTCCAGTGTCCAATTGGCTCACCGACGTTGATGAGGTTAAACTGTAATATAAAATCCCTTTATTTTCCTACAGTAAAATGAAATCTTCATGAATTAAAAGACAAATATTTTATGCCTTGTAAATACACAAACTTTTCAAAGGGGAAAAAATTACTAGGCTATTGTAAGAATAAATAATGACGCACTAGTGTAAAGGTAGCATAATAGATGTGTAAACTAAAAACTATTTGAACTTTAATAAAACTAATTTGCACTGATTCGTTGTATATATTTCTTTCCATGCAGTGTCTCAGCAGATGAGGTTTTGAGTCTATATAAATGTCAACAAGCTGAAAAAAATGTTTTTTGAGATAATGTCATTTTGTTCAAACTGATTTCATAAAATTGGTATCAAAAAAGGTATTGTTCAGATACCGGTATTGACATTTTTTAAATGATATCCAGCCCTAATGATAATTAATGCAAAATGAATGCATTCACAATCCTTTTAGAATGACGGTATAGAAAGTTTCATTTTGGGAGTAAAAGTTGCAGTAAACATTCATCGTGAGTCTGTTCTTTATATTGAAACCTGGCGAGGTCGTATCACAGGAGGGCATCCTAAACATCTGGAGCCGAGGAGGAAGTGGAACTCGATAAGTCTGTCAGCACTTTAACCAAACACACAAAAAGGAAACCCAACGAGAATAACAAACCGGCCTGTCTTACAAAACAGACAGAGGACCACACCGCACACAATAAAATACCTCGCACAATAAACGGAAGGGCCACTGGAATACACAATAAGATGGAATCATCCATTGAGCATTAAAACCAAAAAAATAAACAATAGTATCTGGAAGCTTTGCACATAAAGTCCAAGAACACCACTAATTTTACACCTCAGTGTCCTTAAGGACATTTCCTGTTGTTTCCGATGCTTTGCGGTCTGTCAGACACCCGGAATCATGGGAAGAGCGGCGAGTGAGTCCACGCTGGAAAATTTCACGCCGATCCACAAACAAACCCTTCCCTCTAAGGTGAGAAAGCATAGGGAAGAAAAAAATCTCCATTTCAGCAAGCTCCGTGACTGCAGAAGAAGAGCAGGGTGTGTGAGAACGTGCTCTTATTACCCCAGTAGAGGGGGCTCCTCGCTCTAAATCAATAATAATGACAGTGATTAATGAAGGGAGATTCTCAGCCAGTGGAAGTCTGTCTCCATCCCCTACGGAAGATTCAGACTCCGATCGGATCCTCCAAAGTGCTAAACCACCAAATCCTCTTGCAACGGCTTGTCAATTCAACAGGGACGTCAGCTTCATCTTACACCCTCCAACAGACACTCACAAATGCACGCAGACAAACTAACACACTTATTAGGCTATGAAAACACACTTTCTCTTTTCATCACTGGGACTTTTATGAAGTATTCCGAATCAGCTTTCCAAAAAAAGCGCTATCACCAATTATCATACGGCTTTACGGAGCATCATTTTCTCTCTTGCTTTATATTTTTTCCCCTCTCCCTCTCAGTCTGAAACCCTTATGCTCAGCCATTTAAGCAAATGGCTTTTGTTTCCATCAAAGAATTTTATACATTTCCATGCTGTTCACATGAATAAATCAGAGCTAGTTTTATTACGGTATGCTTTAATGATATTTATATAATCCCTCTTTACCGTGGCCTGTAAATAGGACGGTAGCCCAAGGGTGAGTGCTCACAGAGAGCCGTGTTATGAGATGAATATCACAATGGAATTCATCTTCAATTGTCCTCTTGAGTCCTAATGTCGGACAGAACATGCAAATATTACATTGTGCAAGAGATTAAATATCATTTACACAGCTTTAATTTTCATGTTCTATTTTTTATGGCTTCAGGACAGAATTTAAGAGATTTATGTAAAAATCTTAATTCCAAAGCAGATCAAAACAAAAGGTGGTCCCACAGTAATTTACAATGTGCGTGTTTGATGTTAAATGTCTAATGTTTGACAACTAGAAAATGCTTTAAGATGTAGATTAATTTTAGTTTTATTAATGTTATTATTTTTAATTTAATGTATAGTAATAAAAACTACTTTTATTTTGTTTTTTTAGCTACACTGATTAATAAGTAATTAATTTTAAACAATTTATATTCATGCAACACATAAATGATTTATACAATAATAATTTAGATATTTAATAATAATAATAATAATAATAATACATGTCTTTATACATTTAAGTCACACTTTACCATGTAGAAATGCAATATTATATAAAATATATATATATATTTTTTAAGAGACACAAAATATAACTTCTACAAATTGCATACTTAAACTTTACAAAGATTAAAAATAATTTTATTAATCTCACTTTGTTTTGGTTTTGGGCGATTTGCATGTTAAGGAGAGGGTTTGTGTGTCCATATGGCCATGTGATCCTCAGGTATGTCAAAGTCGACACATGGGAATTTTGACCCAAGCTGCTCCTTTATACTCAGCATGATCCTTCATTACATACAGTTTGTTTAAATTAGCATCAGCTGCAAAAACACAATTCACACATACACAGACTATATCATCGTCCCTAGCAAGGATACCTCACCCAAGTCAATTCTGTCATCAATTACAGCCCTCACCATCAAACTGGTATGCATTTTTTTTTTCTCCTGCGGAACGCAAAATAATATACAGTTGGTACGGAAAGTATTCAGACCCCCCAGACATTTTCACTCCTTGTTATATTGCAGCCATTTGCTAAAATCATTTAAGTTCATTTTTTTCCCTCAATGTACACACAGCACCCCATATTGACAGAAAAACAAAGAATTGTTGACATTTTTGCAGATTTAATAAAAAAGAAAAACTGAAATATCACATGGTCCTAAGTATTCAGACCCTT
>JAUMHI010000008.1:2609500-2704651 GCA_032359435.1 Enteromius unitaeniatus
TACTGTTGCATATATATAATATATAATATATATATATATATATATATATATATATATATATATACACACACACACACACATATATTAATAATAATATGTTAATAATAAATGATGTATCGAGTATAACTATTTTTACGCTATTTAGCATGTTTTTTGTATGTTTAATGATTAGTGACTGCATTACATTTACATTGTTTATATCAGGTAAAGTCATATTATTTTGAATCTTTAAGGAGCAAAAAATACTTATGGTAGTTTTAAATATATGAAGGAGGGATTTCCAGAAGGGTTCTTTCTATCTGTGTATCTCTCTCGCTCTTCTGCAGGGCTCCTGAAGGTCCTGGACTCACAGCTCTGGAAGGCTGCATTTATTCAGGTGAGTTCTAGGGTCAGGAACAAAAACACAGAGAAAAACTAGCAAAAACACAACATACACATTAAACTAGACATATATATCTTACATGTTTTATTTATTAGCTGCTAAGGAAATCATTACTACTATATCGATAGAGTAAAACAAACTCCCATACCGTTTGTGCAATGTACAGTGCATTAAGGATTCCTCAGATTATACAGCTTGTTAAGAAATGTAAGTATTTTTATTTTTTTTCAAAAAATGATTCCCACGTGGTATACATTAAAACGGGTGAGAAAATCCCACATATTTACACCCGAGTAATATTTAGAGACAAGAATATCTGATTTTCTTGCGCTAGAAAGTAAACAACTACAAAAAATACTTTTGCAACCGTATTCTAGCTTGCTAAAATATAAAATATCCATTTTAGCAACAGCAAACATCCACAACACACTCTTTTGTAGCGAGAAACAACGATATTTAAACGTTACCTCTGAGATTGGTAAGCATCGCAAACACGAAACTCCCCAGAGGGCTGATTGCTTTATGGCACCAACAAATACACATGCACAGACACGTTTATTTACGACAGTATATGGTTAACTGTAGAGGGCTCCAAAGTTGCAAAAATACACAAAACTGCACACATTTGCTTAGACTATACGAAATGAAACTTTCAAAAAGCGAAAAGTCTTTCCGAAATGTGAATAAAACCACAGTTTTCCCCGTAATGACAGCAATCTTCTGAAATATTTGGTTAAACATTATAAACACATATCTGGTCTCATTACGTGTATCAATCATAATATGGATTTGTCAAATTAAATGCTCATATAGCAGAGTCAGACTGACCAAGAATGCTCAAGGAACATAAAACATGACAAATTACGTGAGCTTACGTCCCAGCAGACTGCCATGATTCACTGCTGGACTTGACCACTTCAGCAATAAGGCGGAAAACACAGTTATAACAGATGGCCTGACACAACATAACCCAAAACCCTCAAAAGTGTGGGCTTATCTGTCATGCTCGGAGTTCTGGATATTGACTCTAAAAGCCAGCAAACTTTAGCCGACGTCTCTATGGCTTACAGGAAGTTGCTTGAGAGATGAGAGAGCAAATATTAAGCTTCACTACTTTTTTTTTTTCCCTGATGTGTTTGATCAAACTTTTTGTGAATATATGACCCACTGCTTTTGACTTATTGACCTTTGCAGCTCGGATCCATCACTCGTAAATATACAGTACCAAAAGATTTGATCATGGAAGAATACGTCTCTTACTCCATCTTCTGCGCTTTAAGCTTGGACTCCTCGAATGGCAGGGCATAGTTGGAGGGCCGGTATCTAATTGATCTCCTTAACCTGTATAAATAGTTTGTGTGTTCGGCGGTCACAGCACCATGCAGTCACAAGTGGGAATTAATAACAAAATCACCATGGGGGTGGATGAACTGACAGCTAGCTAGTCCTTCGAATTGGCCCAGCTCATTTCTCCAGTACCTGCTGACCTCTGAGGCAATGCCTGCCATCATTTACAGTATCGGGCCTGAATTATTCATGTCACGTTCTCTCCGCTGAGAGGAAATCAATGCAGGTGGTCATTCCGTTTGTGCATCCTCTCCGTAGCTATTATTCTGAAATCGTTGGCCATCAACGTTCCTCACAGTCAAGGACTTGTTGAAGAGCTACATCTCTGTAACAATGAGGTTTTAGCCAAAAGTGAACACAAGAAAACAAAGAAAACACCATAAAACCAGTATTATTACAAATTAAAAGAACTGTTTTCTATTTGCTGCTCAAAGTTCTTATATATATTATTCGATTAATATGAAGTTTAAAAAATAGGATTTGTAACCATGTAAAAGTCTTTACTGTCACATCTGATAAACGTAATAAGAAAAATGTTGAATAAACTGAATGCGTGAAAACTAACCCTGTTTTTACAAATATTATGTCTAATGCAAAAAAATGAGCCTGACTAGTCTATTTGTGGTTGTAGAAGGGAAAGGAACATGCAAAATTTTCTTTACAACCAAAAATCTACACAAATGCGAGAAAGAAATCAACTTGGCTCTGAATGATTAATTCATCCTTCCCACTCCTTTTTACTCTCACTGGTTTAATACAAATCTCCCAGGCCCTTCTGAAAAGCCTTAGAATATCTTTAAATATTAATCTGGATTAGAAACCATGTAATTATGTCAATCTAGCAGTTCACTTGAGTTTAACCTGGTATTTAGGTCATTATTCTACCTGAATTTAAGAGCAGGCACTGAGTGATTTCTATTTGACAGGAGACGGGAAATATCCTGAGAACAGACACACGGCCTCTGAAGATCACCGAATTGCTCAAAGGATAGGCGTGGAGGGTTGTTAAGCCTCATTAAAAGAGTCACGCATATCAATGACTGGAACTCGGATCTGACTGGCCCAGTCAAAAGGCAGGTTAATGAATATGGCCGCAGGGGTTCATGGGAAATTACTCACATTTTGCAGCTGGAAGAGCAAGTGATTTGCCCTACCTTTGTATAACAGAGAGATATAATACAAGCAAGTAACAGCTATTTACAGCATACATTTGTTTAAATTGCTGTTTAATATAATTGTAACAAATTGTATGATGTATGTTGTATTTAAAAAAAAAAAAAAAAATTATAGATAAATATAGACAGACAAACAGATAGATAGATTAGGCACCAATTAGACAGCAATTTCTGCTTATTTTATTTTATTTTTTTTAGGAAGTATGCTTTTCTTCTTTAAATATCTTGTTTGTTTGGAAATGTGCAACATCAGATTAATAAAAAAGTCAAACAATTGGAGTTTCCAGAGAGAGTAATGGTAATAAAATTCATGCAAATGCAAACCAAAACAGGATGGCAGGCACTCCGGCAGCTAGTGACCTTTAAGTTCATGATGAAAAACAAATGTCAAGTGTCTAAGAGGGTGGACTGTTCCAGGCTTTGCAGGGATTTGGTGTGTTGTCTTATAGGACACATTAATTCAACCCACCATCAATATCTTGGAAAACAGTGGTGTTTGTGCTCAAATCCAGCTCCTTATTTATATAGAAAACAAGATTGGGACTGTTTGATCCTCTCTTAGTGATGTAGATGAGGGCGATGTAACCCCGCTTAGACACAGTCATTAGGCACCGCATTGATTATAAAGATGGGTGTGATTTAAATTGCAATTGTACACAGTTGCCACGTGCACAGCTAAAATAATCCAAGTTTTTATTTTTTAATTTGTGGAGTTTATCAGGTTATCTGACGTTTTGTTTTGATAGAGTTGCTATGCAGGTATTTAGTGCTATCTTTATAGGGTCATTAAGGTGTTTTCTTACTGGCCCATGTCAAATCATATTATAAAAAAAATAATTTTTCGAAGTTGTAAAGATTACTGGAGAGCATATTACAAGAAAATACCATTGCCATTTTTTGCACTGTTGTTTCTTAATGCATGTTCCTTAATTTGCTTTTATCTATTACTATGCATTGTTCGGATACAAATGCTTTAACCTTTCTTCTTTGTTATTATTTGTGACACTAACAATCCTATTCTAAGTAAAAATTGTTTCTACACCAATTTATTTGTAGTTTAAATGAACATATGGCTCGGGTCCAGCCTTGAATGTATGGGACGGATATATAGTTTGCAAAGACAAAAACTTTAATCAGATTTCTCGACAAGCTGCACATTTTGAGATATCATTCACAGGACGAGTCATGAACAGAAGCTCGGAACTTCATTTAGAAGTTTGTTCAAATCCCCAACCCAAACACGTCGAATTTGGAAAGTGTGAGGCTACACGTATGACACTCAACACCTCGTCCGCCTCTGCAAGCACATGATGAGAAATAAAATAAAAGTTGAGCGCTTATTTTATAAATATGCCAATTTACAATAACATATGCCTGTGCAGATGATGTGCCGAGCTGGAGTTATATTTCATCCTGAAGAGAAAGGTCTTGGTAACGTTCTTATTGAAACGAGAAAAAGATTGATAACTCTGAGCTTATTGTCGACAGAGTTTATACAGATCATGTCATACAAACTCACTGTATAGAGTCCCACATCTCCACAGAGAGCGACCGTTCGGTGTAGAAGGAGCCAACGTTCAACGGGAGGAGAATTTGTCCCTGCAAAAGCAAGCAGAATCCCATCTGAGATTTGACAATGATAGAATTGCATTAAAATAACTGGGTAAAATACAATGACTATGTCCGATAATTCAGTCTTCCCAAACGTCTCGGGTATACTTATAGGGACAGAGATATACAATGTTTTTGGCGCAACCAAACAAATCTGCTCACTTTCTTCCAACAAAAGTCGGTCTCCGAACAATAAAATCAAATGATGAATTCTTTTCAGGAGGTCAGAGGGTTCTTGGTAGTTTGTTCATTTACGCCCAATGCTCAATGCACTAAAGAAAATCCCCGAATTTAATAGAAACTCGGAGGTGGAAATGCCTGTCACTAGTCTTCAAAGCAGCTCCTTCCACAACATAAAGACCGGATTGGACTATTTTATGACTTACAGTGCCCACAAATAAATGTTCCAAGTACACAAAGACAACTCTTTCAACATAGTGAGGAAGGAAAGACATTTGTATATCCTGCAGCATGGAGAAAGGTTACACGGCCTCTTGTTTGAGAGTATGGAAACTATTGTTTTGATAGATCCATCCACCTCATAACAAACCCGACGCATCCTATGCAGATCGTTTCGAGGACAACCGGCGCTTACAATGTCCCTGTTTGCGTCTGATAAACATATCAGATATCCAGCGGCTCATTTTCCGAAGTTGACTCCCGACAAATATTTTGTAACTCTATCACCATCCGCTTTTATTTCCCTCACTCGTCCGGTGACTGGAAGTCGACTTCAGCTAAACGCGGGCAATTTGGTTCACTTTTCTCCACCTTCACCCTATTTCTGTCAACCGGATTGTGGGAAAAGCGATGTGTCCCCAACAATTCCATCATGAAGAAATGAGGAAAGGCAACATTACAGATGAGTTCACATATACAGTAGTCAGGCTGAACCCCCCTTCGCTCTCCTCCTTGCCTCTGACAGTTATTGTTTGCCGAACGGATGACAAGATTGATGCTTCTCTGTAAATCAGGAGCGGGCATGAGTGACTCCTTCCCTTTCTCGTATCTATCATCGGCAGAATGGAGATTAATAGGAGAGAGTCCTATTCTTGGATTTGTTGAGGGCACTTGCTCCCTGACCTCTGGTAAATAATTAGATATCTTTGAGACCCAGTGCACCGTGGCGATGGACAGACAGGGCCTGCAGACGGACTATAATGGCCTGTGGGCTTGAATTCATGTGCAAATGGTCTAGTCTACCCCAGACAAGAAAAGGCGATGTAGTTTGGCTTTTGTGTGTTTTTATATATGCAAACATACCTGCATACAGAGGGAAAATATGCGTGCAGGTATGTTGTATGTATTTATGCATAAAAAAAGTATAAAAACAATAAAAGAGAATCTTTTCCTTTTGATATAGATAGTTCTAATTTGTAATATATTATATTTGAAGAGTTCAGATGCTGTCTGAAATTTTCTTCTAAAATAAGCGTTTTTATCAGGCTCCTATATTTTTGTTCAGCTATTTCTCGTTAATTGTATAAAAAAGGACCTATATATTGCCATTAGAGTTAATTGATTAAACCTACACATAGAAGCCTGATAAAAAAGCAAATTTTAGATGAAAATTTCAGATTGCACTTTGAGGCTTTTCATCTTAACTTTATTTAGTCATTCATTCATATATACATACATACACACACACACACACACACACATATATATATATATATATTTTCTGAACTTTCAATAGAATAACTATATAATGACCATATAATAAATCCACAGCTTCCATACATAAATAGTTGTCTACACACAACTAAATAATATCTATAATTATAGTGTGTACCTAATATGTATTTTTACTTCATATGTTTACATTTCTTTTTTCCTTTCTTACTTTATCTGACAATATTTGTTGTATGCTTCTTGCAGAAATAATTATCAATGCCTAGAGAGTGGAAATCCAGAGAAAGCTGGCAGGAAAGTATAAAGAAATGCAGCATGATATAAAACAAAAGAGAACAATCACAAAGCTTGTTAAACACGCATCCTTTAGCTCCACAACATGTTCATTAAACTCTTTGCAAGCAATTTTTATTTGTTTGTTTTCTTGTTTGCCTTTGTTTTGTTTTTGGGAGGGAATGTCTTATAGCACTGTGTGTAAGCCAAAATCTGCATAAGAAAGTCATCTTCTAATTGGCTGTAAGGTTTCATTCTTCCAGCAATTAATAAGAGAATGCTAGTTTCATGCACGCCTTGGTAAAAGGTATTAGAATATCTGTGCCATTGCTGCTGCTACAGAAAGAAGTGCATCCCAACAAAATATTATCAAAGACTCAAGGCCCAGGGGCCTTTTGGATATTTTTATTTTCTTATAATTGACTTGTAATGTGCCTATATGAACCATGTTTTCCTGCATTATAGAGGTTTTTAATGCTTTCCATTATCACTCTAGAAAATGTGAGGGTTATGCTTTAAAACTTAGAAAGACTTTCATTAACAATGGAACATTTGACAAAGAAAAAAATACATAAATCCACAGCAGAGCATATACCAAAATAAGTCCTTTCTTAGAGAGGAAAACATGTAAAGGGAAAAATTCAATATGTTTGAAAAGGTTTTCTTTGAGAAAAGCAAAAAATAATTAAAAATCAGTTAATTATACTGGTTAAACTTTACAATAAAGGTTATTAGTTAACAACATTTGTAAGTATGAACTAAGAACGAACAACACTTGTACAGCATTTATTAGTCTTAGTTAATGTTAATCTCAACCTTTACTAACATATTATTAAAATCACAAGTTGTGTTTGTTAACATTAGTTAATGCACTGCGAACTTGAATAAACAAACTGTATTTTCATTAACTAACATTAACAAAGATTAATAAATAGTGTATTAAATGCATTGTCCGTTCATGTTAACATGACACCTTATTGTAAAGTGTTACCGTAATAATAAATTGTTCGTTTTTCCATGTCAAAATCATTTGCAGAAAAAATGCAGAGCTGCAAACACCCTCATGAGTAAAATGTTCACTTGTGATATTGTGCGGAAAAAACAAAACAAAACTATTTGTCAGTTTAGTACTTAATCTAATAAAACGTACGGCACATAAAGAATGACCCGACTGCTCTTCTGTTCAAAACCAACGTCAGCAGCAAACATGACAGAGAGCAGTTCCAGCCAATGTTCTCACCCTTCATTAATGCCGTTAGACTTCTAACGCTGGCTTCTGCTTTGGATTGCTGTCGAGGTGAAGTGCTTAGGCAAGAACGGAGTGATGGATGATCAGGCTGTGAAAAGGGGGACTTCTGGGCAGGAGAGGGTGGGGGTGAGTGATTCACTATTTCCCTCGTTCAAAGGCTTCTGTGATAATGACACATCTCCTACTGCAGCGTCCTTTATTACTGCTACTAATAGAAACAACAATAATAAAAACAATAAAACTAATACAATAACACATACTAATAACCACCCTCCACATTACCGTCATCATTATAAACTTAATTTGTCCCATTAATTGTCAGGCATTATGCTGAAAATACACAGCTCTTCTTTATAAACTGCGGTAATAATCTACGAATAGCTCTGCTATCGCTGTGAGGTGAAATTGTGCTGTAATATAATATTATTTGATATTTAAGGGTTTACTTTTATAGCGCACTTCTGTTTTTAAAATTAGGCCGCAATGATTCCGACATTATTGCGTAATAATCCAATGCAATATGTTTTATTGTATTTTTGCCAATTACATTACTCGCGGCCGAGTGCACCTGGATGTCACCTTTGAGGAGGTTGTTATAGGTTTATTATAAAGGTTTATTATTTCAGACCTGTTTACCTCCAGAAAATAATATTTTCTCCTGATAAGCAATTTTGTTTATTACTTTTAATGATTTCATTAAGAGGACGCCTCAGAGGTGGGCTGCGGTGTGGGACAGCTCGCTCATCTTCCTTTGAGAAAATACAAACACATGCAAGGCACATTATGAAATTAACTATTAAAACCGCAAATGTTAATGATACCGGACAATGTACCTGATAACAATGTCATAACTGCCATCAATAAAACAACATAATTTACTTAGAAACCACAACACACCACCCCAAAAGCAATAACTGTGTTTGTTGTCCTACAATTCAAATGGAGGATGTTAGTGATACATGATCCAAAAGAGTCACACTGTTTTGGTGAATTTGTTGATCAAGTTTTTAATATACTGAGGGAGAAAACTAACTAATGGTGATTCAGTTACTCTCAATGGCAGTTGCTTGGCCGGCACATGCTACCATCGTTGCTTCATTGACTATCAGCTCTATAAGCATTCCTAAAACGCAAATGATAATGTTGTATGTTTTACATGCTTATAAATATTCACTTACCTACTAAATTATAGTAAAATACTTGTATATGCCACACTGGAATTTTTTCTTTTATTTTTTTCTTGAATTTTTTTATTTATGGCCTAAATAGGTTTCACCCATTTGGATTTCACATTCACAACCTAATAAACTTAATGTGATGCATATGTCTTAATCATAGATAATCTTGGTATTGTATATCATGCCATAGTTTATTATTAACTATCTATTTAGTTTGAAATAATCATATTTTCTAAATAAATGTATTCAGAAGTATTCAATTGTTCAGTCAATGAGTATGAAAATATTGAGTATTATTGTGCATTGAAAACACATTGGGGCAGTTTCCCGAACAGGGCTTAAGACTAGTCCTAGATTAAAATAAATGTTAAGAGCGGTCTAAACTGGAAAAAGCTTTCACTGAGATATCTTAAAATACATTATTATCACTGTTTAGTCTTAAAATGCTCAGATAATGCATTTTTGTAAGACATGTTTCTAAAAATTCTTAAATGTCCTAAATTAGCAAAGGTCTAGTCCTGGCTTAATCTAATTCCTATTCAGGAAACCGAACAGAAATCTGAAAAATATCTCATTAGTTCATGATAAAACTCTAAACGGATGTATTTTTATATATGCAATTAAAATACATACATCATAATTCTTAAATAGGTTGTGTGCATTTGGTCAGTTATGTTTTTGTTAAAAAATATATAATCATACATTAAATTTAGGAATATAACTATGTATTTACTAAAATCACTTTTGTAATGCCTATTTAGTGATAATAAATAAAAAAAATTGACTGGCTAAATTGACAACCATTAAGTTCATTAAGTTCTGCTCTTTGATTGCAATATCTGGTTAAAAAAAATCGCTGTACTAGCACATTGAATGTAAACACATCCATCATGGCTTTAAAGCATTCCACTCCAGGTTTGGTTTTGACACAGTTATGCTGCATGAGATTTCCAGTAATAAAATCATCCACGGGAGCTTATCTAAACATGCACAAATGAATTTACATCTTATTTAAGGCTCCATTTGTAAATACGCCAAAGTGATGGCTCACCCCAGTACATGCACTGAGTATGTTCAGATTAGAATCATCCAGTTAAGCTATAAGCAACAGTAATTGCCGTTCAAAGCACCTTGTCACTTGACAGTCAAGTTCAGTCAGGCGTATCGGCGCCCTATTGAAGTACCCTCCACTCAACGGCGTTCGGCTTCATACAAAGAGCGATTGTGTTGGGTGCAGAGTGGTTTACATGCTGTCGCTTTGACTCTGCCAGCGGCTTCATGGGAAAGCGGCGTGGGGTTCTGCCAGCCGTTCTCCGCTGCTCGCTGTGATTCCGTTAAGCAGCCCAGGCATCATGCCATCGCGCTGTAAAGCCTCCTCTGCTCATTCTTTCCTTTTCTCTGAAAGAAAGTCTGTTGACCTCAGATAGACAGGCTGAAATTTCCAGAGCATTAAATCAGGCCTGCTACTCGATGCCTTCGCAGAGAGCTGACCCATGTAATCGCTATGCCGCACTGGAGTCGTATTGTTCTTAAGGCGTCGTCTTCGATGTGAGAGACAGGACCGGGCTTTCCTCGACAATGACGGCGTGTGGAAGCATGACAAGGCTCTGCCGCTGCCGTCCATGGTTCAAGCGCTTCAGATTGAGAAAATGTCATAGTTTGGCTGAGAGCAAAGTGCAGTGGATAATCTTGCGTTGACCTCTACTCGCTTTACCGCTCTGGGTGTCCTGCCAAGAACGGGTGGTTAAAAGAAGGCCACCGCACCATGTTTTACTTCCTGAGATGCATGATACTGCTAATGTTTCTCTACCTGGATATGTATTTGCTGTTGTACATGTAATAGTGTTGTAAGTGATTTGGAACAGGGACTGCCAATTTTGTTCCGGAAACATGGTTCAAGAAGGGGTTTTCCCATCATTTACAACATATGGATGTACATATGGGAGTTCAAAGCCTTTCACAAAAACAAACATATCCAAACATTAAAACAAAATGGAATATATATCCTGTTTATATACTGTGAATATCTAAGTCCTTATTGGAGAAAAATAAATCATTGAATGTTGTTGAAATATAAATACACTGTATATATATATATATGTATGTGTGCGTATATATATATATATATATATATATATATATATATAACTGTATATACACGTAATCCATATATTTATATATATATATATATATATATATATATATATAAATAAACTTTATAAACTAAAATAATCAATCTATTTATAATCAATGACTCATGACTAAAAAAAAAGGTTTCGTTATTGTACATCATTTTCTGATTTATTTATTTATTTTTTGGAGAGGTACTTTATTTTAGGCTGTAAATATATAGACTTGTATTTTCTTTAGTTCGTTTGTTTGATTGATTGTATTTGGTTCAGCTTAATGTTTGTAATAATTAATTCAAATTATAGGAGTGGGAAATAACTGATGACGTTTTAATTAATTAATTAGCTTGTTTATTATTTATTTATTTAAAATAGACTATTACTTTTAAAAAGTTTAGAAAATTATCACACTTTGCAAACAATCACTTAACCGCAGAGTTACAAATTAGAATAAATCTGTCTTTAAAAAGTAGCGATGCACCGATCCGGATCGGCCGATATGTTTGCATGTTTTGTCAGTAAACCCGGTCCTGTAATCAGTGGTAAATGCCATTAGGTGCGTGATTTCACATTGAGCCGTATATACTACACACAGCCGTTGTGACTGACAAGCTGCGCAAATTCACGATGATAATGAACATGGTTTTGCGCAGCTCGTCAATTTAAGGTTCCCTCGTTGATCAGTTTAAGATTACATTTCACAAACTGAGTTTTTAAAAGATAAAAGAAAGTGCACTTATGTGTCTGTCTTTTTATTGATCAAGTGGTAGAGGTTGATATAACCTTTAGAATGCAGTACTAAAAATAGTTTTTACAACAAGTAATAATCCCATTAATCTAGTTGCAGTATATGTCCCTTTTGAAGGTCAGTGAGCTAATTATTTGAAGCTAATATTAATATTATTTATTAATATTATTATAAGCTAATATTATTTTTTGCAGTAATATCGAAGGTAAAACTTAAAACTATGTTATTGAATTTAATCTAATTGTAATTGCCATGTAGGTGCAATCCTGCAATTATTAAAAGAACATGGCAGCAGCTGAAAATGAAATTTAAAAATATAATTCAATCAGGTAAGGTTTGAGCATGTGGCCTTACTTACTCCGCATCCCAGATACATAAAGCTTCCATAAGCAAAGAAATGTAAGAGCACGAACAAGCCATTCTTGTAACTTTCTTCTCTGTTTGTGTCTGAAATGTGGGCATTGAATGACTAAGGCTACGGCGGGAGGAGACCGACAGAAACACTGAGTTTAGAGAATAAAACCTGCTGCCGACCAGGTTAGGTTCACAGAGTAAGTTACCACAGTAACTGACTCTGAGTTAAAGTTACCTCTCTTTCAGAAACAGGCTTGAGTTACCCTGCTTTCCCGAGTTTGACAAACCTGCCTTTTTGAAATGGAAAAGTTTATCTTATCTCAGGGTTAACATACTCTGAGTTTTCACTTAACCTCCTTTCTGAAACAGGCCCCAAATCATTTTTGTTTCTGGAGCACTACTGCAACAGACAACAATATGGCAGCTATAACCTGCCAGGTGACACAACCACTGTTTTGCTCAACCATAAATACAGGCATATGCTCACCAGATAAATATTATAAATATTATTTATTTTGAAGAGAAAAGTTTACTTAAATTTTACTTTGTGTAAGTCTCCTGTGTGCAAACAGCCCAAAATGTGTGTAGTCAGATTATTTTCAACATCTATTTTGGTCATCAAAGAAACTAAATTATTGTAGTTGTTAAGAACTGAATCCTACTCCCTTAAGATTTACACCCTGAGGACAGCATTCAGCGCGAAGAAAACAGTTCATGCATTCTCTCTGAATGACGTATTGAAAATAATCCCATCCCAAGTGGGACTTCAGTTAGCACATAAGCAGGACCAATACGCACTTCCTCCTCCCTCCCTCCGTGTTTGTGTCTCTTTCCTGCACTTGAGCCGCATACAAAGAAAGGAATTAAAAGCAGTGTTGGTTTGGAATGTGTTCCCAATTTCATACACTAAGGATTTGGCTAGATTGAGCGAATTCAGCTAAATAACTACTTAAGTCAGCAATTTGACTGTCGGAAATTCTTTAACATCTTTCGGTGGTGGAAATTCATTCTTGAGTGTTTACTTCAACCATGGCATTGAAAACATATTGTACAGTACCTCTGATTGAAATGAGCTGGTAGTTTGATATCAGACTGATCGCCGTTGTTAGTAACTGATTACATTTAATCTGGATTACTTGTAATAAGATTAGGATTAGATTTTAAAATGCCTTCTCCAGACTACAGTTACTGTACTTTCTATTGATTACATATTATTCAAAATAGCCATAAATGGTTCATGATTGTAACGTTTAATGCACTTCATGTTGTTAACTATAAAAAGAATGTGCTTCCTTTATGTTTTTATTTCAATGTGACCCTGAACCCTATTTTTTTTTCATTTCATAGGGTTTTTTTTTTTCAAATTGATTTATATGTCCTATGAAAGCTGGATAAATAAGCTTTGATGCATGGTTTGTCTGTAAGGATAGGACAATATTTGGCTGATATGCACATTTTAAAAACTAGAATCTGAGGGTGCAAAATAAATAAATATACAGGGTGGGCCATTTATATGCATACACCTTAATAAATTGGGAATGGTTTTTATTTAAGGTGTATCCATATAAATGGCCCACCCTGTATATTGAGAAATTCACCCACGAAACACTTTTGTGATAAACAAAAGTAATCCGATTATACCTAAAATGTGTAATGTAATGGATTACTTTGCTAACTACAATTTTTTTCATGTAATTTGGAATCACTAACAGACCAATTTTGTAATTACCCTACCCAGCACTGAAAACATCTGAAACATAACGACTTTGATGTGCATATTACCATATTTCATTAATTACAATCAAGGAATGCAACAAAATTCTGTAACAAAAATGTATTTTGTAAACATTAACTAAACGTAAAACTATACGTAAAAGAGTTTAGGTTTCAGATGCTGTCATTGCTATTGTCACAGAACCATACTTCAGAGAGAAAGATCATGGCAGAAACAGTGGCCAGCTCTTTAAAGCTCTCACCTCTCTGACTCTCTCCCGTGGGTGAAGATGCTGTGAGCACAACACCCAATTCAAACCAGGACACTCCAGCACACCTCCACCGCTCGGCTGGCGGGGGGTCGGGAGGGGTGCAGCAATGATTTGATTAATAAAAGTCAGAAATTTACAGGCAGAAAATAATCTATAGATGTGATGGAGTGGAACATTTCTCATCAAACTGTGAAAATTCTCAGATCCCAGAAGAACTGTGGCTCGGCAAAGTTCCATCTGTGCAAATACGAGCTCTGAGGAACACAGACTTGAGCTCAAAATGAGAAATTTGATGGCACGCGCGGTGAGTGTCGCAAACCTAATTTTAACATCTGAGAGTAGATTGAATACCTCCATTCATTTTTGGATAATTTAAAACGCTTCAGACCGACAATTTTTTTTCACATGGCCAACTCCCCTGTGCAGCCTCTCAAAATTGATGGAGAATCTAAAACAATTAAACGCAGCAGCAACATTAACCCATTTTCACACCACTCTGTAAGGGTTTACACTCTTTTTCCCCAATAATTTCAAATATACTGGCATTTCATAGCCGTTTTAATTTATGTTTTTCTTTTTTCTTTTTTAAAGGGTGAAACCACAGTTAGTTAAAGATAATCAAGTAAAGGTTAAGTGTGTAATTTCTGCACCACTCGCAGAAGCAATTCACCTTTCAACTCACTCCATTGATTAAGACAATCTTGTTATTGTCTGGCCTGGTTAAAAGGCTAACATAGATTTAAATTCAGTTTGGTGCCAGAAATAGTACACACTCTGGAAGTAAATGCTGTATGTTACTTGTTAATTTTTTGAGCATTTTAAGATGCTGTAAAATAAGTACACTTTTGACAAAACTTTAAATTTCATATCTGAATGTATTTTGTTCATGCCATAATCATTGCTTTTTGATGTGAAATCAATGTTGGTTTTAAGATGGTGGCACATTTAGATTTGAAAAGAAATGAAAAATAAGCTGTTTTCAACTTAAGTTTATTTACAAAACTACTTTTAACAATATTCAGAAATCATGTTTCTTTTATTGCGCATTTCAATTAATCTCAATCTAACTGCAGTTGGGTTCTGATTAGGTTACAAAACAGCTACAAATACAGCTAACTAGCACAATAAAATCTGTTGTTGCAAAAAAAACTCTTCAAATAATTCTTGAGCAGCGAATCAGCATATCTGAATGCTTTCTGAAGCATCACGTGACACTTAAGACTATAGTAAGGATGCTGAAATTCCGCTTTGCATCATGGGAAAAAATTACATCGAAACTTCATTCAACTCAACTATAAACACATCTGTTCAATCCGTCAAAAATTTATTATTTATAATACTAATACTAATAATAATAATTAGCATTTTTTCTAAATCAAAGAGAGGGCAGAACAGTCAAATTAATTATGACTGTTTTTGTGACATTTCCTAAAGGGAAAATGATTTTAAAAATTCATACTATTAATACATACTGTAAGCATCTCAATAGCACTACAACCACAACCTGTTGAATGACAGATAAACTATTCAACATCCAAAGCTTAATCCCCTAAAACTAGCAGTCTAGACGTGACATGGCATGGCCTATAGACTCAGTGAATACTACATTAGTCTAGGGAGACAGAGAAAGAGGCCTGTGCTGAGGAGAAAAAAACATACGAGATGAGAAACTGTCAGAGAAATCAATGTGCCCACACTTGCACACAAATCTCCAAGTGATCATTAGTTTGTATGCGAGCTCAGTCTCCATAAAAGACCTTGAGGATCCTTATTGTAATTCCAAATTGCTCGGGCAGGTATATTTATTTATATTTGGAAGGGGGAGCGGCAGCAGTCGGGACGGCCCTTAACTCTCAGATACCCCAGCCACCCTGCAGCCACCTAGTAGCTGGATTACGCAGATCTGACAAGTGTGCCCAGCGCTGTCAGATTTTGTGATGTCGGGAATCTATTGCTGTAATTGACAACGCGTTGAGATGCTGAAAAGCTAATCATTCCAGATCACCTTTCTCTTCAGTGTCAGCCTCCCGTAAGCCTTGCGGACAATGGCTGGAGGGCAGATACTCAAGTGCGCTGAATCGTAACAGTTTATTAGCCAGATTTGTTCAATATGGGGCACTGATGGAACTTCCTGCTCATAACAGTTGTGGCCGAGATACAGATTGCGGCTAATTTAAATCACTACATAATTGATAAAACTTTAAGAGGCCACTGGTGATTATTAGTCAAGTGTTACGTGATATGTTTTCAGATGTGTTTGGTGTGTCTTTTTTCTTTATATTTCACCAAATATCTACAAGTTTTGGTGAACTTGTTGATAAAACTTAAAGTGTTAGATGTAACAGATAAAAATGTGAACTTGAAGCATATATATATATATAAAATTGTAGTAATTATTTTTGTGTACATTATATTTGTGTGTACTGTGTATATTTATTATGTATTTATAAAAACACACATGCAGCATATATTTTGAAAATATTTACGTATATGTACATGTATATATTTATGTTCATATAAATATATTTAATATATAAACATGCATGTGCATTTATATATATATATATAAGAAATATACACCGTACATTTACATACATTATGTAAACAAAAGCATTTATTTTGTATGTGATTAATCATTTGACAGCACTAATATATATATATATATATATATATATATATACACACACAAAATTACTACAGCTTTAAAATAAATAAATAAATAAATAAAATCCTACAATGCATATTACTTATTCAATACAAAAATGTGCATCTGTGCAAGTATTTATATGTATTGTATTTATAACACTGGTCCATATGTAAAATGATACATTACAAATCAGACCATTATGCAGTTTTACTCCAGTTTAGATGCTGCTTTAGAAGGTAGTTGCCTTTGTAGGGTAGACATAAGGCATCTCACTAGGTTTTGGAACATGTGAGACGTAAAGGGGTTGCAAGATCAGTGTAGAGTGTACTGAAGCAGTTTCCCATCTCAAGATTAGTAAAAGAACAAAAAGTACTTCCTGTGAAACTAAACCTTAATTTCTTCATCACTTAATGAGTGCAATGATATAGGCATGTGGTTTTTCTTAAAATGAACAGAAGTGTTGAAAAACAAAGACATTATCATTCCGATCTTTTCCTACCTTATTCTCACCTGACTTTTTCTTTCTCTCTCCCCCACACTCTTTCGCTCTCTGTTCAGGAGTTTAATTTCTGTGATAGGCTTCAGTAAGCAAATGCAAATGTGTTTAATGATTTGCATCACTAGATCATTTCTGGGTTTAATATGCTTTGGTATTCTGGTCAAGAACCCAAATTTGATTTGGAGGCCTTTGCTAGCTCCCAAAGACAGACCTAATCGCATATGCCATATTAACACGGGCCAAAATGAGGAAGAAATTACACAATAGGTCCCCGATGACCCAATCATTCCACACGTAGCTTACTCCATGCTAGCACAGCTTATAAAGCAACCACCACCGTTTAATGCAATTTTCTTCAGCTTAGAGCTAAATTGTAAAAATTCACTCCAAACTGCACTTTTTATGAGACACTGTCACTGGGAGTGTACAATATGCTTAAAGGAATACCACCCAATAATTTTGTCATCATTTACTCACCCTCATGTCGTTCCAAACACGTGTGACTCTATTCCTTGGAACACAAAAAGAGAAGTTTGGCTTAACATTCACAGTTTTTTTTTATTTATTTTTTATTACATAACAAAAGTTGTTAAGCTACATACAGAACGTCTTTCTGTTACGTATGCAAGACAAATTTTTGCTAGATTCCCTATTCGTCGGCCACCAACCAGACTTGGAGTGACTGACTGAAAGGGAACACATAATATAAAATGACTAACGGTGATATCATACCTAGACCAATGCATGTCCATGCTGTATTTACATCTGTAAGAGAATACAAAGGAGATCTGTGACCTATAAGGAAGAATGTAATCAGTCAATAACACCATTCAGGCAGTTCCTGATGAAAAGCTATTATATGGCTCTAGAAGTCGAGACTTGAAATACAGCAAACAGGATTATATATATAATAAGTTAACAAGTTACAAAATACAAAAAAATAAATGTGAAGATTTAAGGCAGGGTAAGCAATTTTTTAAAAATTCTTTAGAGTTGGGGCCCAAACATACCCGTAGCCAATCAGCAGCAAGGGGCGTGTCTACTAATGATGTGGAGAAGAGTGTGTTCAGTGAACAGCCGAGCCGACCGACAAAAAGATAAAAAACAAAAGAGGAAAATGTCTGCGGAACTATAAGGCAAGAAGTAAGACCCATGTAAATATTGTATGAATATCGAAGAAGGCCTGTGATTGGACGCCTTCTTGCTTTGGTTCTGTGCCGCAACAGCTTAAAGTGTGCTTACCCTGGACACGATAAAACAACCGGTGAAAGTTTTTGTGCAGCTCACGTCCTGTATAGAGAGTGTAAAATTGGTCTGCTTTGTTTCACAGAGCTAATCTTCGCCTGGATTGCAAAGGCTAGATATGTGTAGGGCGGAGCTATAAAAATAGTGGGAAGACCCTTTTGGGGTAGAGGCGTGTTTGTTTTGGTGTTTTCAAATCTCAACACTGGCTTCCAGAAATCGCTTACCCTGCCTTTAAATTAAATAAATAATATATATTTTAGGAATTTAGCTTTAGGTACAGGAATACATTTTTATAAAATATTTAAAAAAACATTCTAAAAAATACACAAATACAATTTTACTATATTACTGTATTCATTGCATTTTGGAATTAATAAATACAGCCTCAATTTTGTTTAGGGGTTTTTTTTTTGAGAGTACATCTGGAGTCATCCGGTGTATGGTAAAACGCTCGGTTTAGGGTGAAGAAAGGTCAGTTGTTAAAATAGACTCCATGTGACATTATGTGGCTAAAGGTGTTTTAATTAATCATTGTGAAACTGTCACAGTGCAGCGAGTTAACGAGTTACCGAGGCCCGACCCGGGGCTCCCTACTGAAATGAATCTGGAGAAACCATTTTGACCAAGTCTATAAACTCACGGCACAAAATCTGTTAATGACCTTTTTGACACTCAAAATCGCAACGGATCTGCAAAACATCCCAGATAGGAAGATTTCATTTTAAGGACTATTTTGTAATATATTCACTGTTCCTTGTGACATTGCTCCACTGGCATCAAATATTATAGGAAATATGCCAAGTAAGCATGATACATCAGCCATGTAATTTTTATTAACCACAGCGTAATGCATACTTAATGTCTGTTTTTTGCTACATTGACTTAGGGTATGGATTGCTTAACAAACATCATGCTGCCCTTTTATAATTAAACTGAAATAATACTGATTAAAATGCCATGCAACACCCTTCTTGAGTTTGTTACATTAGTTTGGATCATTAACTCTGGAAAAGCTTATGTTGACAGACATCAGGAAGGCGGTAATGGAAAGGCCTGCTCCGACCCCAGAGCCGTGAAGCGCTATAGCTGAAATATGGAAGAAACAGTTGATTCTGGAAACACTTCCACAGATGGTACGTGGTTCTGGCGGACATATGAAATGCCACATGGCACCAGTAAGCCGTACGTAACTTATGAAAGCAAACACGCGCCTGACACTACATGAGAATTCACAGTATATACCACCTCGGCGTGGAACTGCTGTTTAGATCAATCAGAATCTAATTATGTTTATATACCCAATTATGCATCTCACTGTCAGTGTTTTGGTGAAAAGTCTGAGGGATAATTTTACTTGAGAGCAGTTAAGTCTATTAAACACATTTCAAAATAAATTTTAGATTTTTGTTTGCTTTTTGCTTTATATTAAGCCATTATTATCTCTTTCAAAATTAAGTTAAAATAAGTAAGGGGAAAATGCGGTCTTTTGTGTGTGTGTGTGTGTGTATAATATATATATATATGTGTGTGTGTGTTGTTGCAACACAGTCTCACTCCAAGAGCCTCTCAAGAACCTTTTGCATCACTCACTCACTGAAGCTCAAGGTACCCCATTTTAGTAATTTTTCGTCATGAAGGGGTCCTCAGTTGTTTTAAATAGGAAACAATTGATTAGTGAGAGGAATAGATGCGCTGTCAAAAAATGCCGCTACAAGAATCCTTACGTCAACGTTGGTTATGAAATGCCATTGGCTCCTGTGTGTCTTGTGATCGATTACATCATGCTACGGGATGGCAGTATGTTTTCCAAATGAGACGTGAGTGTGTTATTGGAGCGGGATCCTGTGATTAAAACCATGTGTTTCACTCTTTTCTTCACATAAAGACTTTGTATGACTTCAGAAGACTTGGAATGTGACAAGACTTGTTTGTAATGTATTTATACTGCTCGTTTATGATTAGTTTGTGCAATAAATACCTGTGACTGCGTTTGCCTGTGTGTGTTTATATTGTTCAGAGGTGGGTAGGTTTAGGGTAGAGGTGGGGTTTGGTGCTCCAATAATATGTATGTATAAATGCAAACCATTACTTTAAGCAAACCAATTGAAAATGGTGGAGGACCCTTCAAGTCGAAAAGGGATAAAAAATTGGTACCTTGAGCTTCAGAAAGCAACGCAAAAGGGTCTTGACCAAGCGTCAAAATGTGACGAGTTGGATTGAGACTGTGTTGATATTTATTATATATATAATAAAGAATAGTAGCTACTACTATGATCACAAAGATTTCAGAGAATCGTTTTATAAAGTCAAAAATGTATGTGAATAAAATTTAAGTAATGTGAGACTTAATTTCCACCGTTAAACAAATGTTTTATTTCAAACTAACTACTGTACTTGAAAACATATAAACAATCACCATGACTTATTGAACAAATTAAGGGACTACTGCTTGACTTCATCTACTGCTCTCAGAGCTGTTTCTCCGCAAGCCGGGCAGCAACGCAGTTTTCACAACCGCTAAACTTTTCTGCTCAAACGGCCCAAACGCTTTTGCGGTCTCCAGCTACAGCATTTCTTGTAGCCCTAAGCCTAGCTCACATATCCAGGCACTTAAATGTTACCGGCAGCGTTGTAGCCCTTAACGGCACTCAAAGCAGCGGTCAAATTACAATCGCATTTCTTTCAGTCAAGTTACGAGGCAACACTACTAAAGATAACACAAGCTGCCTTACCATGGTTTGGTATTACAAGAGCTCTCGCGTTGTCATCGACAGCGGTCGTATTGTTGTCCAGCGTTATGCTGTTGCATTGTTATCATTCAGAAGCATGAAGCACGCAGCCCTCTCATTAAGTGTTATCAACTTTTCATTGAAAATAACAAACGTCAATTTGCATATTCATAAGTCAGTGCGTCATGTTTCTTGCGTCTCTGTGGTCACATTATGTAATGCTATGCACCCAAATTTCTTTCCATTTATCTGGACTAATATCCCGATTTAAACGAGCTGTTGCCTAATTTAAATCTAATCTACTAGATAGGCACAACTATGGCATGATTTGCCCTATATTTGCATGTATATAAGACTTAGAAGTAACATATCTATTTTAACCAAATGTTCTGCTCTTCTCAGCCACTGAAATGAGCACATGCTGAGCTTGCTGAGCTGAGAAGCAGGAGCTGCGCTCGCGTGGCACTTCTAAAGACTTCTAAAGTTCGCATAAGCCGCCATTTTTAGAGTTGATAAAAAATTATCTGGGAATCATTGAGCGCTATTTAGCCTAGTTCATCTTGTAAATAATTTAAAGCCATTCAACTCAAAGTTTCATCAACATACTACTTTGTGCATTGGTGTCCATTGGTGTGTATCGAGCACGCGTAGGGGCATGCATGTGTGCTAGTGTATGTTTGTATGCATGTTCATGCGTATGGGTGTACGTTTGTCTGTAATGTGTATGTCGCTGGCCTCTCTCTGGCCTTGCACTGTCCGCCACGGCCCTCTCTGGACGTTTTTCTGCCGGCTGGCCCTCTCTGGCCTTGTACTGCCTGCCACGGTCCTTTCTGGCCGTACTTTCTGGCTGCCTGGCCTCTCTCTGGCCCTGTATCACTTCATGCCTCACTTCCGGGGGGCACGCGGGGACCAGGCTGGGCTCCCTGCCTGTCCCCTGGACAGTTCGCCCAACAAGCTATTATATACCGCGAGGAAGTGGGAACTATTGAAACTAGCATTCAGAGTCTTGTTCCGATCACACAGATCTGATCATCAAATCAATTTTCCATTCAAGGACTTTTTATCTTATAAAAGTGGAAACAGCTTAAAATACTCGCTTAAGAATAAGGCATTGCTTGAAACTATACTTGAAAAAAAAAAAAACAATTATTTGTGTACAGTCACAATAAAAGCAGTTGTGCAAATGTGTAAATGAAGGAAACAAATTGGATGCTGCTTTCTAAAGAGCACTTCACAGAAATTAACTGAACTTCTGCATATAGACTGCTGTTTGTTGCAGTTTTCTCTTTCGTTTTGTTAATTTATTATTTATTTTGAAAAAAAAATTTCACACGTGGGCCTATTTATTTCTTTAACAGCTTTATATGTATGGTGCTTTTTGCTTGTATAAAATTAATCCCTGAAAACAAATTGTATTTTTTATTTTTCATGGATCACAGCCACGCATCAGTTCAAATGTAAGTGTAATTTAACATAATCTTTTCGGTTAATAATGGCTTAACGATCGTCGGTTGTCAGTTAAGAAAATCAAAATAACCAAAATTAACGTTCCTATTTTCAACTGAGTCTAAGTATATAATCAATTACTTTCCATTCCATTAAAAATAAACAAATGAAATGGGTAAATGTTTAAATGCTATATAATAGCACAGATCCCATGCAAGTCCATCCACAGGTTAACCGATCACCCGTAAGAACTCCTAATCACCCAAAAAGAACAAAGCAGGAGGTTGTATAAGATTTACACCAGATGCATCTGTCTAGTCTGATGCCACACCAATCATAAAGCTGTACAGCGACTACAGTAAGTTTGTAGTATCACCAGCACACCTATATTAGAGCCCTCTCGCTATTCCTAGCGTCCAGGGACAAATAAAACTGCTGAGAGAAGATGATGTTGGGGCTGAGGATATACAGGCCCGTGAGTGTGTGTGTGTTTGTGTGATAGATGGGGGGAAATGTGCATGGTTCAACACTATCACAGTCATTACACATATCTGGCCGGTGTAGCAGAAAAGCAAAAAGAGAAACCCTGCACTTTACATTGTCACTAGCATCTCTGCTTTTAACAAGACTGCTGGGTGGCTTCTAGCACAGACCATTTATATTGTCAACTGAATAGGAAGGATCCTTATGAGGGAAATCAGTTTGGATGCGTTGGAAATACACCTAGAAGCAAGAGCAAAAACGCAGTCAGGATGCAATTTGTTTTCGGCATATAAGCAGGACTTCTGGAAATTGTATGTACATGGTGGGAGACCAGAAACTAAAGGATGTATTCGTGTGTGTGTTGTTGTTTTCAGTTCAGGGGTTGCTTTTATTGTTGCTGTGATACCATACAAATCACCGCTATATCACAAAATGTCCCCGGTCAAAATTGGCTGGAGGCAAGTGATATCTCCGAGTAAACAGTATATGAAGACCATATCTTAAAATGATAGATCACCTCATTTTCCTGTGACAGAGGTCTTTCCTGCCACAAACATCCGTCACTGAAACTTCACTTCGCAGATGGAGAGACGCGCATAGGCTCCATTACAAAACCTAGTGAGCTGACTAGAGTAACGGCTTACTTAAATCTATTTAAAAGTATTTAATTTTTTTTTTCCTTGCAGATTTTAAGGAAGCATTACATGTATCCTTCATACAGAAGGAATCCCAGAATGCACTGCAATAAGCTCAGTGAGTAAAATGTTGATCATTAATACAATTATATTTGATTTTTGTATTGATAATATAATTGGATTACTGGACACAAAAAAAGATTACATTTTGTGTGTGTAATATCATTATTGTTTTCATATGTATTAACGTTTGTTCATTAATACTCCTAAATGTTTTTTTTTTTTTTTCCTTTTTTCTTTTTTTAGCTAAACTAAAGTAAAGATATTTACTTAAAGTATCTTAATCTTAGTACTTAGATACTTAAAAAGTTAACATTTCAGCAATATGACAACACATTCACATGACTAAAGTTTTATATATATATATATATATATATATATATATTCAAGCTTTTAAAAAAAATATCTCACAAAAATAAATGTTTAATGCATTGTTGCCATCATAAAATAGACTTTATTTTTTCTTTCTTACTCTTTTTTTATATCAGTATGGAACTGCATGTTTAAACCAATTAAACAACAAAACAACAAAAAATCTAAAAAGTAGTCAGAATTCACTACCTACAAAGAGCAACCTAGATTGCATTACTACAGTAACAGGTACATGTAATCTGCAACTGACTACAATTTGCAGTTAATCCATCCAGCTCTGTAGTTTAACAATCATACACTACTGAGTTTCACTACAAAGTGGTCACTTTGAGGCTCCATTTAAGTTAAAACGTCACCCATGTAGTTTCTAGACAACAAGTTTGTGCTCTAGAACAGAGCTGTTATGTTTTATATGCTTGTTCATGTCTAGCTCAACCAATGAACTGTTCGGCTTCATCAGGAAAAGCATGAGACTGATAGGCAGGTTTAATTAGTCCAGCATAAATTAAAGAGCATAAAACAGGAACTCAGACAATTTCTTGTTATCTTCCATCAGATTCACTTCAAATATTGAGGAATCATCCAATTAAATGTATCTATTTAAATAAGGACCAAATTGCACGATCAGCCTGAAAACTTGCAAGTGTTCGATTCTTCATCAACTTAAAGAGGATCTGCAAATTATTTTGCCTTCTTCATCTAACATGTGGCTCTTACTCAGTCGCCCTGACAAGCTTCAAAAGATGATTTCTTTTAACTGATAGCAGCACACTAACCGTAATAAAGATTTCTGCATCTAATGAGGCCCTGAAGGGCAGTGTCAGATTTATAGATTTATTGAAGCTCTGCAACATTATTTTCAAGCCAATAGACTCCCTACTTGACTTCCTGTGCTTACAATGATTTGGGACCATTGAAGAAAAAAAGGAAAAAAATAAAGCGCCACATTCTGTTTACAGCGCACACAGCGTTTGATGTATGGGCCGACCTTATTGCAAATGAGCACTACATAATTGTGTAGGAAAGGGAGGAAGGAAAAACACATCAAAACCGTTTTTCATTTTGTTCCCGTATGAAAAATTCAAAAGACTGGAAATCAAGGTTCAACGAGTTTGGGCAGGATATTATTTTCCAATATTTCGATCAATTTATCTGTCACCCAATGCTGGCGAGTGAAGGCGCCAGCAGAGGCAATTTCGCCGGTGAGGTCCGAGGCGGAGATGTTTTTAGAGCTCTGTGTCACATGCTAGAGGAGTGTTGAGAAGAGATCCTGATATCAATCACTCAGACTTACTCTCAGCTAATGGCTCTTATTTCCAGCACGTTTTCTCATTTGGATGGAATTTTGAGGGTACGGTGAAGCACACAGGGGTTAAATTATGTATGTACGCATTTTATAACATCCACGAACACATAAACGTTTTGTATTCGTGTTTATTATTTGGCCTTCTGGTAATTCTAGCTTCCTTCTGCCTACCTTACCTACTACTTTCTAGTAAGCTTCCTACAAACACCTACTCGCTTGTCCTACGGCCCTGCACTAAAACAAGAGGTAGTTGCCGTTTACATCAAACTTTAAATCAGATGCAAAAAAAACCAAGAAAAAACCCTCATATGTATACATGAACTTATCATGGTATTATAGATTATGTGGCATGTGCCTTTAAAGGACAGTCCACCCAAAAATGACAATTCTGTCATCATTTATGGTACTTAACCTCATGTCATTCCAAACCTGTGACTTTCTTTCTTCACAACACAAAAGAAGAGAGCACTAGGGGACAAACAATATTGGCTTTCATTATATTGACCAAAAACATTGGGACATTTTTCAAAATATCTTCTTTTATGCTTCACAGAAAAACTAAAGTGTTGGCAACACTGTGAGAAAGCAATACAATAACTTTAATCATTTGTTTGGGCAAACAATTCCTTATATAAAGTTAATATATGAGATTATAAGTTTTTCTTGAAATAAAACTGGTCACTATAGTTGTAATTTAAAAAAAATTCTCTTTCATCATAATTATAGTTACATAAATGGGTCCAGGGATTAGAGCACTTTTTTGAATCCAAATAACCAATACACACACGCCATTAAAATAGGCTCATCGTTCACCCAAATGTTGTTCCAAACCTTCTTCCAGTTTCTTTTCCTCTGTAAAACACAAAAAGCCCAAAAGAAAGATACATCACAAAAAAGATATTTTGAAGAATGCTGAAAACCAAACAGTTGTTGGTAGCCTTTGATTTCTATAGTATGAAAAAAACAATGGAAGTCAATGGGTACCAGCAACTATTTGGTTGCAAACTTTCTCCAAAACATCTTCTTTTGTGTTCAGCAGAAGAAAGAAACTCATATAGGTTTGAAACCACTTCAGGGTGAGTGAATGATGATAAAACATTAATTTCTGGTTAAACTATTCATTTAAATGTTAAGGTAGTGTGGCTATACGCAAACCAAAGAGGTTCAAATCTACAGTTTTGCTCATTTCCGTAACTTTATACACTTTAATAGAACTGTACTCAGACCTTATCTTCCTCTTTTATCAGTGCATATTCCACAGTAGCAATATTTAAGATGTCATCACACATAAGCTGACAAGATTAAAGGCAGACATGACCTTGCATCATTTATCCTCAGGACAGAAAACACAAGTGCGAGGTTGCAGGAGGACAGCCGCGCTGTCGTGTTGTTCCCCGCGTGTGCCTGTTTGTGCTTCCCTGTCTCCGGGAAATGGAGGGAACCAAATTAATTCGGTCCATCTGTGTCATCTCCTGTAACACATGTGAAAAACTAATTAGACTTTCAAGTGTTTCTTTTAAAACAAACATGACCTTACAACTATCAAATATGAAAATGTTCTGTGAACAAAAAAAATATGCGTTTAATTGATTAATAGAAAAATGTGTTTTGATACAAGCAGGCTTAAATATTCCAGCGTAGGCCCGTGTCTTATTAACATAGCGAGCATAAACAATAAACATGCCCCCTCATTTGCATATAAATATAAACAATTCATTGGCGTATCAGGATTCCAGTCACACATACACTGTGCTATCAGCTTAAATTTCTAAGTGGCAAGGGCTGACAAACAATGATTATTTTTTTTATAGGCTAAGGATTCGGCTTTTTGTCTGGCTAAGGCTACCCCTGATTTTATGCACATTGTTTTTAGTTAATGATTCTCAGCTGCTTGTTGTGCCTCTGATAGCATGAAAACCTACCATATGCTCCGCCAAAAGACAAATGATTAGCAAATGAAATTCTGGACAGCTGTCTGACTGAAAGTGTTTGGTTGATAGCATTCTGCTATCATAATTAGCTTAAGCTTTGGGTTAATTAACTTTCTACCTGGATATGCATAATAATAGCTCAAAGTGTGCGCGCGCGAGAGAGACGGGAGCGAAAGAAAGAGAAAAACGCACAGCTTCCATCACATCAACAACAGCGCCAGCTTTTTATTTGCCGTTTCAAGAACATATTAGAATTTGGAGAGTGATTAATCCTGGGAATATTGTGGAATACAGTAGATTTTATTTGCACGGTAGATAATGCTGAAACAATCGGAATCTATTATATGGAAGAATGCCATTTTCCAGTCGTAATTAAAGTTGCTGAAAGCAATCACTGATTTTAACTGCTTTTGTTGCTGGAGAGAGGAGCTCTGGCAGGCTTGTAAGAAAGAAACATACAAAAGGAGTCTTAAAATGTGACTAAAATAGGAGTGGCGCGTATCAAATGTGTTTTACCAATGTAAAATGTGTTCAAGCATATCAATGAAGTGAGCTTTTGTCAGTGTCACAGAGCTGGGATTGGCTTTGTTGCCATGTCGAGTTTCTTTCCTTCTAACTTTCTGCTCTTTTTGTGCTATTTGGCAATGGATTCAAAAGGAAACTTGCAGGTTTAAAACATATAAAGCTCTATTGACAGCATCTAGGACATGTTGTAAAATAATATACGATACGCAGTAATGCACTTACAATCAACATGTCCAAACAGGCCAAAATATATTTGGAGGACCAAAATTTAAAAAATGAGTTATGATGAAAATCTATTAGGCAAGGCAATGCTCACCAATAGTCACAAAAATGTAACATTATACTTTATTTAGTGCGATAAAATCACTTAGAGGAACACTTTTTTGAAAATAGGCTTACTTGCCTACGGTCTACAGATGCTAACGGTCTAATCGGATTCAATGATCTATGCTAAGCTAAGCTAACAGCACTACAGTCAGAATCTGAGATCAGTTGAATGGATTCAAAAACAGTAAAACGCAGCTGTTTAACTCTAAGGGATATAAAATATATTTTTTTCAAAAAAAAGTGGAGTGTTCCTTTAATGCCATTGTCGAATTTTCAGTTCCCGTCAGGACCATGTAACAAAACAGGCTGGTTCATTCACTCACTTTACTCAAAAACCAAATGAACAATGAACAATTTTCTGTGGTAATGAACAGCATGTCACATATGATGTATATAGAGTTAAAATTTTGATGAACTGGGATCATTTCTTTGAATTAGACAGGTTTATTGTGGGTTGAATGCTCGTTAGTTTGGTCATGAAGACTCAAGAGTTCAGTGCGGCTCCTCATTCATAAGGCAGATTCCTCGTGTTTTCTCTGACGTACCGCAGGTTCATTTTTGGGACCTTTGCGGTTTGTAAATCAATTTTCGGAAAGCAGTGGAAGGCAGAGGGGAGGCCCGTGTCCCTCTCCGCTCTTGTTTGCATGATTTACCAAAGCTCACAGTAAGACGCTTGTCATGTTAAGGGGACGCTGAGGGAACGTGCAGGTCAGCAGGCTGGATTGTGAATTTAGAGTTAAAAAAATGGGGTTTACATGTCCCAGAGCACCACAGATCTACGGAGCACCGCACTTAATTCTCCAGAATAAGTCATGCCTGTGAACAACATACTTAAGATACATTGCCTCCTTCCGCAATGAAAAAAAGAATACAAAAATGAAGGATAAGTTCATTTCCAACTAGTGAGAGAAATTCACAGAAAATGTTTTTGATGCAAGATTTTGATGCAAATTAACAAAAAATTAGAGTGATCAATAATTGATTTTTCAATACTTTACAATAAACGCCCGTTTGTTTTAAAGGAAATAATAATTTGATAGATATGTTAAAGTTAAAAATAGGTTCCCCCAAAAAACTGAAAAAAAGCTAATTTGTATAAATGATGTATTATTATTATTATTATCATTATTATATTAAATTATATTAATAACATAAAAATTATATGAGTAACCTATTTGTCCTATTACTGTATAAATATAATAAAAGTTACCTTTATTATAATAATAAGAATAATATAAAGAATATTTATTTATATTTTTTTATTATTAACAATAACAATGATAGTAAAACTATTATTATTATTATTATAGTTGCTGTTGTAAACAATAATAATTTATGCTTTTTATTTATAACTTTTATTTTCCGTTCTTATGGGGAACTATTTTTAACTTCAACATATTTATACACACGGTGCACACATTTTCATAATTTATTACAAGTACTACTACTAATGCTATTATTATTATTATTTAACGTTTCCATTTTAAATATATTATTATCATATTCCATGTATCAGTAATTAGGCAATTAAGCAGTCAGTATCAAGTTTATAGGAATATAAAATAAATAATAAACAACAGCCTATTGGTCGATCTCTAAATGAAACTCCTCCTCTCCCCTGTTCGCTCTTGAGACGTGTGGATGCATCAGTCAAGAAACGACATCCCATAATATTAATGTGAGCTCTCTTCTGCCATTCTACAAAACCTACAAACCCTCCTGATTCATTAAAACTTCCGTATATTGCAAGCCAGGTGAAAATGTCACTTTTATTTATTCTCCTCACCTCATGTCTTTCTATTCTGGTGAGTTCAAATAAATGTCACAACTGGAATTTCAGCATGTGAGAGAAACCAGCGTTTAATGACTTGAATGTAACTTAAACATAGGTGTATGGTCACAGGAGGCTGTGCCGTTTGGTGTACTTTAAATTTACATATCGATTAGTGTGATTAGCACCCGCTCGACTCCAATGCACCATGGCAAACGCCTGTAATTGAACATGTGTGCTGACATTCATTTTATTTGTCTTTGATTCAACTTTAATAAAGCACTCTCGGAAGCTCCAAACACTCTTGACTCGGGCGACCCAGCCCTCCTCTCTGTTTCAGAGTTCTCATATGCACAGTGTCTATGAATCTCGAGCGCAGTCTTGCGGGAGCTCACCTATGCGTGCTGAAGATTTCATTTGCCGCATCCCATCGCACTCCCCTCTCTCTCTCTTTTTTCCCGGCCGCTTGAGACCTGCGCGGATTTTACAGGACCACACAATCATCCAGAGGGAAGCCTGAAATGCAGCCACTCTCAGGGACAATATTGTCTGCAGTGTGGGCCTGGCCCATGATGCAATGCAGAGGCCTTAAAGAAACACCACTTTTCTCACTGTCAAGAAGCATTTTAATTCTTTTTTTCCCCTGAATATCATCGCACTGCTTAGCTCGATACTAAAACCTAGCAAACTGCCCAACTACACTGCATTTTAAAACACTTGAAGGCTATTGCAAAAGGTAGAGTTACCACGTAGTTTTTGTCAAAAGGATGATTTTTAGCAACCATAATCTGTTTTTAGCAACCATAATCAAGTGATTTTTATTTTTAAATATATGAAAACTTGTAGCCACACTACAATAGATCATTGAACATGATTAAAATTCACTATTTAAAAATTACCTGATATTTTTAGGTTTTTATTGAGTGTGGGAAGCCTTATAGAAAGCAAAATATTGCTGTCTACTAAGATTTTGGACAAATTATAAGGCAGCATTGAATGTACAGTAATCCCAGGATTCTTCTTTATTCTTCTTCTTAGTATTTTTTATCTTCATTTTATAATTGTAATTAAATTAACTCAATTTGAAAAATTAATTAATTAAAGGTTTTTAGTATTTAACAAAATTTCTGAAGTTGTAGCAATTTTAAGTGTGCTTGTAATTTTTATTAGTTTTTGCATTATTTTTAATGCATATATATAAAAAAATAATTAAATGGATAATGAAAATGTGTTTACTTTTCATCTAATATTAATATTTTATTGTATATATATATATATATATATCATTTTTGTTCTAAGTTGATATTATATTTAATTTTACCTCACCTTTATTTCAAATTGCAACTTAATTTTTTTTTTTTTTACTTTTAGTAATTTTATTACTTCAGCTTATACTTGTTTTGTTTATATACACATATATAGTTATAGTTTATGACAACAACACAGATATTTTGAAATAATGAACTATTAACCACTTTTTGTGTAAGTAACATCTGGTCAGTGCTGATGTGGATCAATGTGTATACATGTAGAAAACAATTTCAACACTTAGCACAACACTTAATCAAGTGCAATTACAAAAAAAACACTAATCATTGAGCGAAATGAACGAATCAAGCATTAAATAAACAACAGAAACACATTTAAAAGTTTTCTTTCCCAGGGTGATGTGTGCTCTGTTTACTGCGGTGAGGCAGGATAACAGTTTCCACTAAAACAAAACACTAATAGAGCTGGATAATGCCTTTCTCCGATATCCTTCAACTAAAGAGGGATACGCGTCAATTATAGTTGCAGCCTGTGCTTAGCGCTTATCTGCAGCAGCCACTAAACATGGATTTGGAGAGCAGCTTTAGAAAAGGAGGGGGAACTGCCTTTGCACCCAAAACTCAGGAGGGAATTACTGTAATTTCCTATCAACTGTTAGTGTGCAAGTGCATGCGGGTCTTAGCTTTGGGTTCGACTGCTGGTATTTGTGTATGTTGGAGATTACCTTCCCTTAAGAGTAATCAAGGTGTGAGCCAGTGGGGTGGGGTGGGCCGTATGGAGAGAGCGTAATACGGAGGTCTACACGGTGGGATTTGTAAAGCAATTGTGCTGCTGACACGGGCAAGTCTTAAAACAAGATGCCTGGCTTCCTCCCTGTTCATGACATTCTTTATGCGCCCCACAAATCTGGTGTCATTAACGCTGTCTGTTAGCACAGGGACAGGGGGTCCTGAGAGGACACCTTCCCTGTCCAGGTCAGCTGCTGGGGAACAATGGATGGACGTGTCTTTATTAGACTGCGATTTGCAGTGTTTGAGGTTGGATCATGTGTCTTACGAGAGTAATGACTAGGCGAAGCTCACAAAAAGACAATTAAGATTGTTCGCACATTAATTAAGCACATTTCCCCCCAAATTCTCATTACTTATGCATTGATTTTCCAAATAATATGTAAACATCCTTAAAACAGAATGATGTCATTTGTTTTTTTTGTTTTTTTTTTATTAATATATCTTTTTTTAATGTTATGTTTTTTCTTAGTATTTTACAACACTTTACAACTAGAATTTGTCATTTTTGTCTTAGTAAGTCTTACATTCTAACAATTAAGATATATATATATATATATATATGTGTGTGTGTGTTTGAGAGAGATTTAAAATGTAATTTTTTAAATAAAATATTAGATAATTGTCAAGAGGGAAAAAAACACCTTTAATACTTATACTTAATATATTTTTCTTTTTTATAATATATATTCATATTTGTCTGACCTTACCTGTGAATAAGAGTGCAATTTTTCTTGGATTAATAGAGCTACATTGCATATATTTGAGCACAAAGGCCTGGTAAACCTTTTTAACCCTTTAACGATATTTAAATAATTAACCAAACCTGATTCTTCCCACAGGAGCAGTTATTTCTCGATCTTGAAAAGGATCATTGGGTTAACCTGGTGTGAAGGGTCATGACCGGCAGCCACAAGTCCTAACTAATCCTGGCTGTCATCCAGGGATCTTCACACCTGACTCTCTTCCGGCTTCACGTACAGTCCATCATGCATCCACTGCTTGCCTCCCTCTGAAATTTCAAGTGCAGAAGATGCAGAATTAGAAACATGCTAGATGCTGCAACAGGAGTGAGGCTGAAGGTATGCTGATGACAGAACAATTCCATTTTTGACAGTTTAATTTGCCCCCTCCTCTTTTTTTCCGATGGACAAGAGCAAAAGGAGTGTGAGTGCCGAGCCTTCTGCCCCCTGCACAAAGTGTGTCAAAAAAAACCTGACACCCTCCACCAGAAACGATCAAAAGAAAATCGAATATATCAAGAGTGGTGATGTCACATAACCTTATATATATTACAAAGAAAAAAAGCTACACTCCTGACAACTATCATGAATCTAATATCATAAAAAACTAGACGAGCGAGCGAGAGGTGGAGTTCACAGCTATGATGGAAAGAGAGAATGATAGACGGAGTGTCAGTGCTGCCCTGTCCAATCCCTCAGCGCCTCAAAGAAATGCATACAGTGGCCGTTTAAGAAACTACTGGATGTTTATCAGTCTGTGAGTGATGCAGTTCCTCTGGACGGTTTAGCAGGCACTAGAAAGTAGAAGACATATCAAGTTTCATACACAACTTTAAATTAAGGATGAAATCAGATGCTACTAATACGTTTCTACAATAGCATGTTTTCAAAACAGGTGAACAAGTTAAATTCCTTTTAAGGCAAGGTAGTTCACTTGTTGGCCATCTTGGAAACACCCTCGGAAATGCTTTTTTCTATGTTATTAACAGCCCTACAAATACTCTGAATGGGGAAAGACCAAAATCTCAAAAACTACTGGTCAGGATAAATTGTAAAAAGGTGTTTTACCTTGCAAAGCTTGTTTCCCACCCAACTTAATTCTTGAATGCAAATAATTGGCACATGTTTGCAATAAAGCAGGTAACTTTCTACAATTTGGACATGACTTGCTGATCTAAAATGATGACTTGATTCTTAGAAAAAATTTTCTCTTCACATAACATGAAAATTCTCTGTCTGTATATTCCATGTATAACACTGAATGCTTTCTGTTTGCATGCCACCAAATTAATTGTACTGTACTGTATATGTGCATATTCCTTTTCTCTGTACTACAGTGTTTCGCTGTAAACCTTTACCTATACAAAACAGCATTCAGCTAGACAAAAAAAATAGTCATGGTCATTAAAAAATCTCCAGTTTGGCTCACATTATCATAAAAACATTTCATTTTGGTGGCACTGGACAATTAACAGACAAGTTTTGCAGCATGAATTAAATGCTTTGGAAGAATTACTTATGCTATAATAGAATTTATATTATTCTCAGAATTTGATCAGCAATTTATTTGTCAGTTTTTCATGAAAATGTATGATTACAGGGTTGTATTTGAAACCTGGTTGGTCTCTTTCTCAAACACCCCTCAATCTTTTTTTTATTTGAGTTTGACATTACTAGCGTCCCTAGAAGGCAAATGTGTAGAGTAGCAGATGTACCGCTGATGTAAGTCATCACGGCTCTTTTGTCATATCCTTCCCCCCCACCCCCTGTTCTCCGGCTCTGGGTTAATTAGACTGGCGAATGTGCGTGCAGGTTATCCAGGAACACTTTCCCCTCTGACATTTACCCACTCAGCCTGAGGAGCATGTTTGATATGGGGCCCGTCTCCTCCGACCGGCCCCTTGTTTGCCAGGCCTGTGGTGCGCTTGAATCTAATTGAACCTCATGAATAGAACAGAGGTGTCAACACGTCGAGATCTGGGGTCAACTGCTCGGGGTGTGACTTTATCCCACATAAGCAGAGAGAAGAGCAAAAAGTGCAAGCTAATCAATCATGACATACTGAATAGAGAAAAAAGAAGCAAAGCCAAAAAAATAGTTGTATAAAGCAAATAGAATATGAACATCGGGGTAACGTTAAATTTAGAAAATGTCACAATGACACCAGAACTATTTTTTTTTTTTACAGACAGAATAAAATCCAATATTGCCCATAACTCATCAATGCAAATTTATCATTCACATTCTTTTAACAAAATATAACTTTTCCCACATTTAAAATGACTTTTTTTTCTGCTTAAATACCCAAGGCAACACACAATGGCAAAATAATATTAATTAATAAACTCTCAATATGCCTAATATGTTTTTATCGTTGAATATGTTGAATAAGTTATGTGTTTGAAAAAAGTTATTTGTAAATCATTTTATTCTGAAATATTTTACAGGGAATTTATGGATATCAGCCAAGTATTGTGATGTCACTGCCTAATATACTTTCTGTTTTTATCCTTTAAGGCTTTTCAATCTGTAAAATATTATTGCATGCTTGTATGTCTACTTTTTACATTGTCATTGTTGTCGATTTGCACAAAATTGTATACAGACTGGGGATTTTGACTCATTCCAGTGATTCAAATAATTGTAATCCTTTCATTCAATGTCTGTTTCTGTATTTGTGCACATACATTTGCACCAGCAGCTGACATGGTTGACATGATCCTTTAGGGTCTTAATTAAAAAGTCTATGACATACTTTGGCTTTAATGCTCTTCCGTGGAGTCTGGAGTGACTAATGTTAGAAGCATTGTTTACTTATGCACTAGCACATTAATAGGAAATGCGATTTGCAAAGATGTATTAAAAAAATAACAACAACAAAAAACACCAATACTCACTTCTTCTGTTGATGAAGCTGGATCACAAATGATTCGTGTGAACATAAATACATTTATGTAAATTGGGTATTGGCGCATTTCATTCTGCTTCTTCAGTGGTTCAATGACGACTGCTACATGCATTATTATATCTAACAACAAAACGTGCCAATCGCTTCATCTGAGATATTTATTCATGTAAGACATTAGTCTTCTCCTGCACCGCAGTCAACTCAATGGCGGACTAATGACAGCTCATTTAGGGCGGGACTAAGGTAAAACCGCCTTGTCAATCAACGATCGTGGGAGGGGCCTGTACAGAACTACGTCATTCAATCTGATTTGATAAAGGGGATTTTAAAACAGATTTATTTATGTATATGTGTGTATATATATATATATAAATGACTGAATGAATGAAGCATTTGTGGCTTTTAACTGTGCATTTCTTTTGCGTTTTAATGCATTTGAAAATTGTGCATCCAATCTAACTGTATTTCAGTCTGACACTTGGATGAACAAATTAGTCAAATCAGAGAGATAACAGCACGGACAGATGTGCCCACGTTCTCAAAAAAAAAAACAAAAAAAAAAAACATGAACATATCCATGCAAGGTAAAAAGAAACCAGAATTTATTAAATATAAGTTCACTTGCAGTGAGCATAAACATGGTTTGAGTTACTGGCTGTTGAGAGCATGAAACCATTGAAATTCAATTTCACACAATAAACAATTCCAGTGCAGCGTTTTAAAATCTCCTGGAGCAAAGCCTGTCAAGAACAACTGTTTTAATATATTCAAGCTACATGTAACTTTGGCTCACAAAGCCAAAGTTAAGCATTCGTTCACACCCTGGTGTGGTGTTAGGGACACTTTTGGCCTTTTGCTTCCCTGGCTGTCAGAGCACGATCCCAGTGTTCCTGACATCCCTCGCTGTAGAAATGAGATAGAATGAAAGCGAGTTACTTTTCTCCTTCCCTTCACTCGTTCTGCAGCGTTTGTTTTTCTGGCAGCTAGTTTTAACCCAGCCTCTCCTGTCATTTCTGAGTTCAGTGTCTGCTGAGAGGAGAAGAAAAAAAAGAAGGATGGTTTGGCCCGTTGTACTTGCTCTTTTGACCCCCATGTTGTCCATGAGCAGTGAAGGAGAACTTCTGACAAGCGATGTCAGGAGTGACAGCCGATCTGGTCGGGTTGAACGGGGACGTGGAGCAGCAGCATTTGATTTTGGGGCCATTTTTTGAAGCCGCCTGCACGTGGGGCCACACCTGCCTCAGGGGCCCGTGCTGACAGAGAATCACATGTGTGTGTATGCTAGTCGGGTGCTTATGCTAAATAGATGCAAGGAAGCCACCTGCTCTCCTCTGACGTAACTGTGTGTCCAACATCCCACATTCATTTTGCATTCTCAACACCTTTACAATAGATGATACAAACTGGAAAATCATAGAAAACATACAATACATTTTCAGTGAAACACAGACCACAGAAAAACACAATGATGTAGAATACATCTTTTCACAAATTAAGGTTTTCAGTGTGTGTTTGATTAAGGTTTTGCTATACAGGTTTTGTTTGAGTATTTCTGTATTTCATGCATTTTAGCAAAGTAAGTGGCAAATAAACACTAAATAATGAATCTATAAATCTCTTAAAGGGCCAACAGCTGTATTTTTGGGCAGCTACATTAGTATATTAGTATTCATTTGTTAATTGATGTAAATTGTTAAGTTTCAAAACTACAGTTGCAAAAAAATATTCTTATATACATTTGTCACAACAACAATCTTATCAATCGCATATAGGCTACTCAAGAATGCAAGAAATGGAATTTTACATTGAGAACTCTAGACAGGTGAGAAATAACTTAAAGTTCAGTCATTTTAGAAGCAACGTTTATGATTTGGCACTTCTTCATTTGTGTTCTTAGTGGAAGAGTTCATTTTAGTGTTTTCATTTTAACTCCCCCATTTATTTCGATTGCTATTGCCTTACTCTGTGTTTGTTTAATAAATGGATAAATCAAATTTGTGAAGGAATGTGAAGTTCTACTGACAATGCAATTCAATAGGAATTCCCCGTTTCGATAGTTAATATATGTGTGAAAGTGTTGGGTCTGCACTTTTTCCTTTAGTTTTTCCGGAGGCCTGATTAAGGCTGATGTTTTAGCAGTATTGAGTCGCCTATAATGTGAAAACTGGCCTGGCGACTTGGCTTTCGCATGGTGGATTTTGGCATCCTTTGTAAAATGAGTATATGTCAGCATTCTAATGGGATACAGAGGGAGACAGACAGAAAGAGCAAGAACGAGGTTGGTCACAGCGAGTGGTTACACAAGCAGGCACAAGTAGAAGAATTGTGACAACCCCCTACTAGCTGTTTCTTACACATGCAGTCGACACACTCACACACACGCACAGTTTCAGCTCCCTAAATCCCTGAATGAGTTCAGATATATCTAGTTTCCTCTTGAAGAGGAAGTTAACTGACTACATTCGCTACCAACTGATCGAGCCGCTGGCTAGCCACCATTTTAAACACAAATCCTAGTTCAACATGACATTTCAAAATTCATTTCCTACTATTATTTCCTTTAGCATTAAAAACAGGCCTTTTTATGAGTTTGTGGATGACTGCACATTAAAAGAGCCTGGTAAAGGCCTCGCTCTCTTCCTTTCTCCTTCCCTTTACCTTGTCCGTGGAAAGCTGACCCTGTGTGCCGTGGTCTTTGTGTCGTATTAAAAGGTCACCATTGCTGGCAGCTCTTAGCACTTGGCAGGACTCTGTGGGCTTCGGTGGAGCTGTGAAAACCAGACTGTCATAATTCCTCCACACAACCCCAGCACTTCATGTGGAAAGGGCCTGTCACAAAATATGAACCGCCCTGCTCTTTGTTTCGCTTTTTTTTTTTTTCGCAATGACTCACATTTCGTTTTCTTTTCCAGCCCTGAAGTCAAATGACCCACGGCGAGGGGGAATTGTGGGTAAAGGATATATGTTAGATTTACGGCACTGATAAGGCGGCTTGTACTGACAGATGGAGAAAAAATAAAATACTAGTTAATGAAAATGCTTCAGGAAATGTTCCAAGTTGTTTCACAGTGATATAAAAACTTTCATGTATTTTAGTGATTTAGTGTGTGGATTGAACACTGTCTGATCTCAAATTATTGTTAAGCCATAAATAGTAAATTTTAAAATATAGCCAACTTAAAAATGATCTGCACCTAATAGGATCTGTATTGTTTGTACTTTACATCCTTCAATGTGACATTATATATTTAATCTCAAATGCATTTTATATTTATCATGCATGCAAATATTTTAGGCTATATTTAACATTTGTTTAAAAATGCACTAGTAGTGAAAGTTAAAATATGATCAGTAATGGTTTATGGGCAGGTTATGCATCCAACTACTCATATGTTTATATTTTTACATATTGTGCATTACATATATTGTGAATTTATATTCAAGTCTCAGAGCTGTACTTTCCAATTCTGTTCTGTTCTTTATTGTCACCTTACGATTATCAGATGTAGATTGAGCTTTTTTTCACACCGTGGATTTGACCCGTCTGATCTTTGTCACTTAATTTGTATTTTAGCAAACCAAAGGACCGAGTGAACTCATCCGTGTGTGTGTGTGGTGCGTATCCTCATGTCTCTTTCTCTTTCGCACCTTCAATACTTCCCAGTTTTTGCACGACACCCTCTTTTCCAGCCTTTTCCCGCTACTTCATTTGCACGTGCCGTACATTTCCGAATCCATCTTTACCTCTGACTCTCTCTCTGTCTTTCTCTCTGTCACCTTCTTGCATACTACATTAAACCAGGTGTCACGTCATTAAACACCGCTCTTCTCCGTTTGTGAAAAACGTGACCCCCATTTCCCTCATTTTTCGCTCTGAGAAAGAGGTGCCAACAGAGTAATTAACTGCCGTCACATCGGTGTGCGCACACTTCCTGTCAGCGTTCCGTCCTAACAGGGTCTCTCTCCTTACGCTAATGATGTCATTCAGGAAGGGAAGAGTGTGAGAGAAACCCGCTAAGAGTTTACAGCGTGTCACGTCTTGTAAGTGGAAACAGTTCATCTCAATGCCAACACGTTTCGCTGTTTAACATACTAATACACACCCTACGATTTGCCGTTATTAAAAATGATCTCTTTTTAGATCCGCACGCCGCTCTGGAAAAGTATGACAATCATTTTGTTGGCTTTGGCTCGTTTAATCGGGGGGGGGGATTTGATTCAATTTGGTTCCGGCTGTAGTTCACTTCCTGTGACAAGCGCTGCGACGGCAGAAAGAGCGGCGGCGAGAAAGGATTGCGCTTTGCCGTATACATGCTAACCTAATTGCATCTCAAATGCTCAATTCATTCCTCATAGCCATGGGCTTTTCATTCTCGGGGCCCTGAGAAGGAACAGGAGCAGTTTATATGTAAACTGGAGTCTCTGGCTTTATAAAGTGAATTTCAGCAGCGAATAATACACTCCATATCAAAATTGAGAAGGGTAATAGGAAATTGATTGTGACAATGCAATATTAGAGAGCCATCTCCATAATATTTTATTTATCATAGTTTCCACCTTTTATCGTCAGGGGACCGCTGTTTCATCTTGCTCTGCAAACTGCAGTCTGCAGAGATTTTGACCTCAATATTTTCCCTTAAATGAACATACTGTGTAAGGAAGTACAATTTTTCTTTCCCTGCCGGTAAAGTCATGCATAAAAAACAATTCATTTAAAGCGTCTAAATATTTTCAAATTATGGCTAGTAATTTTCGCCACTGTCTGATACTCCAGGGAGGCCTTTCGAAATGAACCTATAATTCAATTTAAGGACTGTGTGTTTCAGTCTTTTATGGTGAAAGTAATTTCAGGCTTTCAGTTAAATTGTTGCATCAGATTCTCGCAATGCAAGTGATAAGTGTCATTCGAAACATTATGAAAATTCATTCATTCCCCGGATAAACAACATTTTCTTCTTCCGCCGTATGAGGTTTTATTGCCAGCGCGTGTGTTTAACCTCATTCTTCAGGCAATGATTAATAAGTAAATAAAACGAAGAGAGAAATAAAATAAGTTCTCTTTCATAAGGTTAAGAGAGACTGGGGCTAGTTGTCACACAGAAAAGCAAGCCTACACAATGTAATATCTCTTTCAAAATTGCATTAAATGAACCGTTTCCCTTTTTCTGAGTAGTAATGAAGAATATAGAAATATTGACCTTCAAAATTAAACCCACCCTGAGAAATATTCACTCCAGTGAAATGTGTGACAACTAACCCCAACCTCCACTATATAGATGACTGCATCCGTCTGTTTCCTGTTTGTTGTGATTCGATTGTGTCACACCTGCAGCAGATGTTTCATGCACATAGTGTCATTGTCTCAGAATCACTCACCGTTTCATAATTGTTCTGAATGCATGGGAATGTGTTTCATGGTGAGTCATGACATTGGCAGACACCTACTGTTTGTCACTGCGTAGAATGCACGTTCATCATATGGTGCTCATTTGCCATGATGCATACATACACCCACACATCACAACAGATTTACACTTAGATCTGGGAAACGAAACAAAAAATTAAAAACTTTCCTCTGTGAAACTCAAATTTTCTTCAACATGACTTGTATGGATGCACTTTATTTTAAATGTTGTGCACTTACCTGCAATTACAATATACTTAACTAAGAAATTACTAAATAATATAGGGTAACTACATGGGTTAGGGCTAGGTTAAGGGTATAGGTGCAAGCTGAGTACCTTGTTATTAACTAATTATTGTAATTACTATAACAAATGCATACTATTATATACAATTACTGTAATTACACTGTAAAAATTACTGTGAACGGTAAAAAAAACTGAAAATGCTACGGTAAAAACCCGTTAAATGGTTAATGGTAAATTCCTGTTAAAATCCCTGCATTGCATTGAATTTGCGGTTTCTTCTTAGTTTTTTGTATCAGTTATGTTTATTAGGGTTGTATGTTACATGTAATGTTGTTAAATGAATGTTTATTGCACATTTCAGTTTAATAAATCTTACCATGATGGTGTTTAGTGTTTGTGTGAATGACACTGAGTGCCTTCTATATATGTTATTATTTAAAAGCTACTTATGACGGGCCTTGGTTCATCACCACCTGCATTTGGTAGTTAACAGTGTACAGTATTTCAAAGGTAGGTGCCAAATAGATTTCACTACTTTAATAGGTTGGTATATTAACATTATATCAATTATTACAGTTTATTATTAGAAATTACAGTATTTAACTGTAAATTTTACATAATAACGTAAAACAAAAAAAATATTGTTCAATTTTTCACAATTTTATTCACAGCTGCTGTTTTTTTAACAGATTTTTTTTTTACAGTGTACTATAACAAATGCATGCGTAGGTGTGTAACATGACTAAAATAAAGTTCCATTTAAATGATTTCTAAATGTGTAGTTTTAGCACAAATATGTTTTTTTAAGCTACATTTAGATACTGAATATCTCAAAATGTACATATCAACAGTCACTAAATAAAGGTTTGTGTATTGCAATTTAGAGACATATATTTATAAATGTTTTTTTTTTTTTACATATACAGTATTAGTCACTATACTAGTCACTTTTTTTAATCACCTTTTTGTTCACTGGTTAATTTTTAATAGTCCTGTAACGTAACAGAATTGTTGACATCAATTTATAAAAACGTAATATTAAATAATAATTAAATAAATTAATATTAATGTATCAGCAGCTTCTGTAATAAACGTTTTAGCATTTCAAATGCTAACTGGTATTTATAAACAAAATTTAATATATGAATCTAAATTAGATTATTTTGAATCTTAAATTATATAAATATTTATGTGAACATGCGTATTTTGTTGATGTACCTTTTTTTTCTCGATAGTTCTTTTTAAGTGGTCATTTAGAAGATTGTTTTTGTCTATTCTTTCAATTATTAATAAAGCAAAAAATATGCTGTTTTTCTTTGAGGACAGCAGATATTGATATTACATGTATGGTAGCATAGACAACAGCAGCTCCATTATGGGTGCCTGGTTGCTTCAGGAAATGTTAAATTAATTAACAGATCAGGTGACCAGATCCTGTTAGAGAGGCTGAAAGATTCTGCTCCTCCGCACACAATGAAAAGTGCAGTTTTCACGCTCTCTGCCTTTCCATCCGGTGTTCTTCTGTCTCTCCTTCAACAGCGCGGCACTTTCCGAGCCTTTTTCCACTTCTGTCCTTTCAGCAGAACACCCTCGATATATCCGCTTTTATTGATGTCGGAAAGTGTAAATCACATTCTCCTATTTTGTCATTCCAGTCATTTTAGTCACTAAAGGATTACTTCAAGTGACTGAACTTGGCTGTTATCTGTTGGAGTCAGCGGCCAGGTCATCTCAGGGGACGGGAGAACAGGTCCCTCTGCTGTGACCTGATCACCATCCAGGCCCTTGGATCCAGCTCGCTAGTCATTTCTGACTGATGTGTGCCGGCTGTCACCGAAACAGCACTTAACAACAACAATGCCATCCGGCTCGAAAAGAGAAAGAGAGTGAGTGAGATTGAAATGGACAGGGTTGAACATCCTCTAATGCAAAATTTATAAAGTTTTGAGGGTTGTTAGGTTATAAAGCACCAGATTAGACCTGATCTACCTTTGGTGTCACTGTGAATTAAAGCTTTTAATTCTGTGCTGGAGGACACAAAGAGAGCGAGAGACGGAGAAAGAGATGGATTGTCACCCACTGTAACAATGTGTCACCTCTCACTAAAACAAAAAGCAGAAACAAAGGCCTGATTTAAGCGTGTCCGATATCCCCAAAGCCCTGACGAACAGAAACACATGCTAAATTATTTACAGAGTATTAATTCTAACGTAGTTAGAGTCAGTAATGCAGGGCTTTTCTTCTGGGTTTGCATGTACAGTGGCTCTGAAAATAGTTGGTCACTTAAGCCTGAATTTTATAGCAAATAGTGTCTTCAAACAAACTAAACAAGAACTCCATTGATTTTGGTGAGTGTAGGACATCAATTCCAACGTTCTTTTGTTTTTTTAAAAAGCAATTTTATCTGCTGCTTACTAATTTTGTAAATGCATACAGTAAAATACATGATAAATATGAGCAAAAATCTAGTCTTTATCTAGATTATGTTTTTTTTTTCCACTATTTCTCCCATTCACCTTAAAATGCCTACTGTATACTTTTTGCTGAAACATATTAGTATTAAATAAATGCCATGTGCCATCATAATTGGATCGATCACTGGAAACGTTTTGAACTGGTTCATTGAAACATACAGTTTGAACACTTTCACTGAAATTAATTAAATTATAACATTGCTCTAATTCTTCTAGTTACTATGCTTACCTTAGTATTAATGCACAAAGTGGTTAGAAAACTAAAGTTCATTAAAGTAATGGCATTGTTATAAATTGGAATTGATATAATATTAACATACTGTATTGTAAATATTCAATAGTGCATGCTTCATGTGGTAACATCTAAACTGATTGATTTTATTCAAATAAAAATGTTATATAACATTACATTTTATTTATGTTTTTGGTCTAATGCATTGACATTCATACATACATGTTTATGTGTGGCTTAAGTATCCTACTACTTTTTTGGGGGCTATGATAAGAGGATAAGCGGTCCTTCCTGAAGATCTTGATTTGTGTGTGTAATAAACAACAGCTACTTCCTCTTTCTTGCTCTTGCTCTCTTTCTGTTTTCTCCGCCTTGATTCATTGAGTAGAAAACACAGTCCATTGAGTGGAAAATCAGGGGGAAAAAATCCTGTAACTGATAATGTTGGCTCGGCCTGAAATAGGTTTACTCCAAAAATTCCCATGTCGAATGCTCTAAGAATCGTACATAAAAACCAGCCGGCTCCTGAGGGCAAGCGCGAGCATGCAGCACGCAGAGAACAGACCTGCAGAGAGCAGGAGGAGAAGCCATTCTCTCGTGTTGTTATTTATGATGACTATGCAGAGTTTGTAGTGTTTCATCTATCAATAGATGTACTAAACAGGCTATTACTGTAAAGAGCATTACAAGAGCAAGAAAGATTAGAGAAATATAAAGTCTCTGGTGCTCGCCTGCCGTGTCTGGCTTTCCAGCTCTCTTACTGTTTCTCTGAGGGGGTAATTGCGGCGTGTAGCTCTCTCAGAGGAAACAGGGAGGGAATTTTCACTTGCTGCCAGTCGACAGCACTCTACCTGCTGTTTTTGTTGAAACCCTTCAGCTTGGGAGGTGTTGCATCTGCCGCGTTCTCAGTGTTTCGTGCTCGCCGTCCCCCTGGACCAGAGGTGTGACACTTTCTCCAAAACTTTAAAGACTCATGGAGCTTTCAGCTTTGGGTTGAAGCTGTTTTATTGTCTCCTCCTGACTGCGCGGTAGCCGTGTTCCAGCGCCCTGAAATAGAAAATGTGTGTTTTAAATGCATTGATGTGTGTGTTTGTGTTCCAGAAAGACAATATGGTTTTGAATCAATACATGAGCACATGTGAGTCTGTGCATATGGTCATTTTTATGAGAAAAAAATGACATATACAGTATGACCCACAAAACCAGTTATAAGGGTACATTTAGTAAAACCAAGATTTATATAACAATATTTGGCTGAGATACAACTTTTTGAAAATCTGGAATCTGAGGGGTGCAAAAAAAAAAAAAAAAAAAAAATATATATAAATATATATATATATATATATTGAGAAATATACTGTGTTACTTATGACTGGTTTTGTGGTCCAGGTCGCATATTATGTAATATAATATACAATATATTAAATAATTGTGGGGTATAATACAACACATTAAATACTCAGGCTCTTTGTATTGCATTGAACTTGATGGATGCAAACCAAAAGAATCTTAATAATTTAATCAGCTTGTAGTTAACACCAAAAGTTTTGAATCAATACAGATAATTCAGTATATTGAAAATTTCTGAACCCAAATTCTGTTGGGATGATCCACATTATAAAATAGCCTATAAACTACTGTGAAGCACATTATTGAATTTTATATCTGTGCAGAAAGTTGTGACGTTGCTCATTAACAGTATAGCAAAATGTCAACCTCTATACAGTCATAACACGCACCCAGCCCTAGAGTATGTTTGTATGTGTGTGTGTGTGTGTGTGTGTGTGTGTGTGCAGTGTTTATATTTGTAGATGTAGTGTGTGTGTGTGTGTGTGTGTGTGTGTTTGCGTGTGGCCTATCCGTATGAATTCCCCTCGGAGCTTCATGCATATTTAAGTCTCTGGTTAAGCAGTAGGAAATGTAGAGTACTCTCTTACCTCACATTTTCTGGATTCATAAGCATTTCAGTGGCTCGTAATAGCAGAACAAATAGCCATAGAGGCCAAACAGCCATTATTAAATTCCCCAAAGTAAACGGCTTGACATGGCACTCAGAATCACTGACCTATCTGATTCCCTGCATTTTTAGTGACTCTTTTTTTCTGTCTCTATCTCTCCCTCACACACTCGCTCTTGCTGAGGCGCTCGCTTGAGGAAACGTGTAACTGCTCTCGACAGACATCCAGAAATCAAAGCTAATGGAAGTGATGGGGGTAATGTGGTCTGTCACTTGTGTGCAAGTGGTTTTTGTGCATTAAGCTGGAATCAGGTACCACAGCATGGCTCTTTTTTCCTGAATCATATAAAAACTCACAGGAACGACAAGCTTAAACAATATTTTTGTGCTTGTGGTTTATTATTTGACAAGCTGGACTGCACATCTAGTTTATATGCAGTATTTGTTTCAAGACTGCACGGCATAAATGTATGAAAAATAAATATATTTATACATAGATCTTATTCAAATGCTACTTCAACATTTTTTTTTTTTCTTTTCAAATGTTTAGCATTTATTGAAGTTACCTATACATATTTGAAATAGATAAAATATGTGTGTGTATGTGTATATATGCATGTATTAAATATATTTATTTATTAAAAAATGCTGTCAGTTTATTATTTAAAAAATATCCGGTCTTTTATCTTTCCTTATTACCCAGAGAATAGCATCTGTCAAAATGGTTTTGACAAATGACTCGTGTTTAAGTTTTTTGCATGGCATGTTAAATCGGAGGGCGGTGAAGGGCCTTTGTTAAATCATCATTTTCATTGCTGCCATGAGTTTGCATTAACCAAACTCCTTTGCGACGTCACAGTTTGCACATTTGAAACAGATGTCCATTATTCCTTCTTTAATCATTTCTATTGATTAAATCATTCATTACTTCAAAGGTCCTGCTTGCCATTAAAACATCCTCGTTTCTGTAACTGGAGACATTTCAAAGTTATAATTCAGTGAGAGACGGCCAAATAATAACAAAGCTTAAAAAACACTTTTCTCTGAACGTGCCCCATGTGCATGTGTGTGCGAGGATCTCATTGTGTGGATTTATTTTCACTTTCTCCATGTCCTGTTTTATGTTCAGCATCAGCAGTTTTTAAGGCATTACCTTGTTATGTGAATCTCTGAGCTCAGTTGGAGTCTGTGGGAGTTCTACAACTCAAGATGAGATAAAAAAAAAATAAAAAAAAATAAAAACCACCAGCAACTCCAGGTTCCACACATACAGAGTCATTCTAATGACTGTCATGTACTCTAGTGGCATCATTTAATTAGGGCATCAGCAAATAGCTTAGTGAGTTGATTTCTGTGTTTAATAGTTGCTTTGTTCCTGATTTCAAAATCAAAACAGCATTCATGCATATTTTTGGATGAGTATCCAATATTGTTGATGCATTTTTAGGATAAGTCAAAGCCTGTATGTATCGCGTTGCATTACCTTACAGTGGAATAAAATGTAGATGCTAAATGGAGCTAAATAAAAACACAAAGTCTGAAATATTGTCCAAGCTGTAATGACCTGAGGTAAACATTTACATTAATGCATTTGGCAATTGTTTTTATCCAAAACAACTTAAATTGACTTCAAGGTTGACTTTCAGCAGTTAATACATCCTCTGGGAATCAAACCCATGACCTTGGTGTTGGAACCATGATGCTTTATTATGTAAACAACAGAAGTGTTTTTCTACAGCTACAGTACATGATAATTTTCCAATACATTTTGTAAAGTGGCATGGAAGTTAGATGGAAATGAATGATTTTTAAAGCTACGTTAATGTATTAATTGTATGTTTGTGCTGTAATGCCAAAACTATTGGTAGATTATTATATCCAAATATATTGAAAAAAAAAATATTCAGTGAGAGAGTTGGAGATGTCAGGATTGTGCCAGCAACAGTTAACTTTCATTTTATGCAAATGGCCAGTAGACCCCTCATATATTATATTGAAGAAAACAAATGTTTTTGTTTGTAATCTTTTGTAATCTAATCACTTGCTTTGCTTTCTTTTCTGTTGATGTAACCAAGTAATAAATATAAATTTTATTTATCCAAGGACAATAACTATAACTATAAAGTTTTAATAACAGTTAAAATTCTATTAGAATAGAGACGTCCACATCGATAACGCTAAAGACATGTAGGAACACAGATCACTGACAAGCTACGCAATATCGGGTTCAGTATCTCAAATGGATCACCTGTGAAACTCAACACTATATTGTGTAGCTTGTCATTGGTACTTGGCCGCATTTATCTATCTTTCCCTCAATTGCAGCCAGTCGTCCTGTCCCTTCAGCTGAAAAACACCCCCACAGCATGATACTGCCACCACCATGCTTCACTGGTGGGACTGTATTGGACAGGTGATGAGCAGTGCCTGGTTTTCTCCACACATACCGGTTAAAATGGCCAAAAAGTTCTATCTTGGTCTCATCTGACCAGAGAATCTTATTTCTCACCATCTTGGAGTCCTTCAGGTGTTTTTTAGTAAACTCCATGCAGGCTTTCATGTGTCTTGTGGATTTCATGTGGCTCAACAACAGTGATCTTTAGGTTCTTCTTTACCTCTCTCACCAAGGCTCTTTCTCCCCGATAGCTCAGTTTGGCCGGGCGGCCAGCTCAAGAAAGGGTTCTGGTTGTCCTGAACGTCTTCCATTTAAGGATTATGGAGGCCACTGTGCTCTTAGGAGTCTTAAGTGCAGCAGAAATGTCTTTGTAACCTTGGCCAGAACTGTGCCACAATACTGTCTCTGACCACTTCAGGCAGTTCCTTTGACCTCATGATTCTCATTTGCTCTGACATGCATTGTGAGCTGTAAGGTCTAATATAGACTGGTGTGTGGATTTCCAAATCAAGCCTAATCAGTATAATCAAACACAGCTGGACTCAAATGAAGGTGTAGAATCATCTCAAGGATGATCAGAAGAAATGGACAGCACCTGAGTTAAATATATGAGTGTGACAGCAAAGGGTCTGAATACTTAGGGTCATGTGATATTTCAGTTTTTCTTTTTTTAAAAATCTGCAAAAATGTCAAGAATTCTGTCAATATGGGCTGCTGTGTGTACATTACTGAGGGAAAAAAATAACTTAAACGTTTTTAGCAAATGGCTGCAATATAAAAAAAGTGAAAAATTTAAGGGGGTCTGAATACTTTCATTCAAAGAAAATTGTGGTTTCTATACGAATAAAGTGGCATCTGTTGTACCTGTCGAAGAAGACTTTAATAGTGCTGAGTGTATAGAAGCGCTGGTGCACACACATTATGACTGGTATGAGGAACATGGTGGTGTCTCGCACGGTGGGCCTGTGGGAGGCGAGGTAAGTAATGAGTGTTAGAGTGGAGGGAAGGCTTCTACCATCACAACGGGGGATACACGCATCCGCCTCTCTCACTATCCGTCCATCCACCCATCCATCTCTTCGTCCATCTATCGCTCCGTCCATCTCTACCGCCCAACTGCCATGCGGAGCGTGAGGGTCCGCACACACACTTTTATATGCGCTGGAGGGGGTACGGACAGTGTAGACGAGCAGTCAGCGGCTCGCGAGAGAAAGAAAGAGCGTTTCTTCACAAAAATGAAGGCTTGAAGGAAGGGGGTGGTAGAGAAAATGACACAAACAGGCTGGACAGGGCAGTCAGCCATGGCAAGAGGGAATGATAGAAAGTCAGCCAACAGGATCGAAAGAGTCTTCCTCTCTCCAGCTGTGCCAAATCTTGCTTGGTTATCTCTAAGTGTTACGATAAGGGGGGGTGGGATGCTTGGAGATGGTCTCTGTTAACACAGAGTGTCTCTGCCATTTCTGAGGCTGGTTATTTATTAAGCAGACACAGACGGTCAGGAATCAGAGGGGGGAAATGGCCAGGAGTGACAGAGCCGCAGATATCACGCTGACGGCTGTTGCTCTTCGCTGCTCTGATGTGACTTGACAGTTAAAGTGCGCGGCTGGCGATGAAGTCGGTCAACAAGTGCAGTATACATTGCACGATGCTGCCGTACAAAGTGGCAATTTTGGATTTCATGCAGATTTACCGAACACGATGAGAACATCTGTTTTGTTTACTTATTCAGACACCAGGAAGACAGTGTCATGCTAGCGAGCAACACAGTCGTTCTTAGCCTAGTTAGCAGTTAGCAAGAGTCTATTATTGTGGTTCTTAATATAAAAGATGTAATGAAGAGATTTTTTGAGCCATTTGGAATGACACTAAAATGCTAAATTGTTTCATTTTTGCAAACGGCGCTTTTACTTACTGCTCTATTTTTAAATGCCATTTTAAATTGGAATCATATTTCACAATATTACTAATTTTTTACTGTATTTTTTATAAAATAAATGCAGCATTAATTGGTGAACATAAGATACTTCTTTTAAAAACATTATGTAATCTTACTGACCCCAAACCTTTGAACTATGGTGTTTATGTAAATTTATTCATATAGTTTGAATATATATAAATGGCATCCAAACACTAATGGCTCTTGGGTGTCACATGACCATTTGCAACATAATTCAAAATATTCAAGTGCAAATGAAATTTACCACAGAACAAATGACTTTAAATGCAATGTGTTCCATACATCGGCATTTGTTTATCTTCAGAAAACTTAATAATACAGTCCACTGCTTCTGTAATAACCAAACCATGCACATTTTGATTTCCTGTAATCAAACACATCTCATTCAACTCAGACTGTTAGAGATTCTAAAAACTACAGTAAATAAGGTATGTCAGAAAAGGAAGACATGCAAAATGTGTACCGTTTGGGAAACACTGTTGCAAGTACATTTTGGTCCTTGACAACATAAAGCACTTTCTTTACATATGAAAGAGCAGCTCCGATTCTTTTTGTGTTTCCCAGAAGAAAGAAAATAATACAGAGCTGGAATGACATATTGACAGATTTTCATTATTCCGTTACAGATGCATTGTGGCCAGCGCAACAGCATAAGTGTTTCCGAGGGTCCTGAAAACATGTTTTTGCTCTTCTGATGTCCATATATCACCGGCTGGACATAGAGTTTGATGTCAGGAATGATTTGTGTGTCTTTAAATTGACGCATTTGCGTTGCACAAATCTTATGGGCCCAAGCATCGCTCCTCACCAAAACAGATTCTGCGGCAAGGGATGATCCATCATAAAACAGAAAACAGCGCGATTAGCATCTCATTTTCCTGGCCTGAACCCCCTGGGTTAAAGCGCGCCCGTAATCACCTGTGAGCCAGAAGAAAGAGAATAAATTGAGAGGCACAGAGGGGAGAAGAGGGGTGGGACGCTTTGCCTCCCGTAAGGGGTGAAATGTTGTCAGCTTCAGAAAAAAATAAAAAAATAAAACATCACACACTTTGTTATGAAGAGTAATACATTTTCCGAGACTGATTGGGTCTCGCGTATTGACGTGACTCTGTAGAAATTTTCACACTACACACTAACAATGAATGTTCTGTCACAGTGACTTAGAGGCTCCCGGGCTGTTAGAAAATGACGTCTGCCAGTCAGTGAAGTCGAACCGCGGCCTGTAGCTGAGTGGCAATAATCTCCTGGCGGTAATTGCTTAAGTTTAGGAGGGGTGAGCGCTACACACCCTTGGGGGACCCCGCATCAAATAATTTATTCATAAATTGCGCACAGGCTGCACGCAGGTTGCACATTGCCTGAGCTGGAAAGCGTGGCGGAGTCCTTACATCAAGCCGCAGGTTCTTAACAATGCTCGGTCTCACTCTTGATTGGTCAAGCACCAAACCTCTTAGTGCGAGAGAGGCAGCCTGCCCCTGTCTGGCTTTTCCCGAACTGATGCTTCAGCGAACACACGCTTGCACCCGTGTGCATGCGCTCACGCTGTCCTTCTCGTGTATTAGCAGATATATGCATGTTTTTCTACCCCATTAATTCAGTCAACATACAATTAATTCATGCCAAAGAGCAGCCCCCTCAGGTACACGGGCCTATTTTGGACAGCATGGTTTGTGGTGCACAGGAATGGGTCTGTCGCATGCCTCCAATGCTGTCATGCCTTCTGTGTTGGAGTGGTACAGCTGAAAGAAAATATATTTGCTTCTGTTATACTATATCACTGAAAGAATCATTATATGCTATTAAAAATAAAGGTTCTAAAAGGAAGAGTTTTCACAGCTAGGCCATAGAACCTTTCAGTTAACAGTTCTTAAACAACCAGTTTCTATTGGTGTGAAGGACATTTTAATACTCTAAACAATATTTTTGACATGCTTACATTTGAGATTAAAATGTTAAAATCTCCCATTGGCATTAATACAAGCATTCAAAATGCAAGCACAGTGATTACACCATTGCAATATTAGCATTTTGAATTGAGTTGGTCTTATTTATTGCATATATTTGCATACAAAATTCAATTTGTTTTCTCTCTAGAAATGCATAGATGGAAGGAGATGTTATATTATTTCTTGGTTTGTATCGATTGTGTTTATCTCCATACAACAAAGTGGAAGCAATACGTAAGCTAACTTAAAACTTACCGTGCTGCCTTCAGGAGGTGCACATCAAGGTCAAATGTTTTGTTGGTGAATCCAGAGTGACACAAGTTTCTGTAGTGATGAACAGCAGGAAAACAAGTTGTTTGAAACCCACCCGTACACTCATGCTGCAGATCTGTCAGAGGAATGATAGTAAAATGAAACAGGCCTCATGTATGTGGGGCTGTATAAACCAATTTACAAGAAAGACACTTAAGTGGCGTGTTACTTATTCATGAGCTTGTAGAAGTTAATGGAACAAACATACCAGATTCGCCTCCTGAAGTGTATGAGACATGTATAATTCAAGAGCTTTAGCTATAATGACAACACGACACCAACTGGACACAACATAAAATTAGATGTGTGTTGTGAGAGACCTCACACAAAAATGCATCCCAGAGGACAGTTTTATTGCTCTGTCATAGCTCAGGAGACTTAATAGAGTTCTCAATTATATGTCATTTGACTTTGTCTCAGATGTTTCTCCTTAAGGGGAAATAAAATTAGAAACAAATGAGACAATTGTTGACATAAAGTAAGAATATAAAGCTATAAATCAGATCCAGTGGTATTGAGAACATTTAATGAGAACTGTATAAGTCCATATTGAGATTGTAAGCTTTTGTAAGCTCTTTGCAAATCTGCGTTTGAAGCTCTAGAGGAGATTGCTCTAATCTTATTTCTCAGAAATGTCTATTTTTAGGGTGCATTTACATGATATACTAAAACACAGTTTTAGTTTTCTGTACAAACAATGATGTTGTCAAAATGATTCCTATTCTCACAGATCAGCAAAAATGACTAAAATGCTGCATGACGCTGCATGACGCCCAAGCCAGTATTTGGCGATATCTTTGTAAATAAACTTGAACATAATAGACAATTTTGTCTACCTATAGACTGCACATGATGTCACCAAATTTGCATTTTTAACGGTTTCGTTTTCAGAAATGTTCTCTCTGAAACCAGTTTGCATTTCCTTTGTCTTGAGTGGTCAAAATGCATACGTTTATGTTTTTTACTTAACATATCTAAACATATAGAATTGTGATGTTTCTTTACTTACAGAATTTCATAGATTTTTTCTTCTGTAAACAGAATATGACAAAATTATTTACAAATTTCTTTTAACAAAGACAGCGCCATAGCTTCTGTAAAAAAATCTCCTCATAGACGGTTGTCCTTCAAACAAGGTCTTGTAAGGAAACACATGGTCTTACACAGTGAAGGTCATTGACCCTGTAGATATTTTGTGACCTTTAGTGCTTAAAGGGTGAAAATGGATCTGGTACACACTTTTTCGTTGGAGGTGTGAAGTGTGTGTTATTTAGTGCATGTGTGAGGGTTTTAGTGTGTGTTTGTGTCTGTTTGCACTTGTGTACTTGGTATTTGAAGAAAGACTTTCATAGTGTCTTTTGTGCAAGGACAGATGTATGTGGAAGAATATGACTGATTTATTTATCATAAACACGCTCGCAAAGTGAAGGCTGTTCACGGAGGTGAGCAGAATAATTATGTTGCCTCCTAAGAAGTAGTTTGTTCTGGGCAGATTTTAAGGCAGCACTACAAGTATTTAATAACATGTTAATAATAATAATAATGTTTTTTTTTTTTATTATTCTATTCAACTTGAGCAAATAATTTAAAACTGTTCCATATGTTGGTGTTATAAATATTATTCTTATTTATTAGTGTAATATTGCAGTCTTAGAAGTTAGCTTTCTACATAGGGTGTAAAGCAATTCACTAGGTTTTAGAACAGAACTGTTGCTTCTACTGTAATACCAGACTCTGCTGGCCTGCGATAGTGTGATTGTTCTAACAGTTTAACGAAACATTAAAAGTCACCATATTAATGATTCATTTGTAAAAAATGTTACAATATTTCAGCTAAGAATATATACACTTTATCTCCTCTCGTAACAGATTGCGAGAACATTTGAAAACATAATTCATTTCCATTTCTCTTCTGTGAAATATTAAAGTAGAGGAAACTTCAGGGGTTTCCTTTTAAAACCTGAATCCAATAACTAATGGAAATTCTTTTACCACAGCTAAACATACTCGCATCAACTCTGGGCTCTACTCCTGCTATGCTCGCTACTATTAAAAACCATAAACTATATGAAGTGTCAGTTTCTGGGTGAGAACAAAGCTCGCTCTCTCCCAAACCACGGAAGGAAGAGAAGCGCTCGCAGAACACGTAGAGGAAAGATCTACAGCGTCGAGAGCTCTGGAGTTTAGGTGGGTATTTGTACTATCAAGCACATGGTACAAAGAATGTAAATAAATGAGATTTAACAGCTTTGGTTTTTGCATGAGGGATGTAGTTATCAGGTGTTGGATACTTGCAGAAAAGATGAGAAAGAGATGATTGTATACCTTCGTTAAACTAACAAAGTAGTCAGAACTACTGAATAATCTACACTTCATCACTAAGAATAGATGCGTACATTTAAATATGGTGCATGCATATTCATACGGAATGTCAATAATTAGTCACAAACAAGAAGGCCCTATATTGTATGCATGACGTGCCGCAAATGTTCATCCTGAAAACTTTCTATTAATCGGCAGTCAAGTACTGTAAGTTGATGCTCATACATAATGAATTGTGTTAAACCTCTGGGGCCCAACACACAAAAAATACAGAAAGAACGAATGTGGAAAATACAAGTAGTGCTCGCATCTGAATAAGATTTAACCTGATAGCTGTGCATATTGTAATTGTTTTTTAATCATCAGGGACTAAATTATTCATTTGCAGTCTGAACAGGTTCATAGCGAGGCTTCTGGTGTTGTTTTTTTCCCAGAATTCAACTGACATTTTTTTTTTTGTATAAATCAACCGCCAGTTATTCATAACATCTTTCTCTCATTGTTTTGGTTTATTTATAATAGATGTATTCAGTCCCTTGAATATTCCGATCAAGACGTGTTGGCAATGTATCACTTTCACTTGGCAGCATAATGTTAGTTTTTGGTTCCGTTTTTAGTTTGTCTGAAATTTGGAGGTTAAACTCTTTTCGAGCATTGAAATGTGCAACTACCACATCTAAAAAAAACAACCAGATGACTTATTAAAAAAAAAAAAAACAATGGCGGAGAGGCACAGTAAATGTATTTAGTGAAGTTATGCTCCCATTTAAATATGCATCATCTATACACTGCTGTCCAAATGTTTGGGGCCAGTACAAGTCTTAGGCTCACCATGGCAGCATTTTTTTTATTAAAAAAGCAATAAAAACAGTAAAATGTGTAATTATATTTCAATTTAAAATAACTTACTTCTGTTTTTAAATGTTTTTGATTCCTGTGATGCAAAGCCACTTTTTCAGCATCATTACTTCCGTCTTTAGTGTTACACGATCCTTCAAAAATCATTCTCATTTGCTGCTCAGTGAACATTTCTTATTGTTTTCAATGTTGAGAACAGCTGTGCTGAATCATATTGATGTGGACATTTTATTTCCAGTATTACTGAATTTCACAAAGTGACTTTTAAACAATTTAATATACCCTTGCTGAATAAAAGTATTATTTCTTTTCCAAAACCCAAAATTTACATATCCCAAACTTTTGTGTGTGTTTATACAAAATGACATGACATGTCCACATTTTACACATTGTCACATACTGTACTCCAACCCAGGTGATAGACAAATAAAACATTTATAGAATTTTAATGCAGATCAAATAACGGTTCATAGATGTAGAGCCGAACAGCTCGCAGACACATACGGTCCCCTGAGGAGCTTTAATTCCCTCCCTTAAACACTGGCCACAGTCTCCTCCGCCGAAAGACTCATTCAGCACCAAACTTACCCAGAATCCCACTCCACAACTCCACTTACATCACGCCGGCCTCTCCCTCATTGTGCCACAGTGGAGTGTTTTATAGCGCCTGGACGGCATATAACACTGGCCAGTTATGAGGGTTAGTTAGCGGTTAGCCGCTCCAAGTGGCCATGTTGGTCTTGGCTGGGTGCTGCATAATTTTTGGCACAGGTGCAGAAAGCAAAGCAAGCTCAACTCTTGACATTAGTTGGCTTGAGAAGTGAGTCCATACGTACAGTTTGGAAATTTCAATGAGCCTTTTGTTTGCTTTGAGAGGTCGGTTTGGCAGAGAAAGGAGGAGAGGGTATATGCTAATGGATAATGCTAAACATTCCTTCCTCCGATTGATGCTGTCTTCAAGTCATCCTGGAAAGTTCCTGGAAGGGTTTTGCACCATTCATGAACAAATTGAATGCAAATTCAGGTTTTACATTTTTCAATTGGATTGAGGCAGCAAACAGAACAGCAATTAGAACCATGTAAAAGCAGTTCTAAGTACGCTTTTTTTAGCATTTACTCAACCTCATGTCATTCCAAAGCCTTCCTCAGAACACAAATTAAGAAAATGTAGAAAACTATTGTTTTTTGTTTCTTTTTCCATGCAAGGAAAGTCAGTGCAGGAGTAGTTGTGGAGCATGAATGGCCAAAGTATTTTTATTAGAGTAACTTTCAGCCTAAACCTAACCATAACATATAGTAACAGTTTATCATAATCTACTGAGAGTTATTTGACATGTAGTCATAAAGTTACTTATATCAGCATTAGCGGTAACTCATCAGTAATCAGATTACCTACTTACTAAAGTTGCTAGTATCGCATTAATTTTAAATTTACAATAAAATATTAGAGTTCACTTCTTCAAATAAGTAATGCAAATACTTTATATATTGACACCTCTACTGTTGAGAGATTTCCTTCAGCCTGAGGCTTATTAATTTCTCCTTAGGTGCAAAATGGCCTTTATAGTTGCCTAAAGCATAGCTTATATTGTAATGCATTACCTTTAAAAGTAACTTTCTCCAACACTGCTTATAGTTAGTAGTATGTCTAAAGTGGACTTTTGAAAAAACTGAAAGTTGTACTGGTTTGGAATGACATGAGGTTGAGTAAATGCTGACAGAATTTTCATTTCTGGGTGAACTATTCTGTTTCAGCCACCTTTTGCTTTCACCTTGATTCTTTAATTGACTCTGAACCTCAGAAAGTGGCATTAAAGAGATCCCACTGGTAATGAGAGCATTTTGGTCTTCTCATTTTGTAAATACGTCTTGTGTAAGCGTACTTACATCATTACACCAGGCATTTCCTACACAAATAAAGGCCAGCACTCAAATTGGAGCAATTGCAGAGGCGTCCATTCCTTCTCAGACGTTTTCCGTTTCTGCAGTGCGCAAAAAAAAAGAGGTGACATGCAGTCAGGCCCCATGTTGTGGTTAAGAATTTAAGTGACTTTCCTTCACCTCAGATCGACCACACGGTTTGATTTGCTTCCCAATGAGAAGTGCATATGAAAATACTCTCCGGTCTCTGCGTTCCGGCAGCTGCTGTGGTTTTTTCGCTGTCCCCACGTTACGGGCTGACCTCTGCACCTCTCTCTCTACTCATCTCCATCAAAAAGACAGATGGTGGTGTTGAAGAACCGCAGCGGTGGGCGTTTATAATTCAACAGCTTTTTTTCCCGCTCCAATATTAAAAGTTATTTTGAAACTGTGAAGGTCTGTAAAATTATTACTGTCTCACTCTCCGGGCCGAATGGAGAATCTCCATGACGAGGTGACAACTTATCATATTCACATCCTCCAGGTGCCTGCGCCTGTCAACAGAAAATTCAAATACTCGTGATTGGCAGGCTGACATTTTTACAATCTCAAGTGAGAATGTATGTGAGGGGAGAGCGATGCCTCCCAGAAACACTCAGGAACGCTGCTTTTCTGGTTCCCAGAAGACTCCGACAGATGCACTTTAATTCCTCGACACTTAGTGCAAAAAATAAAGAGTGTGTGAAAGAATGATGAATAAAGCTTTATTTAGCAGAGATAAAAAATGCCCACACACAGTTCTCACAAAACTGTACCATAGCAACCATATACCGGGGTAGATGCCGTGTTTCATTTACAAAAAAAAGGATCAATGCCGTTTTTATTCAATGGAGTGTACTGTGTGAAAATATATGAATGGACAAAGATCTCTTGAAAATATGTCTATCCCTCACAGCTTCTTTTTTATTCATGTCAAGTGAAATATGGCTTCTAGAAAGGGTTTTCACCAAAATATGTCAACTGGTATTGTAGAAAAGTGTAGTCAGTGACAATCTGGATTACTAGGACTTAATCTAGATTCCATGTAATTAATTACTACCCAGCATTATATTACAGAATGCAATTGGTCAAGCTACTTTTCAGTCTTTCCCTTTACCAAGTATGAAAAAAAAAGCCAAAGCTATGGCATTTTAGGCAATTTAGAAAACACAGCCAAGTTATATCTAGAAAATAAAACATATGGTCACCCTACTTACCAAATTACCATCATAGTAATCATGTTTGCATTGGTTGCTTAGTTTATAGATGCTCATATTTTGTTTAGCTAAGTTAACATTCCTCATAGATTTTAGGACGTTTTAACTGGTGTTTTAGTTCAAACTAAGGTTATGCATCTTTTGTATTTTCTCTCATGCATTTACATCAGTATTTAAGCCACACGCTTTGTATTTAACAGACTATGGATGTTTTGTGCATTTTTGCGTCATTAGACAATAGCCTCTCATTTTAGGCTGTCCAATGAAGGCTCACACAAACCACAAGAAAGCATATAAATACACAAACCTTTGCGTTTGCTTCCCTTTCATTAGACTATGAATTGCCTCTTTGAAAATAATGACTGCAGAGACTCCAAATCATTTTAAAAAGAAAATATCGAAATGGTTTAAGCTACTTAGGATGAATGCCAATTATATTTTAATATTCAGCCGAGCATATTTGCGTGCAGTGGGTGCAGCATGCATAACGCATGTGTGGTACTGGTGGCCAGCTGCGTCTCGCTAAGAGAGCTTTAGTGGCGGGGTAATTTAGAGGAGAGCAGACCTGAGTGATGGCATTCTCAATGAGCAGGTAATCTACTGAGAATTTGTCTATGGTTATGAGCTCCTCGCCTCAGCCTGGCAACACAGAAAATACATCAAGACCAATTACGATATCAACTTTCAGTCTGATACCCTTGCCACGCAAGTGCATGTATTTCTGCCCCAGGCATTTCAAATTGCATCTAATTTGAAATCTTTGGGGTTTTAATTAAATTTTAGAATATATGGAATTCTTCATTAGTACCTGCTCTGAATAGGAGATTCTGTCTCTCTCTTTCTCTCTCGTTAAAGTTAAAGTTGTGTTTGCTTTCTGACTGGCGGTTTCTCTGTCCAGTTGAGTCTTCGTCAACCTATTATCAAAAAGATTATAAATCCATTGAGGAATGGGATCCTCAGTGTTTTAACGTAATCTTACGATTCTCTTAATGATTTGCAAATTGTCTCCCGATTATAAGACGTACCGAACATTTCTATCTTAATGAAACTGAAAGCTATTAGCTGGATTTCTGTCCATCTTTGCATTACAGTCATTCCCTCCAGCAGCCAAATATTAAAACCATTAACATGGTTCGATGTGCTGTATATTCAGGAGAACTGCTTAAAGGCCGTAATTTGTTCTGAAACCGATATAGCTAGCATATTTTATGACGGGATGCAAGACTGTGAAACGTACATCAAACATCAGTTCTCAGTAGAATTGCCTTGTAATTATTATCAAGTATATAATATGTACATACAAATAAATAATTGAACTAGCGTGATTAGCAAAAATTGTCTTTTTCTTTCTTTCTCATAACCTGACTTGGCTTAAAATTGGGATTTATTATTTAGAACTTCTTTTTTTTTACTCTGGAATTGTAGTGTGCACATTTTAGAATGCTTAAAATAATTTAGAATGCACATAATATTAATAATAAAAAGAAAACTTGCTGCAAGTGCCCTCCAAAAATATGAAAACATTGTTAGCCAAGTGGAATTTTGGACATTTATGAGCATGAATTCTACTTTATTGTTGTGTATTATTAAAGTAACTATTACTGAAGGACAGCAAGCTTTCAAATATCTTGAAATAACCATCTTCATATTCATCAACAATACATTTTTGAATAAATAAACAAACAAACAGTAATTTTGTGAATTATTATTAAGATTTCAAATTACTGTTTTCTATTTATATATATTTTAAAATGGAATTTATCTGGGTGATGCAAAGCTGCATTTTCAGCATCATTACTTTAATCTTCAGTGTCACATGATCCTTAAGAAATCGTTGTAATATTATGATTTGATAATCAGTGTTATTATTGGTGTTGAAAACAGTTCTGCTTCATTTTGATTATCATAAAGTTTAAAAGAACAAAATTGATTTGAAATGGATCTTATTTATCATTATAAATGTCATGATGGGATGCCTGAGTATGAATCTGCCTTTAATCCCTCTTTTGCAAATAGGACTGTACGCTTTCAAGTCATTACTGATGTATATCAAAGCACTTTTGAGATTCAGACTGATCTAAATGTATATTCATGTGACATTCCTGCATCGCTGCAGCACAGGTCATCTGCGGCTATAACCTGAGAACTGCGCAGGGTACACAGGGAGGGCGCTTTTCACCAGTGTCCTTTCGAACAAGCGTGACTCCCTCTCCTCTCCTGTTAGTATGCAAAATGAGCCTCTCACTGATGATGTGACTCCTGGAGCAGAAAAAGGAGCATGTCAGGACTCACCCTCACCGTCTGAGATTACAGACACAGCCTCACCTCCTGAACTCACACACCACACACCGAGGAATACAGACACATTACACACACGGCTCACGCGCACACACTCGCCGTCCCACAGAGACGAGGGCTTAATGGAGACCTCGCTTATAAAGAAGTGCTGTACGTTTTCTCTTGCATTCGGAAGTTGTACTTTGAGGAATGCTGAAGAGTTTATTGGAGATTTAGGCAGGTAGTTAGTAAAACAATTTTTGATTCATATGTAAATTTAAAATAAATGTTTTCTGTTTTAATATATTTTATTTATCCCTGTATATATGTATATATATATATATATATATATATATATATATATAAGAAATGTTTTAATTGTCACTTTAGATCAATTTAATGCTAAATAACAGAATTAATTTCTTTAAAAAAAAGAAAAAAGAAAACTACTATTGTACAACAGTAATATCTTATCCATAAATGACTTCTGTCTTGATTATTTTTAATAATCATGTCAAAATATTTCACATACTGTTAAAACTTTTAATTGGTGAGTGGCATGTTTGTAAATTGAACATTTTGGGTAGTTTATATTAATACAATAAGCCACTTTAAGCTCTGTGTTACAGTGATTTTTCCATAGTTAGGGGGTTTGCGATTTACAATGCGATTTGTTTTAGTGTTTTTATTACTACAAACCTGAAATGAAATGAATGGGGACTTTCTCTGGTAAAAACGAATAAATATTTTAAAATGAATTACATGTTGTTAAGTGCAGCAAATGAGGTCAAGCACTCCAAACTGTTAAACAAATGGCACAAAACATGTTTCTTATTGGTTCTAATGACCAAACAGCAGTCTGTGAGTGGGAATATTGGACTAGACAATTAGGTGGGCTTATTTTACATATGTAAACAAGCAGTGATTCACTAACAGTCACCAATAGATCCAACACTGGCATGCTTAGAGAGTCAACAACTTCTGACACGCTTAAAGCAACAAAGCTGAAGCTTTGTTTTCAGAGAAGTCTATTGAAACTCTGCCAGATGGAAAATCTAATGATGGACCTAGCTGATGACATTTTGATTGACCAATATTTACAATCTAATGACTGTAAATGTACCACCATCATTTTAAAATCTGGGTAAGAAAGATATGTTTTTATTTAGAAATGATACAGTAAATGGTTTCTATTAAACTTTCCATTAAATAATCCTTTAAAAAGATTTCATGGTTTACACAAAAATACTGAGCAGCATGACTTAATATTAATGCTTAATAATAAAAATGCTTATTGAGCAGCAAATCAGCATATTAGAAATATTTCTGAAGGATCATGTGACAATGAAGGCTGGCGTATTGATGCTGAGTAATGTAAAAAAAAAGACACTACATAATTTCTTTTATTTAAACTACATTATCGCTAGAATGCAATCTTTTATTAATAGAATTTTGTGTTTTCCTCAAAATGACTCATTTATCAACGTCTTTTTGGAGGGAGGTATTACGTGGGTTTCATGTTTTACTCACTTAAGATCTGGTGAAGTCAAAATTTGCCTTACAGCAACACATGAAGAGAAGATAAGACTTATAATTTGAACATCTATATAACGTGACCCAGCATGAGCTATGCATTCATAATGAAGTATACATTTAAATTGCAGCTTTGAGGAATGAAGGACGTCGAGTGCAAATGGGTGGATTGTGGGAATGAATGAGGGGAGGCGACTGTGAAAATGATTAACTCTCTCTCATCCTCATTAATGATGTATCCTCTCGTAAAAGACCCAGGTAGCTCCTCTTCAGTGAGAAAAGAGAAGGAGAGAACAGGTTCTTAAAGGGCTCTGATGGTCCAATTCACCGCTAAGTTTTTAATCACCTCCATTCGGCGCAGAGGGAGAAGGGTGTTGCGATTCGTCCCCTGTGATCTGCCAGGACTGGGGAAATGAAAGCTCCCCACTCACACTAATCATTAGAGGCCACGCTGACTTAATGCAAAGATCTTTCAAAGCTCTCACACCCTCTGCCTTCATGAAGATGACAAGAATGAGGGGGATTCTGGGTAACGGCTGCTTGTTAGAGATACATTATGGATATTACGGTATAAATAAGGGTTGGATGAGCTTATTGAACTTTTATAGCCAGAACTACACGTGTAATGAGATGTGTTTTTTCATCTTAGGACTTTGAAAATCCTTCCAGTTTGCATTTTTGAAATTGCTAAATAAAATCCAACTGCCAATGTTATTTTAGTATTAATGAGATGCTGTTGTCGTTTTTATTAATGCTTTGAATTATTTTCTAATTGTTTTTCTTCTGTCTGTTTATGTCTATACAGCTTTTATTATTAAAGTTAAACTAAATGATAATGACAAATGCTTCCTAAATGAATGAATATTATTATTTTTTAATGGTTTTAGTTTTAGTTAATTCTAAAAACCCTTCCAAATGCAACTTTTGAATGCAACTTAAGTAAATTTTTAAATTACAATATATGCCGTTTATTGGATGTCAATTTTACACCATGATTCATTGATATTGGATTTTTCTCTCTAACTTTTAATGAGATTTTTGTTCAAACTGAACTGTTGGATTGTGAATGAATAAAGGTGCATGTATTGCTTGCTTAGGCCCATTTATACAGAAAAGGTCTGAGTGACAAGTTAATCATCCAATCACAGTTCGTTTTGTGCTTATGGGATATATTCAGATCTATTAAAGCTTTTCATCAAGATGTGAAGAGGGATTCTGGCTAACAGCTGCTTTTCAGAGATGCATTATGGATATTACAGTATAAACAATAGAGCCTTTTGAGCTCTCAAAGCCCGAACTACATCTTAGAGCTTTAGAAAACATGTCCGTTTGCATGCGACGGTGCAAACAGCACCTGTTTGAATGAGTTTACGTTAAAGTTTCCAGAGTCATACGCACACGTATTGAGTTGCACAGCGACAGCTGGTTTAGTTCGTTTTATAAACGGCCCATCGACCAATTTTCGCCCGATGAGATCATGCCCCAGCTGCACTTACCCCATTATCACTGTTCAATGATTGGCTAATGTGTCCTCCATAAATATTTGCCATAACAGTGGACATAAAGCCGCACGATTGGTTTTGCCTGATCAATACAGACGAACGCCCTCTCAGCCAATCGGGCACGGCCGGTTCCCTGATGGGCAGTAGCAGGATAATCTGTTTTGAGGGGGAAGTTAACGAGCTGTAACGCCTTTACTGCATGTTCTGCTCCTCGCAGGGATACGATTTCAGACCGTATACTCACGGTTAATTCAGACAATTTACACTGGAACTCCAGCAGGCTGGGAGGTCCTGACCCTTCACCCACTGTTTTAAACTTTTCATTAAGTGCAGCAGATTACTGGGCTCTACCCCACCTGAAGTTGTCTAAGTGAGAGGCAATTTCCAGACCTGTGCAGCGAAATGATTTTAACCTCATGAGACGAAAGAAACTCTGCAGGGATCAGTTACCTATACAGCGGCCCTGTATACCGGCCAGCAGTACCATAGCCTATGTGAAGAGGTGGGAAAACTTGTACGTTGAGTTCATATTAATAATAATACTGAAGGCCCTTCAGTGGCTCTTTGCTTGTTCACAGAACCAATTTTCACGGGCGTTCTCTGAAAGCTTCATTATAAGTTCTTTACGTCAGATTATTGATTTTCTGAGTTCTTTTAAGTTTTTTAGAATGCAGTTATTTCCAACATTTCTCATGCAAAGCCCCCTAAGTGTATATATATATATATGCATATATGTATATATATATATATATATATATATATATATATATATATATAGATGTATACAGATTTATTTATACTGCAGAGAGATATTATAAAATCAAGAGTAATTTCACTTAGAAGTTATTTATAGTTCTTTGAAATAGTACACTGAAAGTACACTTAGCAGTTGTCATTTTTCTTCCCACTTTTAGATGCATAAGATAAATGTGACCCTGAAGCACAAAACCAGTATTAAGTCATTGGGGTATATTTGTAGCAATAGCCAAAATCCATTGTATGGGTCAAAATCATTTCTCTTTTATGACAAACATCATTAGGAAATTATGTAAAGATCATGTCCCATGAAGATATTTTGTAAATTACCTACTGTAAATATATAAAAACTTTGTTTTTGATTATTGACATGCATTGCTAAGAACTTTAAAGGCGATTTTCACAATATTTAGATTTTTTTGCACCCAAGATTCCTTCCTAACAAGATTGTCCTATCCTAACAAACCATACATCAATAGAGAGTGTATTTATTCAGCTTTCAGAGGCTCTCAGAGGACACTTATTACTGGTTTTGTGGTCCAGGGTCATAAATGCTATTTCAATTCACAAAATTAATTTGTATTGCACTTTTTTCCCGCAATAAGTATAGTTTCAGGGATGTTTGTATTTTGTCATTCCCATAGACCTATAGGCTATGTGGGTTCATTTATTCATCTTTAAATATATATATATATGGTTTACATTAATTCAAATCAGTTTTCAGAAAGCAAAATGTTATAACCTCAACATTTTTGTCTCTCAAAAATAACATTTTGGCCCCAGTTTGTAAAGGTTCTTCTTTTGCATTAGACTGTAAAACCCTTTTTAGTGTTTATTTTTTATGTAATTTCAAACATTTCTTTTGTTATTGGTCATGTGCAGCCTTTTTTATGACCATCCATGTCTAACAATGGCATATCCAGGAGTTTAGCTGAGTCTGTCCCCTGTGAGAGCAGCACAGAGTGTGGATTAACCTCTAACGGTTTAGATTTTCATGTCATAAATGAACATGCCCTCTTCTGACTCAAAGGAAGTGCTAAGCGTGCATTGACGTTTGACGACAACGGAGTCATTGTGAATGCAGCCTGTCGCGGTGTTGCACAGTAATTGATAAAGTCTGGAGTGGAAGGTGAAGAGACATCTCAGCAGGAAAGACCGTGACGAGAGCTGTTGATCTGCCCCACGTGTCATCTTACATTACACGCCTTAAACAGCCACTGACACTCCCCCTGTTTAGAGCTACTCTCGCATGGACATTAATATTAATATTGCCACAAAAAAACACACTGACAGAGCATGTGGGAGATTTCTGTTTAGCTTCCCTCTGAAACCCAGCATTGAAGGTGTTTGTCTTATATTTGAGTGACGGGAAAGTTTTTAGATGTCCCAAGATTCATGGCTTCATAGCTGGCACACTATTTGGTGAAGTTCAGACACCAGTTGAGTTTCTCATAGCCAGACGTTTGACTCATGTCATAATAATAGCTGTTAACATGCACCGCATATAAAAACTGACTCAAGATTCTAGTCACATTTAACTTTTAAATGCAGGTATATGAAAAATTAGTGTGACTCAAATTATTTGCGTTACAGTTAGTATGCTATTTACTGGTTTATTAAAAATTTGCACAAAATATTTTTAATCCGATAGAAATGTAACTTGTATGGCTATGTATTATTTCTCAAACATAATTTAAAAGCGAGTTCATTTACATTTGTGTTTCACTATAAATATGATGCCCAGAAGTCTTTCTAAGTTTAAGAAATAGTAAATATTTTTTCTGTTTTTATTTTTCCATTTTTGCAATTTTTCATTGGTAATCTTACCAATAGGCTTTAGAAAATAATGCATTTTCCCCCATATAGTTAAATGCATGTTTTTAATACTTAAAATATCCCACAATGTAAAAACGTAGTAAAACTATTTCACATCAATTTCTATGATTCAGAGATGTACAGATACAGTAAAATGTGGGAAGACTGATAAAAATCTGAAATAAATAAGTGAGTTATGCACTCATCATTTTTTTTCTTAGTAAAGGACATTTTAATAATCTAAAGATTTTTTTGGAACTATAAAGAACCTTTTGTCCAATGAAAATGTTCTATGGATGATAAAGTTACTTTATAAAACCATAAATAACATTGATTATTTTCAGGACTGTTCTCTAAAAGGCTCTTTGAGGAACCAAAATTGAGGAATCATTTTAGCATTGCTGTAAAATCCCCTTTTTGAGCTTTGTTTTTTAAGAGCGTGCAATAATAATTAGTTTAATTTACAATATAAGGATCTTTCAAAGATTTAAAGCCACGAACCTGGTGCAGCAGTGTGATGCCTGTTTGGTCCTGGAAGTTGCATACCGCCATCCAATCAGGGTAAAACTAGTCATTTTTAAAAGAGTTCTACTGTATGTATCAGAAGCTCATTGAATGAACTGTGGGTGGTCTGATTGTTTCAGTTCCCGAATCAGTCCTCTTCACATGGGCAAATGCTGAGAATGGCTCTTTTCCTCAACGTACAGTCATTATTCTGGCCATCTCATACTTGCATCCCACTAAACAAACGTGACACAGAACTTGGCACCATTAGTTTTAAGTTGAATCCCCCATGAAAAACTCAGAGTCTAAGGGAAATGGGGGTTGAGGGGGTGTGATTTGGTGTGAATGGCAGCACTGGCCCTGAGGCGGTGGCTCAGTGTTGATAAGGAGATTAGTCCCCGTAGAGCCTCATCGCTCCTCACAGAGAAATTAAAGGCTGCCAATTCCTCTCTCACCTGTCCCCGTGACAGCTCTCTCGGCCCTAATCCCTGTCCTACTCCAAAGAAGCATTTATTAAGAAATTAAGAGGCCTTGTGTCGGCCCTGAGCAACTCCTCTCCTCCCCTCCGCAGTCGCAGTCAGGTTGGTCTTCAAAAAGTTGTCTCGATAGCAGTGACAGGGTGATTATCAATGAAAAATTATTTAACATCACCGCAGGGCCTTTTCTCTGACAATGCCTAATAAGTCACAGGGGTAGATATCAATCAAACCGAGCCGGTCTGGATGTAGTAAATATTCCCCCAAGTTCAGGCAAATTACCTTGATTATGTGGAGGCTCTGCATGGGGCGGCTGTAGGGGAGAAGAACGGCTCTGGGAGGAGACCAGTGTGTGTGTGTTTTGGGGAGTTTAGCAGGGAGGAAGCGACTGGGTCTGTTTGCTAATAAAGGCAACAGCATCTGAGAACCAATTAGAATCAGCCTTTTTTCATTTACTTTAATTGCCAGATTACTGTATCATGTAGTAGACTGAATTTATTATAATATCTTTAATAATGATTTTAACATTCATAACTATTACAATTAAAACTACACTTTACACATTAGAACAGGGAAGACATTAAAATATGTTACTCCTTAAAATATTGTGTTGCAGATTTATTTATTAATTCAATATTTATTTCCCAATGTCATTTGTGGTCTTAATAAAAAAAAAGTATTGTATAATGTTTAACATTTTTTATAAATAAAATGTCATAGTTTGTGCATTGACACACACAATATTAATTTGTACATTTATAAAATATTAATTTGTAAAATATTAATTTGTACATTTCATTTATTCATAATAAAATGAATTTTCTTAATGTATTTCTATAATGGAATTCTATTCTATTAATTGAATGGTACTTACTTATTTACATTTTTTTAATTACATTTTATGTATACATAAAAGCATACAGCTTCAATAAAAGGCTATTATTTAGTAATTTTACCAAGGCAAGAAGTGAACTTTTATCTGGGGCTATACTGACGGCACTGCACAGGCTCTCTCGTCTTCCTGCCCACACCTTGTAACTTTCAGAAAATCAAATTTATCCTCTTCAAATAATTGATAAATTAACTGTCATCCGCTCACCGTCGCTCCAATGATCCACCCCCCGTCGTCACCGAATCTATCCCGCGGCCAAACGCGCCCAGCCATTAGAAAATTACTCGCGGACACCTCGCAAGATGACGGCCATCTTAATGACTCAAACAAAGTCCTGAAGCATGGTGATTGACACATTTAGGACTGCGAAATTCTCACGTCACACAATGCCAAGCGCTCCCCTTTATGTTCTTCCAACGGCGGAGAAAGCGCTCTTGTGCCGCTGCCATTCGTGTCTTCTCTTCCAGCATCTCTCTGCCTCAGGCCAAAGACTACCCACATTGTAATCAGTCCAAATTAACCACAAATAACAACCAGCGCTACCGATACAGGCCTTTGAGCGTGCCGGCTCACTCTGGTGATTAAATGGGGTTTGGGGGCTTATTTCATTGTTATAATGCAGCGTTGATTTCGGGCAAATCGGTAATGGAGAAAAGAATGGATTTGAAATAAATCCCTGGTAAGTAATCACGGTACACAAACGTATTTGCCTAGAGGAAGTCTGGCCCAGGTCTGGTGACACGACAACACCCTGTAATGAAAGCAAAGCTGTTAATGTGGTTTTCTTCTGTTAAATTGATTCCGGAATTTCGAAGAGAACATTATCTAATGAATTTACTCTGAATAGAAAGCAATTAAAAGGACACATCAGGCTGATTAACCCCAATGTCACCCATCAGCCACAATTGATGTACACTTTTAAATGATTTTCATAAGAAAAACTGGAGCAGATTTGCTGTCTTTCTGCCCTCGACTAATCCAGACAAATTAATGAACAAAAAGTTAATTTCTGTGATGACCCTGTTCCACTCTGACCTGGATTACTCTGGTTCCTAATGCGGCCCGTGTCACGATGTTAAGGACTAATCAGCTTTTTTTCCTCCCCTTTTTCAATCAACTCATTACCTTCCACTGGAGCCGGGAAGCAAGTTCGGGATTTAGTTAACCTGACATTTTCAGGCACCGCTGTAAACAAGCTTAAAATGAGCTTCTTCTGAGCCGGGCAATTTATTTTCCCCTCTCCGCTGGAATGAGTTGACGGGGTCTGATAGTGCCGGAATTGGCCTTATTATTTAATTAATAAGCTTTTCTCTTTCTCTTTGTGGTATGACCTATATTCATCAACTTGTGTTAATAGTTCACCCTCTATAAAATGTTTGATTTTCATTTTTAATTGAGTTGAGACACTTCCCCGCTTAAAGAACTTCTTTTGCCTTCAAAAAGCCAATAAGCGTGGAATAATGAAAAGACAGGATGTGAGCTATTTACACCGCGAACTGATTAAAGTTCCCTGACACAGCAAGATCCAAAATTAACTGCTACTGTACAAGCTCACTATTTATACACAAAATTACTAATAGCTGAAAGTGAAAATGCATTGATTACAATTGACGCATAATACATTAAAAACTACAGTGGGAAAATGAAAACCTTTTGGTTTCTAGTGAAAGTCTTTTTTCTTAACCTGAGCCAGACAGTAATTTCTTGTGCTTTTTCTGCAGCTGGTTTGATGCACGTAATTCATGCAGTGACCTTCAGTATTAAGAGAAGAAGAAAAAAAAAACCCTGCAAACAGACGCAGTTTTTCTTTTCACATTATACTGAGGATGCTGTGAGAACAATCTACTTCAGGAAGGAAAATGGGACATGCGTTGTAAGTAAATGACGAGTATAAAATGACATTATGCAATACTCACCAGCGTTTATGGGTCAGTGATGTAACACTTGTTTTAAAAAAATATTTGATAGATACTGTAGATAGATTACTTTTTAAAATAACATAGCAAAAAAATAAAAATAAATACAAATAAATAACACAAATGCATGCCATTCATAATTTCCAAATATATGATCAAAACAATTACTAAGATGTGTACAATGATCCATTTAAGGTGTGGGGAAAATATGCTATGTACACCATCTGATGTTTGTCTACCCATGATATCAAAAAGGTTTTAATATTACAGGGGGTCAATAAGATTACCTTTTTATGGTTTACATGTTTGAAAAAGCATTAAAAGTAAAATTTTTGATCATTTCTGAAAATAAAAAAACAATCTTTAAATAATTATCAAGTGTACATTTATGCATTCACAGGGTATGCTCTTGCTTTTTACACCCCTTGCCATTTTTAGACTCATTAAAGCCGAAAGGCTTTCAAACAACACTTGACACTTGCATTTGAAACTGGCAGATATGTGTGTGATAAAACACGTGTTATGCTCATTATTTAAAGAATACGTCCGTGTCAGGCCAGTGTGTGAGCGTGAGAGCGATATGAAACGGCCGGAGCGAGTGTGTGTTTCCTGCACGGGCTCAAATTAAAACATTTCCAGCACTGACATCCTCTGCTCACCGCGGTGTCATATTGACTGCGATTTCGCTATCAGTGGCTCGATACCACCGAAAAATCGATACGCAGGGAGAAGTTTCGCCCACATCTTTTTTCCACTTGACAAATCCTTTAGTGAGCAGCTAGTTTATTCAGCACCAGCCATGGCCATTAATGCCTGTGTCATGTTTTTCTGCACTCATCTCCATGGCCTGCTGATAATGATTTTGTATCATGTTCGGCTTGTCATGCCTGTCAACTGTGTAGAACCATTTGACCAGAAGGAGGGGAAAACGCAGGCTGGACTATTGATTCCAGCTTCTCCATGTCACTTGTTCACCAGGATTTAGCTATTGATGAGGCGGAGAGGGGAAACAAGCTCGCTCCCCAGTGGCCGACTTACTAAGGAGAGTAAAAATGCAAAGTTGGGGGAAAATATTCAGCTGGAGTCCGAATCCGAGGGATTCCTCCATCGATTGGAACGCACCTTCATGTCGCTTTTCCTCCCTCTCTCTTTGTCAGCCAGATAAATCGTCACCGTTCGGATGGTTTATTCACCGCTAGCGCCATTGGTTGCTGTAAACAATGGATTCTCGTACTGGATCAATTCGATTCCGAAGTCACTCGGATGCTGTCAGGACTACCAATGTGTGCAGAATTAATAGTGATTATCAAATTTGGCCGCACACCAGTTGAAGGCACATGAAGGAGTCTTGTCATTCAGTTAATCTGTCAGGAGTTTGTTCATTATTAGAGACCAGAGCAGGTATTTGTTCATCACAAGTAATTGAGTCACATGTCAGAAGGTCAACACGAACAGCCCCGCATGATTACGCCGCTCCGAGACTTCCCCGAAAGAAGTGGCACTCTGATTTGACCGATATCGCTTTGAAATTATCAGCCCGAAACCGATTGTCCAGTGAGAATATAACATTATAGAAAGAAAAAAAACCATTCAAGTACATCCAATTCATCATGTAATTCTCCTTTTGTCACGACTCTTCCTCTAATCTGATGCAACTTTTAAGAGCTGGAAACTCCAGCATTTAGAGCGAGAGAAAAATGCACTTAAAGTGATAAAAATCCGCCCCGACCAATGAAAAAATGTACTCGGTTATAAAATAGGACGAGCGAGGTAGGATATGTTATTCGTCTCTACCTCTTTTTTCGTTCAGTATCGTTCACAAACATCAATCCCGTGCTCTGATACTGTATTCACCTCATCCAGTGCTGAGATTACATTTAGATATGGAGGAGTCTCTCAGTTTCAATCCAGCTTATCTCGTTCTCCACACAGCACAAACAAACCCTTCCTCTTCACTTCTCTTCTCTGTCTCAGGCCTCGTTCCACCCGACCATGTTGGGTACACGGGTCATGCGTGGCCTTGTAGGGCACACGAAAGCTGAGCTGCCCCTGAATATCATTACATGTGGCATATGAATAGTGATTTCCTAGGTGTTTTGAAGTACAAGAGTTTATGCTGTAAAATAAGCATATGTTAGGGGCCAACACAGTCGTCACTGTATTTGTTTTGTTTATTCCTTTAAAAGATCAGGACACAACACGCAACCTATCCTCCCATTTTAACGTGTGTTTTGCTAGCCTTCATCAACATCAACAACAAATGACATGGGATGTTTTCTTCTCTCTGTTAAACAACTCTTTGTAAGTTTCAGGTCAGAAAGATTTTTTTGGGAGAAGGAAATAAATACTTTGATTTATCAAGGAATGAATGCTTTGCTGTATATTCTGTGTAATCAAATAAACTTTTTATTTTTCTTCACAGAACTCTGAAAAAAGTGCCACTGTTTCCTTAAGAATATTAAGCAACATGTTGACAATAATAATATAATATTTTTCATGAGCTGCAAATCAGCATATTAGAACGATTTCTGAATGATCATGTGACACTAAAGACTGGAATAATGATGCCAAAAATGCAGAATTGCATCACAGCAATAAATACAATTTAAAATATATTCAAATAGAAAACAGCTATTTAAAATGTTAATAATATTTCACAATATTGCTGTATTAAGCCTTATTAAGCATAAGAGACTTCTTTTGAAGTCCATTAAACTTTAAACACTAAACTGTAAAAAATTACAATGATTTTAACTGTAAAAAACTTTGAAACTGTAAAAACCTGTTAAATGGTTAATGGTAAATTCCTGTAAAATGTACCGGGGAAAAACCGTAAAATTACATTCCCAGGATTGACTGCATTGCATTTTAAAATTTACTTTGAATCTTATCAGTTATGTTTATTAGGATTGTATGTTACATGTAATGTTGTTAAATTAAGGTTGCATATTTTAGTTTAATGAGCCTCTCTATGATGGTGTTTAGTGTTTGTGTGAATGACACTGAGCAACTTTATATCTAAAAGCTGTTCATCATGTGACTTTCTCATCATCACCTGCATTTGTTGGTTATCAGTGTATTTTAAAGGTACAAAACAGATTTCAGTACTTTAATAGGCTGGTATATTAACATCATATCAGTTAATGAAATTACGGTATTTAACTGTAATTTTAATGTAAAACCGTAAAACCTAAAATGTTGTTACCGTATATTTTACAGTCAAATTCCGGCATCCACAGCTGCCGTTTTTTACTGTAAATTTTATGGATTTTTTTTACAGTGTAGTGTACAGTTACATGGTTGCACTTAATTTTTGGTGTCTGTCACTTTTTATTAGTGAAACTGGTTAATCAATGTTAAATGTATTAAATGTAGTGTAGGAATGGATTTCATTTATTGTTGCACATGGTTGGAGGGTTTGAAAGCCCTCGACATAAACTAATTAACTAGCAAGTTCCTAAATTCGGATGAAGGATTATAAAGACAAACTGTCCTTGATGAATCATTCACAATAAGACCAGGAACTTGCATCAGTGCGTGTTGAGTTTAACGTATGGTCACATTAACATATCAACCACTTCTCATTGTTCAGCAACTGAGCCCTGATGACAGTGTGAACTACACTAGTGTGCGCAGCTTAGACAGTCAGACCAGATGTCATTTACAAGTCTTTAAGATAAAAAGGTGCAGCGATAAAAATGGCCTAAGGACTAGAGGGGGGATTGAAAATGATCAGGAAAAATGTCACTACAGTTGTTTTTGGTGAAGGAAGTGTAAAAGTGCTTTATTTTAAATATGAAAAGACACTATGTCATGACAGAGCGAAATCACATGACCTCTGCTTGCATTTTTAGATGCTTTTAGTGTAAACCGAACGCTTCATTCTGCACTGTCTGTTTCTGCATTTGTTCTGTTGCTCTGTTCTGATTTGTTCTATTTTTAATGTCCATGAAAGCATGATTTAAAGGCACGGGTGGGGGGAAGGGGTCTGTAGTGGGGCCAAACTCTGCACCAAAAGAGACGACCCTTTAAGGATGCATCTGTTGTGTTGAAGGACAATATCCAGTCCAGGACGTTAATGTGTTTGCGGGTGGAAAAGAACGCAAGCGGCTCTCCATACAAACCTAAAACGCACACACACACACACACACACACGTCCCCGACCCTAAGCGAAAAACAGATGTCATAACTCATTGACATAATGCTTAAATTAAATACAGAAATGCACTGCATGCTTGTGTTTCTAATCAAGTGTTGTTTGCAGTGCATTTAGAGTTCATTACATGAGTTAATGACCTTGTAAAAATGTGGAAACAAGTTTAGCAAACCCACACTTGTAAAATGCTGCCTCAGTTAAACTAAGCTTGGCAGTGGATATATAACGTAGTGAAAGAGTCATTAAAACTACACGCCAATCACCATGACATTTTAAATGCAACTGGGTTATTTAAACGCATCTCACTATAGTGTGGATCTTTTTGGCAAATGGTTAGTTGTGTAGATCCGCTGGGTCTGTGGTCGGTTCCTTGTGTGTTTTCGCTCGACTCTAATTATTCTTTATGGTTTGGATGGATTTCTTGTTAACTTTCGGAGCTCAGAGTCTTGACTCGTGTTACGCGGTGATGTCAGCAGAGGTGCGGTGTGTTTATATGTTACAGGGCCGAGAGCAGATCGACCAAACTCTGGGAACAGGAAATGACAAATTTAAGGTAACCAGCAAGACTCGATCCAAAAACAAATATTTGAACAGAAACACAATGAGATAATGAGGTGTGCAAAAATGTCGGCCTAATACACGTGCTGAGCGTGAAGGAAAGAATGTTTTATGGAGTAGAAAACCAGAGCTGTGTAAACATTGCACTTCTCTAGTAATGATTACAATATGACAACTGATTATTCTCAATAATTAAAGATTTACCATGTATCAACATCATGGTAAACATCCAGTTGTGTAATTGCTTGTGCGGTATAATTTGCATTAAAAACACTTTCATTCATAGCACTGGAATTCATTTGCACAACGGATTCATTCTGAAGGGCAGGATTTTCATCAATTTCAATTAAGATGGTAAACGTTTGTCTAAAATCAAAATAAAATCACACATGCTTCAGCATGTGTAGAGACTCAGAGTTGAACATGAGGAGGAAATTCTCTCCTGTCTTCCACTCTGTGTTGTTTGATTTCCAACAGAGGGCAGTACAGTTTAGAGGAAGTGCGCACACACACACACACACACACAGCCAGATAGTGGTAGGTTACTACTTTAAGTATTCATTAAAAATATTATTATTATTATTATTATTATTATTAATTTAATATATGTAGTTCTGACAGATCCTACCACTGTCAACTTCAAGGTTATATATAATTATAATTATATATAATTAATATTAGGTCATGATAACCCTAACTGTTGTAAATCATGCATTTGCCTTATATGTAATTATATATCATGACCTAACATCAACTATATATATATATATATATATATATATATATATGGCAAATTATAAAAATTGCTAATTTTTAAAATAGATTTTAACATTGACAGTTAATTCACACACTCATATGCTTTATTTTGTTGTATTATTTCATTTAATTCATACAATCACTGATAACAATATAACAATTAAATAATTTAACTTAATGGTTTATTCATATTATCTATTATAAATACTAATTAATTGAATTAATATATGACTAAGTTGATTTATATGTTTCATTTAATATTCACAATATGTTTACAGGATTATATTTATGAATGAACGTTGATTAATTTACATGTATTTTTAAGTGATCCGTAATGCACTGCCTAGTGTTAATATACACAGAGTTCATGTAAATGGTTTTCATTGCGACAGTATATTATTGCAGCAAGCCAGCATCACAAAGAGGGAAAGAGTTGGAGTGAAAAAGGGGGTTGTTGGTGGCCCTGTTTTTTTTCCTTCTGCCCTGTGCGCACCGGTGTGCATGCAGAGCATTTGTATGTATATATACAGCGGGAGTGTGGACGGGCGGATGGGGTGGAGGAGAGGAGGATGGGGGTTGCTGGTGGCCATGCAGGCGGACAGGTAGATGAAGAATGGCCCGTCGTCAGACGCTGATTTCTGAGATTGCTAATGATGCCCGGACAGCAAGACTGGAGCCGACACTAATGAAAGGTGCAGCAACTCTGGAACCTCAAGGGGTTCGATTTAAGAGAGAGAGAGAGAGAGAAAGTAAGAATTAACACAGCACCACCAGAGCTGCAGGGAAAAAGGGCTGCAACCTCCCCCCTCTGTAATTTTTAAGACTGGTTCCAACCTTTCTTTTTTAAACACTCTTTTTTTGGGGGTGGGATTCGCAGATGATATTCTTCAGGGGAATGTCTCGTCTCCACGAGAGGGGCTGGAGTGTGTTTCTAGACTTGGATGCTTTACTATAATTGCATTAAAGTCTGTCGTTGTTGAAAACTTTCTCTCCCTTTGTGGAACAAGCTCTTTTCTGCTGAGATTCTTGACACGTTTGCTAACATTAGAACGTGTTTCACTTCAGCCCCTTTTCCATGCAGCACTGCATTTGCACACATTTTTGGCTAAACTGAGCAATTACATTCCACTCATTACAAGATGAGAAGTCAAGGAAGTTCACAAGAAGTCCTCTATCTGAGAGAAAAACTGTAATACGGTAATATCTGTGTCCGATAACACTAAAAACAATAACCACATGCTGAGTGTGACATCTTAAAGTGTGACATCCACATTGGTAAAATGGCTTAATGTATTTATAAAATGTTGGCAATATCATTATTTTTAATAATCACAATAAACAATACAGTTCCTTACTAGTACTAAATGCAAGTAACACTGTACTGATAGTATATAAAATGGGTTGGAGAGAAAATAAAAATGTACTAACAGCTAAAACAAAATACATAAATCTTTTTTTTGTAAGAATGATAATCTGAAAGTTGGAAAAATTTTAGTTATGTGAATGTATATTCAAATCCAATATGTAAAAAATACAGATTAATTTGCATATCTTTTAACAATTTTACCATCATAGGTTTATCTGGGACACTTTCTATTCTCTCTCTCTCTCTCTCTCTCTCTCTCCAGAACTCCATGTGGTGACACATATGTTCAACATTTCTCATATGCAAGGAACCAGAATTCAAATAATCTTTTTTTCTTTATGTTTTTGTGACAACAGAGGTTTATATAGATGCATGTACAGTCAATATGCCAGTGGTTAAATAATTGTAAAACATTTACAAAAAGCATTTTTATAAATTTTAAAGTTAAAAAGCTTTATTTTAATATTCCAATTTAAGAATTTTAATTACATTTTTTTTTTTTTTACTTATTTAATGCTGTCAAATGATTAATTGCATCCAGAAATATTCTATATGAACAAAAACTTTTATTTTGGATGTGATTAATCATGATCAATCATTTGACAAAATCATTTGACGAGATTTTTTTTTTTTTTTTTTGCACTGATAAACACAGGTTTGAATGTATGTATATTTGTTATCATATATTAAATAATTGTAATATGCATATTAATGTGCAATAAATATTTTAATTATATGATTTCATTATAAATTATTTTAGAATATTTGTATACATTTTAAAAATAATACAGTTTGATGGCAGGTAACAATTATTTATGCTCAAAAAAAAAATTATATATATATATTTGGTGCTTTTAAGTGCAGTCTAGCTCACATGTTTCTACAAGTGTGTGTGTATTAAAAATAATTTCACGATTCAGTATTTGGATATTGCTTCTGTATTTCATAGTCTCTGGACTGTGACTGCGAGTTGCTCTCGCGACACAGCGTCCAGCAGACTGCAGTTGACTGTCACACCACTGGATCAGTTCTGCGGCTTTGTGCCCGTGCCTTTGATGGTCACCTCGCATTGGCCTCTTAGCCCCCCGCCTGGCTGGGCTCTCCACCTACAGGGTGTGTGGCTCTCAGATACCGCCCAGAACTCCAGGAGAGGAGGAGAGAGACGGACGGACAGAGGAGAAAGATTCTCAGAGATAGGCCTGTTCTTTAGTCTGCACTGACCTATCCAATTCCCCGCTCTTCTGCCTGTCTGCCTTTGAACCGCTGACATTGAGTGACTGTTCACTCTGCCTCAGCAGCTGGCTTTGCCGCATCTAATACAGACCCATGCTGTTTTAGCCCCTTTCCAGCGAGAAAGATAATGAAAGATTCAAAAATAATATTTGTTTTGGCGCTGCTACCTTTATAATGAAACGGATGCCCTTGACCAAGGGAGAAATGGCTTTTTTTTGTTCGCTGGCCTGTTTCTGATCAGTGTTTGTGGGTCAAAATACTGTTTTATTCTTCAGCGATTTCGTATTTCAGTCATGCGGCGGTGTGTTCTGTACTACTCACTTTTATCTCTCTCTCTCTCTCTCTCTTTGGTAGGTTTGACTCCTGCCCGGTGCAGGAAGTGCATGTTTCGCTGTAATGTGTGTCTTCTAGCCGCTTGTTTTAAATTCAAAAGAAAAGAGGCCACATGTGTTCCTCAGAGCAGACTAACTTGCCTAACCTGTACCGGTTCTATTTTTCCGCTGAATAAAATATAGCCGGTCATGTCCTGCGATAAATAATATATTTCTGATTATAGATGTAGCTACTTTCAGTGCACCCCGCAAAATCCACAACCATGAATTTCCTTATGTTTTTCCATTTGAAATATTTCATGTTACAGCCATTGCCCACCCTATACAAAGATATGAATTATTAATTCTAAAGGACTGGCTGCTGAGTTGTTTCTGAAAGAGCAGGAGATCTGTGGTCAGGGACTGAAATACTTCTACTTTTCCCTTGGAAATCCCGCTCTGTTTCACATTCGAACACGGAATAGAGTTTCGGCCTATTCTCACCTAGTGTGAATTCTGAAACCAAATGTAAAATGTAACAATGCATCCCTGTGGACGTTGAGCTGAGGATACTGTTGGCCTAAGAGTACAAAGAGCAGCTAATTTTACCAGGTAATGGATTAAACAGAATGGTTCACACAGAAAAACGTATGCAACCTCACGTTTGCTTCAAAGGCATCCAACGGTACTCGTTATTGCTCTTCTTAAAAACCTCTAAAAGCACACCAAGATGGGTTTCTGGTCTCTTAGCCTGGATAAACTGGTCTGCCGGCTGGTTTTGATAACTTTTTAGTTGATTAGGCTGAAAGACAGGGATAAAGCAGATTAAGTTTGGATTCCACTCAAGAAATGTTCCTTTATGAGTAGCATGAACTCTATAAATACATTTATGCTGCATTTAAAAGCGGGTGTATTACATGTTTAGAAATATTGCAATTTGAGACAAATGAATGTTTAAATCAGATTATGTTCAAGTCAAGGGGATGATGCTCATCATCTGAATAATTCCACCAATCTTGCAGAGGAAACTGAGATTTGGCTGCTTCCAGGAGGAAAATCTACAGCAGAAGTTGGATCTGTAAAACTGTCCTCCCCGTTGGGTTGCTCTTGGCCGTTCGTTGACTAACTGTCTGCTCTGTATCTAAATTGACAAATATTCTCTTTTCTTTTCCTTTTTTCTTTCTTTAACTTTTCAGAACAGTACGAAGTCTGATTGGATTTCACTTAGTGCTCTCAGCACATTCATGTTCAGCTAAATGCATTGGACATTAAGAAAACATTTCTGGGTTACGCTGCTCACTTACACAGACGTGGGTGATCAATGTGCACATTATGCTCCAATTTTTTTGTTTCCTGGGCAACATAAAGTGCAACCATTCACCCTCCACTGGAGTTTAACATTTGAGATTGTTGGCCTCTGGTTACCCTCCTGCCAGCATGCCTGAGATACCTCAACACACACACACAAATTTACACACAGGACATCGAATCGTAATTGAGCTGCCACAATCTTTCCAAAATACCATGTTTCTACCACACAGAGCTCATCCTGCTTCTGAGTATAGATTTTTAATTGCGGCAAGATCAGTGTGGCGACTGACTCCATTTGTTTGTCCAATAAAAATGGCTATCAGTCAGCTTTTGAGATGTAATAATATTCCACATGTGTGGTAAAATAAAGCAATAAGACATAAGAGGTGGGGCTTTACAATGATTTTACCATAGCGATTGCTTTAATTGCTTAAAATTACTGGATCTATGGCCGTAAGTGGCTGATTCTTTTTGGGAAAAGAAGTTAGCAAAAAAATGACCTCGAATTCTCTCCTAGTTAATCCATGTAAAATCAAAAAATAAATAAATAAATAAAATGTTGAATTTTAAAATCAAACTTGTAAAATTTATTAAGAAATAAAATATAATTTGTTTTTTGGAAGAACAAACATTTAAAGCATTTTCATTAGTTAAGAAGTATATATTTTCTAAAATAAATACAAATCAGACTTTTGGACTGCATTATATTAGTGTTTTATTTGCAGTTTAACTATAGGTGAAGTTACCAGGTGTGTTTTCTTGTTTCTGTATTTTGGTTAAAATAGAATTGAAGTAGTGTTTCTCAGTCACAAAAAAAAAACAATTTTGGATCTGTATCAGTGTTGTGAACAGAATCTATCACCAGAATTTAAAGCCCGATCTGTTTTATGGAAGAAATTGTAAAACGCATGTACAAACCCGTCTGAATTATGATTGTAAAAGCTTGATGCTGATGTCAAGAAATTGCTTAGTTTATTTGTCTAGCACTTTGTCTTGTTGAAAGTCTTGAGTTTTAGCCTCAAGTTTTTGTTCCTTCATGTTTTGGTTACCTTGAAAATCATTTATTTAGAAAGTAAATGTTAGGGAGAGCGTGAGGAAAAGCAGCCCCCTGTTATGTTTGTGTGTATGAGCGAGTGTGTTGGACGGGGTTTGGGCAGCTGGTTTATGTGGATGTGTTTTGGGGCCTCCACGCAGGTTTTGTGGGGGTTTCAGGGTGGCACCAGCGCCAGACAGCCTGAGAGTCTGGGCTCTATCAGCGCTGACTCACCCCAGACGGAGAACTCCAATCTGGGCTGGAGGAGCGCAGGGGGAGGCCTGGCTCTCTGGCTGCGCAGAGGGCCGAAAATTGAAAGGAACGTGTTGCTTTGACAGCGTGGTTGATTGATGACGCCTGGCTACTGACAGATATGCTTTAAAAAGTTTTCAGTGGTGCTCTTATACCTCTGAAAAGTCCAATCCTCACTCACACACACACATACGCACAAACAGACAGACAGTGTGGTCAGGTGTGAGTGAGTTATCGCCAGGATGGAGAATCAGCCTGCGTGAAGCGAACACACCTTTATTTCTCAGGAGGCTAATTATTTCTGCTGAAAAACAGAGACGGAACACAACATGGAGCGAGTGCATTCCAAATGAACTAAATCAGAAATTAGCCCGTGTAGTACATCCACAAACCCATTTGCTCAGTCGAGTGTTGTGTCTTGAAAAGGTGTCAAAACGATTACTATTTTGAAGAGGCTTGAATAATTTCCATGATGCGTGACAATTAAAAACGATCTCCCGTTGCTCGTTTAGGAAAGACAACAGTCAACAGCTTGTGTGAGTACCAGCATGCTCTTATAAAGAGACGTCAGTCACGTGACTTTGATCCTGCACCACCCAAAAGTAGTGTTGAATGTGAACGCAGTGTGAGAAAATGATCATTTTCATCTAGTAACTTTTATTTCTTTAATACTTTATACTATGGAAATTGTGTCAAAGCAACTTCATAGGAAAATAGCACAATCGATTATAGAAACATAAGTATGGAGAAAGTTTAGATTCTGATGATTATTTTCAGTGTGTTTTTTTGATCATCATTTATTTACACTCGCATTATTAGAAACTGTTTAATTTTACATGCTCACATAGGCGTATGTACTGATTGCCTGTTGTATTTTTATAATTTTTATAATTTCTTATGATTTTGTCAATATTTAAATTTTTTTGTGCACCCTCAGATTCCAGATTTTAAGTAGTTGTATCCCAGCCAAATATTGTCCTAACAAACCATACATCAGTGGAAAGCTTATTTATTCAGCTTTCAGATGAGAAATAAATCTAAATTGTCGAAAAATGTACACTTAATACTAGTTTTGCGGTCACAATTTATGTTTTTGCTGAGAATGGTTACTGAATTATAATATACAATTCAGTATATATATATATATATATATATATATATAGTTGAGGTCCCACAGGCGACCTTTAGGTGGTGCTGAAAGAAAAATCACTATACAGTGTTTTTTTCACCTTACACCACATGCTCTGCGATCTCACCGTCTTCTCTCTTGGTATAGAAAGCATGAGTTTGGGTAGCTGAGTTCCAGTGGAGCTTTGTTATGCCCATAGGCTAATGTCTGTGGCCGGTCTGGGTCGCTCTCTGCTCTTTCGAGAGCAATCGGATCACTCCATATTTCATACTTTCCCCGAGCGGCGCTCTGGAAAACTGACATGCAGCTTTTGGGTCACACCCAGCTTCGCTCCTCTCCGGGACCCTTCCTGCAGTGTCTCCCTCGTTATTTTTAGTGGCAGCGTTGCATTGTGGGTAGAAAGGCAGAATGCGTCCTGGCGCAGATACAGAGAGATCTTTGGTGTGCGTTCTCAGTGGCATACATACAGTCAACACAGCAGCGAGAACATGCTGTGGCCTAGATTTCACAACAATATGGCAGCTCTCTGTGAGTTTTCACTCCCAAACTTGTTTGAAAACGCGCACATGACGTGCAGTTCAATTAACGCCAGTGGGGAATTGGGTTGCACCGCGTTCTTTGTATTTCCGATCGGTGACACAAATTCTCCTGCATTGTTTTTAGCAGGATGCCTCGGAAACTTTGCCACTGGAACCCGAGTGTCTGGGAGGTTTTAGTTGTGCTTCCACAACTCTTCGGCACAAAAAAGAAAGAGAGTTTCAATCCGGCGTATATTAAAACTGTTGGGACGCAGTGGGCCGCTCGGCTCTGGGCGTAATTTGGTTGATCTATAATATTAATTTTAAAGAGCATCCCTACTGAGCACGCTGAACCACTGTTGACCACTCAAGCCATATAAATCTGTATTGAGCAGAGATATTAGCCAAGCTAAGCTCTAATAAAGTAATATTGCTTAAGCCTTAATACATGTACTCAGCACCCGATAAGCTGCCCAAGAGATTCAGCATTATTCAAAATGTATGTGATTTCACCAGGCTTTCGTTAGAAATGAGTAACTCCCTCTCCATCTCCGGTCAATGTTCGGGAGAACAGATGTTTTCTATTCCGCCGTTATTGGGCGTTTGCATCGCAGTACGTGAACGTGCACCGCACCTTGTAATTAAAATATGAGTTTTGTGTAAAGGGAAGACTGAACTCTGAACCCCGTGTTGACACAGGTATGAGCTAACGCTGATTTCGACCTTTCCGGACCTTTCCAACGGCAAAACAAATGACACTATTTGCATGTGCTCTTGTTTTTTTTTTTTTTTTTGCTATTCCTGTGTGTGCTATGTTAATCAGAAACATTTGCGACCCGGGGGGTATTACATGCGAAATGTGCATTTTCAGTTTTCTTCACAAATGCACTTTATTGTTCCGTACCGAGTTTGCTTTCCTCTGGAGAGCTCCGACTTTTGGCTTGCGAACTCTCTAGAGCCCACAGGCTGGTTATCACTCACTATCACCAATGAAGAAACCGGCTGCCGGTGATTATTAAACACGGCCCTGTAAATTCACATGCTCCAATAAGTGACATATTTCAGAGAGCTATCAGCCAGACAGCAATTACCTGCTGTTGGCACATCCAGACGGAGGTTGTGTTTAGTCTGGAGGAGTTCTGTTATAGCGTGGTGCTTCTTGTAAAACTATTTAGTTTCTTATCTACAAGTGGGGGACAATTATAATGTACTTTCTATTAACAGCAGACTAGCCATTCTAAATAACAAAATGAAAAGTCCCTAATAAACATATTTTAATAATCATTGCATATTGTATTGAAAAATTTTTTTTATTAAAATTAAATGGGTTTCTTGTCACAAGGTCACATTTTCTATTTTTACATTTATAACATTTGTATATACAAACAATATTTTTCTTTAAATCAACGTTATTTTTAAAAAATGTTTTCTTTTTGTTGTAATCACAGTGTTTTAAACATAATCATCTTCTTTTGAGAAATGTGTTTTAATTTGTGATCAATGAATTTTTTTATCAATTCATGTATTACGCTTTTCAGCACTGAAATAAATAATTTCAAATAATTTTCCATCAGAAATAGTTGAAATTCTGAAGGTTTTTTTTTTGTTCTTGTAAAACATTTTTAGCTGAACAATGGCACTATTGTGTGTGTGTGGTTCTTTCCCATTTATTAGTTTTTATTTTATGTGTCATTCTTTTTAAAACTGACAGTGGCAGTAATTGGGTATTTATATGAACAAATTAAATGATTTTTAAAATGTTTTGTGCTATAAATGATTCCATACAGATGATGAATTTCCTAAAATATATCATTTAATTTCAGTTTTGGCTAAAACATCAGTATTATATTCAAGTTGACACCCTTATGTAAGCTAATTCTTTATTTCTATTCTGCCAGCTATCCTGTTAATTTCCTTGACATTATATAAATAATCTGCTTGTAATGAATAAACTGAAGTGCCTGAGTTTGACCAGAGCACATTCAGAAAATCTACTGTATCTTTTTAAAGAAACCACATTCAGTTTTTGAGAGATACAGATGTGAAATGCAACTGCATAACAGGAATGACCCATTTATAATATATTACAATACAAGGCTTCAGAATGCTTTTATGAAACATGAAACGGCCCCTGAAAATGTCTGTCCATCTCATTCTGAGTGAGCAAAGCCCATATGCTGCTCGACTCGGGTTTCATCAGAAAGCCAGTGTGAAAGAAGCTGTTAGACATCAGGCTGATGGCAATCATTTCAGCAGAGAGTCGGGCTACTGCAGGCCAAGAGCTTAAAGTGCTTAATTTACCTGACCTCTGACCCCGGGCCTGTCATGTGACTATTGATTTTCAATAGCTGAAAGATCCATACCACCCAGCGTGTAGACTGCAGCGAAACACCCCCTCCCGCTACCCAAACCCTGTTCTCACTAATTGGTGGTTGTGGTAGTTGGTGGTGGGGAGGTGGAGTATTTATTTTACCTTTAACAAGAAGGCAAAGCAAAACCAACTCCATAATGAAGTCCAGAAATCTCCTCTCATCTTGATATATAAACACTCCTCCTCTTTAGCACACACATCTGATTGTTTGTTTGTTTGCTTGCTTATGCATTCATTCATACTTGAAGAGTTAGGCACTATAGAGCCAGCCTGACCTCACAGCAAATAAAATGAGATATCGAGCAAAGGTCTTCATTGTGGCTCGTGTTACTTCAACTGATGCATATTTGCCTACTGACCTGAATCTTCCTTGACCTGGTTTACCTTTAGTCAGCTAATTGACAATACATAATATACAGATTAATGATAATGATGGTGATGCAACTTTAGCGTATATAGTTGGTAACTACAAACAATACAGAAAAAAATAAAGAAATTAACATTTTATTTAGCAAGGGTGTGATATTTTAGCGTAATTAAGATCCTATTAATATTTTGAATTAGTTACATGTATATATTTATATTCCTACAATTTATATTATATATAAATAAATATATTTTTCTTAAATATGCATGCAAGTGTTTATATTTATTTATACATAATAAAATAACACTTTTTACCTTTTTTTTCAAGTTAGAAATATAAATTCAGTTTTTTAGTGGTTTTAGTGAACTATGGTAACCTTGCAGCAAAGACACATTAAATTGATCAAAAGTGACAATCAAGACGTTTGTAATATTACAAAATAATTAAATTTCAAATAAATGCTGTTCTTTAGAATGTATCTATGCATCAAATAATACAAGGATACATTTTAAAATATGAAAAATAGAAACTAATCAAAAAAGTATTATTTTTGATCAAATAAAAGCAGCCCCAGCAAGCATAAGATTTTTTGTTTCCAAACTAATTTGTATTTATGCACACTGTATAAGAGTTTATTTGTATAAGCTTCTATCCATCTATGTTCATAAGCATAACAGATCAAAACAGTCGAAACGACTAAATTAGTGCAACAAGGTGCCTAATAGGATCATTAACCTCTGTCGCTGTATGTTTTGGCCATTGCACGAGTGTCTGCGTGTGTGTTTTAGCGTGTGCACGTGTGTGTATGTGTGCCAGGCTGGTACGTGGCAGATTGCAGGAACAGGCTGACTGTTAGCGGCTAGCTCAGCAGTGCCGAGCTCGATCTGCCATCTTCCCGTGGATTTACAGCTGACGCTGTGGTACTTCAATTAGCTCTATAGCACACAGATGTTGCTTAAATGTGCCTGCTAATGATACTGCAATAAGCGTGAGATTCATGCCATATTCACAGGCACGTAAATTTCTCAAGTGGCACAATTAAAGGGGGAATACAGGATGGGCGGCAGAGAGGTGGCAGACCCTCCAGTTGGAAAACTGCAGGTCTGATCTGTAATGGGTCACCGTGCCATTCCGCTTTAATGCTTTGTTTCACTCAGACTAGGTTTTGTTTTTGCTAAAGAAAGCAAAATGGCATTTTCTGGAGGCTTTGTTGTCTGAATGTCTTCAGAGTGGTGCAAAATATTTGACTGCTTTTTTAACAGTTTCAGGGTAAAAGAAGAAATACAACATGAGGATGAGTAAATTATACAGTAAGTTATACTGCGTTAACTTGAGACTCTTATCGCGTGATAAAAAATATTGCCGTTAATCTACTCACAAAGTTGGGTTGGGAGCTGGGTCTATACTAGATAAGCTATGATGACTTTCATCTTGATATTTTAGCGTGGATGTATACCTAGCTGAATTGCACTGTAGCCCTATTCAGACGGGACTAGTTTCTAAACTACAGTACGTGTGAGCTTCAATTCTTATCACCTGTCGTCCATGATCTTCATGTACCGTTTCAGACGGGACTAACACCTCCGTGTTTAGTACAAAGATGAGGGTCTGTTTTGTACATCTGGGCGTCACAGAGATCACGCACTGTATGCGTGCATTGCTATAATCAATTAGATTGATAAAAATTAGTATAATCACAAATACCATGGTGAAGCTGAATGACTAGTACAGTAGAACCATGTTAATGTGTGGTAACTTCAGTTCAACTATTATGTATTTTATTTGTAGTAAACACATGTTTAGTTTTGATAATTAAAACACATGTAAACAAGTGCAGAAATGAACATGAGTAATCTTACCTGATACTGATATTACAATAGTCAGTCTTAACAGTTTACGTGATCTGGCTCTTTATTTGTATTTATTTATTTATTTTCTATATTAAAATATATTAAATGTAAGAGCATCTACAGCATATCGCGTTGGCCAAAACACACAAGGAAACGCGTTGTGAAAAATAATATCACAGACATGGCAGATTAAAATCACCAAGTACTTCTGTGAAACAAAACATTCTCAAATGACCCCCTGTGAAACTAGTCCCGACCGAATAGGGCTTTACTTTTAGTCATTACTTAGGTGATTCATCTAGATTAATCTAGATTTTAAAAAACATATCTATGCCCAGCCCTAATATATACATATATATATATATATATATATATATATAAAATAAGATTCTCATGTGTAAATCTCTCTCTTTTTAAGTGGCATATTTGTAGCAATAGCCGAAAATACATTGCATGGATCAAAACTAACTTTTTTCTAAGATCACATTCCGTAAAGATATTTAGTAAATTTCCTACTGTAAATATATAAAAACTGAATTTTTCATTAGTGATATGCATTGCTAATTTCCACAATTTTAAAGGGATATTTTCTCTTTTTATTCTTTTTGTACCCTAAAAATTAATACTATTAATGTTGATGATTATTATTAATATTATACACATTTATTTATTATTAGGGCTGGGACTTTAACACGTTAATTTAGATTAATTAATTACACAAAAATAATGTGAAATAATATTTCAATTATAATAATTATAACATAATAATATAAAATTTCATGTTATGCTGAACTGTTTTTTTTTATCTTTTACAACAGTTTTATAAATAATATTTTGGTACTGTATAGCGCATGTATTTTATATATAACTTTTACTATAGAACTTTTAATATTATGGAAGTTTTTTTATTCCTTGACATAAAATTATATACTGTATATACCTATACTGTGTGTATATATAATACACAAAATGACATACACACCTACACAACTGGTAAACAGAATTTCTGTGTCTGTGTGTATTTGAAGGTCAGAAGGTCATTTTTCCATCACTGTGACTTCAGGCAGATCTACTGACCCAAACACTGTAGATCCAGTATTTCTCTTCCCTGCCTGTGGAGACCAGGAAAAAAGCTTCCGCTCTCTTTTTCTCTCTTACTCATGGATCTGAAAAAAAAAAAAAAAAACTGTTTGATTGAAAGACAAAAGAATAAAAAAGAGAGAGTCAATGCCAGTTTACCAGTTTTATAAGTGACAGATGTACAGTTCTGACAGGCCACCCTTGAACTCAAGGCAGCATTTATATTCACACAAGTAATGACAAACCTAATAATTCTTCAGAAAACAATGGCAGCTGAACATAAAAAAAACACCTTTGCCACAAAATGCAGCTATTTATAGATTATATTTCATTAAAACTAATTCACAGCCTGTGGCGTGCTGTTTCTTTGATATATTAACAAAACAAACAATATATTTTACATGAAAATTCACAATGTATGTATTTTTCAGAGCTGCAGGAATTGCTATGCTGGCTGTCACAGCAGATGGATCAATAAAAATCATCATAAAAGAACAGCAAGGAAACAGTTTCCTGTTCTCGTATGAGATAATCACTGTTCATTTATCCTGCGACGGTGTGACAGATATGAATACTGGTTATTCATAATAGTCGGTTAACCCCTGATTTTGTTTTCCATGCAAAAACAATGTTCTCATGCAAGTCAATCAAGTTGCGTCGCTTTCATGGCTAAATCATATCATAGGCAATGACAGGTATGATGTTGATACATTAACACAAAGGTGTTTGGCTGCCTTTGTTCCCATGATGCCTTTGAATTCATGGCGTGTGTCATAAATATCTTTGTGCCAATCAAAATGCGTTCGACATTGCTGTCGGGCGGCTGTCCTTGATTCTGTCAAATCATCAGGACCTCATTGGGACTTTGGGAAGTTGTGTCCTTGGTGATGTTTTGTAGTTTGTTTACATGTTTTAATGGACGTCGCCTCACTGACAGGAACAATTCAGAGTTCAGTGCACTCATTTGGAGCTGGGCACAATGATCGCATGTTGTTTTTTTAATTGCTAGGAAGCCAGTTTGTAGACTAAGGCCTGCAATCGTTCCAAAGTTTGGACTCTCGTTGTGACGGCACCCATTCGCTGCAGTGCACTACATTTCTCTAAACACTTGCAATGAAGAAACTAACTCATCTAGGTTGCTTGGATGACCTGAGCATGAGAACATTTTCAGCAAATTTTCACAAGTTCGTACTTGTAATAGACATAAATTAAGCGTGTTTGGCATGCTGTCCGGGGAGAGGGCTTGGAGCTCTGCAGACTCCTGAGCCCTAGGGATTTTTATCCCTTCTTGCTGGTGAGGAGCAGACAGAGGTTTGTACTATTTATAGAAGGTTTCTCTTGCTCTGATAGGATGATGACATGATTAGGAAATGAGGAGCCAGCCGGGCTTATTACTCATGCATGCTCCTCCCGAAATTTGTTTGCAAACATAATTTTGGGTGAACTTCTTTTATTAAATTGTTGCATATATATATATAAATACATATGCAAAGTACACAGATAGCAAAGAACATGAAATATTCATGGAATTAAAATTAAAGTAAGCATTAACCAACAATGAATTAGTGCTAGTTTTATTATTTTTAGTACTTTTGTATTGCTTGACAGATGAGGTGACTATGAATTGTTGATATATGGAAAGAGACACTACATTTATGTTCCACAGAAAATTCTGTATTATCTTTTGATGATTATTTTAATTGTATTAATTTACATATGTTCTGAGCACTTGCAATTTTTCTCAAATGTGACCCTGGACCACACAACTAGTCATAAGGGTAATTTGTTTTGGAAATTGAGATTCATACATCATCTGCAAGTTTTCCATTGATGTATGGTTTGTTAGGATAGGACAATATTTCAAAAAGTCATGGGGGTGCAAAAAAATCGAAATGTTAATAAAAAGTTGTCCAAATGAAGTTCTTAGGAATGCATATTAAATCAAGATTCAGATCAAGACATTCACTTGAAAAGTAAAATTACATAAGATGGTTTATACTTCTTAAACCCCTTAAAACACTTTTTAATTAATACATCTTATTGATGTACTAGAAGACATTTTTTCTTTCATTCTAATCTTACAATTAGAAGTACTCATATAAACACTTTCAAGATGTTCCATTGCGTCCAGGAGGACACACAGCTAATGCATGTACATGCACGTGTTTGATTCCTGTTTACTTGGTAGAACATGAAAACCTAAACCCAGCCTCAGTACGACTTTAAACTTCTCTCCCCGCTTGCTTCCACATTATTCATCACTACAAGCTTAGGTAAAGAGAGACAGGCCTTGATGTCATGTTTTTCACAGACTCAGCACAAACAAGTTGTATTGCTCCAACACAAGAGCTCATTCACCATCTGTCCTCCACTACAAAGTCACCCGCAGTCTCCCAGTCTCGGCAGACAGCTGAACGCGAGCCTCTCACGGTAGCGTGGCAGCGCAGGGGGAAGCTCCGCAGGGTGGTATCCTGACCAGACGAGCGTCACGCGGTGTAAACGTGAGCAGTTAGCGCGCCGCAGTCTCGCCGTGCTTGGGTGGTGATCTGGACCAGAGATTACGCGTAGTCAGCGAGATGGAGATTAGTCGTAAACTGTAGTCAAACAATCCACACCTGTTTCAACGGGGAGAAATCACAACCATAGCACAACTGTGTAAAGATAAAAAAGTGTGTGTGTTCAATGATGTTCCGAACATCAACAGAGCGATCGCGAGATGTCAGGCTCAGCATGTCTCTGTGCTACACAACAGCATGATTAAAGACAGAGTTCATCCAAAAACGAAAATGCTGTCATCTTTTACTGACTTTAATGTCACGCCAAACACATACTCTGCATGTTTCCTCCTTTTTTCTCTTTAGTTTATCAACCAAAACGGTTTCCTAGCATGTCAGATAGAAACAGCTTTGTAAAGTTCATCCTTTCTTCTCAAGTACGAAGAGCCACATTACTTTTATGAGGAGAGAGTGTTTGAAACAAATGTTTCAGGAAAAAAAGCTTAATATTTTTTGCCATTCTGACCTAAAACCTCTCATAAATATATACTATATAAACAAATAATAAACATACATTCTCTTATGCTGACCAAGGCTGCATTTATTTGATCAAAAATACAGTGAAATATTAGTAAAACTACTAATATTTTTTCTATTTTAATATATTTTAGAATAGCTTGCAGCTTCATTACTCTAGTGTCACTTGATCCTTCTGAAATCATTCTAATATGCTGATTTTCTGCTCAAGAAATATTTATGATTTTCAAATTGAATATTTATTTTTAAATAAATGTTATTTATGTTTTTACTCTAATATCCACACTTTTTTTAGTGTTAAATAGTAAATGACCACTGGTTGTTGTCTTGTCAATCTCCAGCTGTTTTGTACGGAAAAGAACAGCTAGTATAATGCCAACTCTGCAAAAAATGTATGATATGAGGGCAAGTAGATGACAGGATTAAAATTTTTGTGTCAACTCACCCTTTAAATAAGTAGAAAGACCAAGTTTGACCCAAACATTTGGCAGTTTGAACCCAGACAATGGCCTAGAGGCAGTGTAGCGTAGCCTAGCGCAGTTATCTAAGTACAGCGGGAATCTGGCCAGCTTTCAGTACAGTAAGCCACTACACTGCACTCTGAGACGAGATCTGGTCTTAAAGGTTAATCTCCCCATTGTGATTCATTGTCACTTTAGCATTTATATTCAGCTAAGCATCTCAGGATTCCCTCTTTTTCAGGTCTTTAAGCCCCCGTGGTTATCTGCACTATGACTTACTATCTGAACTCGACTCAATGAATCAGAGAGAGAGAGGGAGAGAGTCAGAGTCTAAGCCGGTAAGTTTTCTAAATGTCCCTTCAGCCCTGGTAAGGGAGAGCCACAGATATTTATTCAGTGAGAGAGAGAGAGAGAGAGAGAGAGAGAGAGAGAGAGAGAGAGAGAGAGGAGGATAAGCCTCTTTCTCACAGTGCTGTAGAAAAAAGAGAGGCACAGATCAGATGTCGCTGAATTCAGGCTGGTCTGGAAACAGTCTGGACTGAATGCCAAAGATGTGAGCGTGGGTACTTTACCACAGGTAGATCTGACTGTTGTCATTCATTTACTGCCACTAAATAGAGCATAGAGGGATCATAAACAAGGTTTTTAATGCTCACCAAAGCTGCATTGATATGTTTATCAGTATAGGATTAACAGTAAAATTGTGAAATGCAGTATTATTAGAATTAATGAATACATTTTTTGTGTTTGGTACCAACATGATCCTTTAGAAATCATTCTAAAACGCTGATTTGCTGCTCAATTTTTTTTTATTATTATCTTTGTTTTGCTGTGTAATATTTATGCGGTAACCAATTTAAAAAAAAATATATATATATATTTATTTGAAAAATAAATAGTTTTTTAAACTATAAAAAAAATAATCTCCTTTTTAAAAAAGTAAATAAATAAATACATTTAAATAATAATTTCTTAATGACCCCAAACTTAAATGAAATGAAAAAAAGTTCCAGAATTGAGTGTATGCAAGTAAATACAATGGTTCTATTATTGCAAGCCTGATTTCATTCCTGGCTACAGCTTTATTTTGCATAAACTTTACGTAGAAAACAATGCTAAGCAAGTTAGTTGAAGTTGAAATGCTCGTTGCTATCACAATAATGGCAGACACAGTTGTTGGTAACTTTCACTTTCTTAAGCTTGTTACCATCAAAAACATTGTGCTGCCAGTTACCCAGCATGCACTGGGACTAGATTAATTCTGATCCGATTTGGGCTGAATTACTCTGAGAGACTGAATTTGTTTGAAACAAGTCAAAATTATTAAAAGCCCCAAGAATTGTGTGTAATATCACACTGATGAGCTGTTTAGTCTCATAAGTGTGGACATTACTTTTTACTTTGTAGTGCAACAGTTGAATTCTCTGCACTGGCTGGGCTTTTGTAAATTTTTTTGTTGCTAACAAAAGTATTTGCACCTGTCCCATGCTGTGGTTTGAACAGCCTCTATTCATAACAATATTTAATGCATGAAAATACAAAGCCTTCAGAAAGTTGTTATCTAAGCTGGAGATTTCTCACTTTTGTGTTGAAGTGAATTCAACATGTTTTGCTCATAACCCCATCACCTTTGAAAGTAACAAGTCAACCTTTCACACCGCTGCGGTGATTATATAAATGTTTTCATTACAGCGTATGTGAGGGGTGTGAAAGGGTGTCTTTTATTTCTTTTTTATCTATCAAAGCTTGTGTTTGTCAAGGAATCGATTGCAATGAATCACAAGCCCCAGTGATTTACAGAACGATTGCTCAATTGATTAACCTAATGAATCATATCATCCATCCAATTATCCACGAGACCCACTCGACTATAGACCACTGAAGATCAATCAGCTGCAGCTGTGAAGGACAAGAGCGTTTGAAGGTGTGCAGATCTCTGCTTAACAAGACCAGAACTGGCAAGCTATTGTTTCATATGCAATGATTCAAAACGTGACATACTCCACGCTGTTTGGATTCTTTCCATTCACAAATGTGTAGATTTGTGAATGAAAGATTATACAAATTCATGCAAGGCACCTTATTCTGCACTTTTGTAGTATTTGCTTATTTTTCCCTCTTAAAATTAATCTATAATAAATAAATATTAATAAAATAAAAAAATAATCTTACCCATATAGTCCACATAAAATAGTAATTTGCAGTATTATTGCTATTTTGAATTGCATTGTTTTTTCTAAAATGTTATTTATTTGTATATAGTCTGATCTGAATTAGCATCGATAATACAACTAATTAATATTTTATGACTTGTTAAGTCTATATCTATACTATAATATCAGTTAATTCATTTTAAACGGACATGACTCAGCAATACGTAACTTTTCTCTGTCGAAATCTGTGTTTGAAACATAAAATGCATAAAATTTCATGTGCAGATGAATTTGTGTTCCCTAAAACAAAATAGATCTGTCACTGTACATCCACTCCACATACGTCCTACTAAGTATATATATATGTAAAAAAAGAAAAAAATGTGTTGTTATATATAATAACAATGTAAAATTGCTTCCACTTTTTAGCTGTTGAATGTGTTTTTTGCTGAACAAAAGTAGTATTAATTTCTTTAAAAATAAATAAATAAAAATAATATTTATGTATTTATACATAATATACAATATATATATATATATATATATATATATATATATATATATATTAATAATAAT